>CM060832.1:97092500-97577500 GCA_030762175.1 Metallyticus violacea | reverse complement strand
GTTGAAAAAATTACTAACTTCATTTCGTGGTGAAAAGTCAAGAGCTCTACTACATATGGTTAGGGGATTGAATATTTATGAAAATGCATACCGCCCTCTATCATGAAATGCCATTTGAGAATAGGAATGTTAACCTATACTTTAGTGATGTGGAGCTAATACAAACACGTAACAACAAGTGGAAAATCCACTCCTCATCCGGGAAATAAAAGAGAAAAGGCCGAAAGCATTTAGGCCACCGAAAACTAACATGTAAATGTAAACATTACAATAAATACGTAGCACTATATTATATGGCTCAGTATGAAAATAAATATATTATTAAATATAGATACAACAATAAAGTAAAACCATAATGTAAATTGCAAACTTATTGTTATAATTATTATTACATGATTATTTTAATCAGTTGGTCAGTCCAAACTAATATTTGTCAATATGTAGGTTTCCTTCCCGGAGATACAAGTGTTAAGCATTATGACTTATGACATATCTGGTTGTCAAATCGAAGGTCATTTCCTAAGATTAAAGTTATTTGTTTGTTATTAACAGGTAAGAAAATGATTGCACAAATGATATAAATAGTTAATCGTAGGAAAACAAGTTGTCAAAAACTAATCTGATATCTACTGCTTAAATATAACTAAACAATTTTCTAGCGAAATAATGAACTACTTGAGTAACAAGTGCCTTTCTTAGTTTATATTCTGTTTATTGTTTCCCTCGTTATTCTAAATGGAATAAGTTATTTATTTTATTGCAGTGCAAATACAGCTTAAAACATAACTCTATGTTAAATTGAATTTATTTATGAACGAATAACATGATAATAAATATATGTTAATGGTTATATTTCAAGTTACGCGCGCGCGCGCGCGCGTGCGCGCACACACACACACACACATACATATATATATATATAGTTTCATTTCTTACATCCCTTGCAATAAACTCTAATATAATTTGGTTTTGCCTACTTCGTGAAAATATTTATGATTTGCGGTAAAAGGAGCAAATAAATCTTATCCCTGGGTAATATCTACCCCATAATTAGAGGTAGCAGAATCTTCTATTTAGGAAAGCTCAATTCTCCTAAATGTCCAAATTATGTGTGTAATTATATTTTTTTCAGATTTTCTTTCCAATCTAAAAATACTTTATAATTTAGCATTCCGCATCAAATATTGAGAGTTTAAGTAATTTCATTGCTGACTCCGAACAAGTAAGAAAGTTACAACATCATGTTACAAATCTGTAGATTTCTGTTTCCATTCGGCCTTTTAAACTCTACTTTACTGATTTCTACAAATGTTGACAGTAAATAAATACGTTGTTTGAGCTTGTAGGCCAAGTTCTATTGGATTGTATAAAAGCAAATTAATTTATTCTCAAGAGGCCTATTGGGTTTATATTCTACACACATTATAGCTCTAGATATTATATGTAATAACTTGAATGTAATATTATCATTTATTCCTCTGGTTGAGTTCTCTTTATAACCGCATTATTTTCTTAAGACATGTAATATTACTATCGAAAAATAAACTATGTGTTCTCAAAATATACCACTATTTAAACTAATTATGCATTTAATCCCGTTAACGTATTTATTTGGAAGTATTAACATTTTAGCTTGAACAGAAAAACAAAAGGCACAAAGTTTTATCAAGTTAGAATCTACATCACGCCAATGCTCTTCCAACTTAGTATTATGATGACATATTAATTGTCTCAAATTCTCTCCCCATTATTGGTTAGGAGTAGTAGTAGTTCAAAGTGAACGTTGAGCTCTCAAAGAAAAAATTATTCCATTATTTTCAATATTTTACGTACTAAGTTAATCTTTTATCATATGATACACAATGTCATTGGAAACAAAGTAGGTAAAGAAATGTTTAAGATTACAGTTCTTAATCGTATGTATAAAATTGAATTAATCTGAACTATTTTTGAGCATATTTACATTAAATCATAGAATTTAAAACAATGTTAAATCCCTACTTTTAACGGATTAAATGTCTTTGAATACAGTCTGACAAGTTAATGTTAACACAGCACCAGGTAATCAGGGCTTATTTAATTGATTATATTTCCAATTATCATCCGATATTGAACATGTTGGTAGGTATCTTATGTATAAGCATAACTCTTTGAAATGACGTAAGAATGAAAATTTTATTTCCTAATGCTGGACATTATTAATCTAGACAAGAAACAAATACATAACATCATTAGCTTGGATCATATGCTGTAATTTCAGAAATGGCCAATGAAATATCACTGCAAAGCTCAAAATGGAGGCGAGTGGCTATGAATATTGCACATACAAACACACACGCGCGCATAAGGAGTGGGAGAAAACGGACGCACAAAATGGCGACGGCGCGTCGTCGAGAAACCGCTGCCGACGTCACGAGGCGTCGTCGCGTCTCAGCCACCCGCCCCCTTAACCCCTTCCCTCCCACCACCACCCTCTTGCCCCTCAAAAAATACTTGCCAGGCCTTCTCCTTTCCTCCTGCCAACGCCCCCTCCCCACCAACGCCGCCTTTCCCAAGACACTATGAGCTCTAATTGATACAAATTAGCTATGGTGTCGTCGGTAAATAATAGGACTAATTAGATCAAAAACCAGTATCAACGAACACTCATATTTTATAAACGAAATTTAGCTGAGGAAGAAGGCCGTGGCTTGACTAGATTTCAGGGGACTGTGGGATGAGGACCAACCTCCTCAGGCTAATTCAATAATTGGAAAGCAATCTAAGCGTAAATGGCTGCATGTAAAAATTGTTAATTTGCGAGTAATGAACTAGAACGGTGCGAGGTAAAGAACGGGGAATGCTTCTAATGCTCATTTTAAGCGCTCTGGGTGCAAGTGATGGAAAAGAAAAACCCGCATTAAGAAACAGCGAACACTTTTAGAAAAATTAAAGGCCAATGCGGAACAAATTGCATCGCTGATAAGTCGTGAAAAATGATCTTTCCTCAGGTTAGCTTTGCTAATACAATTCAAGCACATTTAAGATAAATTATAAAAAGAATATGTTTTATTTAGCTGCAAGTGATGTTATGCACTTAAACCAATTTTTAAATAATAGATGCTTGGTCATCAAGACCAGTAAAAGTACTCTTGAATGCAATTTACCGGGACTTTGTTAACATCTATATGCACTAGGAAAACTCAACTTTTTCGCAGAACAAAGACGACGAATTAGAAGTACAAATATTTCAAATCGCCCACTTAGTTGAAAAATATATTAGCGTAGTGCTACATAAAACTGCACATTATGCACATAAAATTAGCAGGAAAATCAGAAAATCCGCTATTATTATATTGGTTGCAGTAACTTCTATATGCTTTTATGACAATATGTAATTTTGTATTAGAATTTCACAATAACCTGCACAATTTGTGGCGTTATAAAATGCAAATACATGTTCAAATGCTGAAATTTCATTTCCTTTCAAAAATGAAAAAAATTCACTTTTGAGACTGATCTAAGAGGCTGACTTAACTTCAAAGATACAATAACAGTAATTACCCGAAATTTGAATGTAAAAAGTAATCTTGAATTATGTTTGGTATTCCCCAGAAATAATATTATCGAAATTAAATGAGAAAATATTATTTTTACAGAACCAAAGGTCAAGGTAAAAAAAGTAACTACGTCTCCAATTGAAATGATCAAAGAAATTTATCAATCAATCAACCAATTTTCTCAGGGATTATATAATTGCACTATAGAAATAAAAGTTGTTATGTTGACTTGTAACATAAAGTCACTTTTATCATAAATTCCGATTTGAATAACCTAACCGCTTGAGAACAACACCCTCTCTGTCCAGTCGAAGCCCCTACGACAGCAACCGGGCAAGCTGCTAGATAGTTTAGTAAATTTGTGACTAACCTTGGATGCATTGCAATTAATTCATGCTATGCTTTGATATAATCGAAGAGGGCTGTTGAAATAAATATGAATATAATTTGGTGTAAGAGTACATTAATAAAGAGAATATTTTATTAGGATAACTGGGCTCTAGGCTCTTGGAATTCTAATAGATTACTACTGATAACCCCGAGTTTGGGGTCCAGTAGCAGTAGCAGCAAAGAAAAAGTTTATAAAGGGTATAAATTGGTGTTTTTTGTAAAGTATGCATATTTGATGAATTTCAAATTGTGTAGTTTTTCGGTTATGTTTTCAACATTTTTCAAATATCTTCTCTTTATCTATGCTTTGAATGATAGTGCATTTCAATCGTACCCCTGATTGTTCGGCAACTTCTCTGCCGCGGCTGTCTGGGGTGTGAAATGTTCTCACTTGATGTTAATAGTTGAAATCTACTAAAGAGGCGAACTAATTTATATCAGGCTATGCATACATAAAGAAACTATCCTCATTAGAGATTTTTATTAGTGTTTAACGCCCGTTTTTACTACTGAGGCACCACAGGCGATGACACAGATGATACATGGAAATCTCATTAGAGATGATAGGATCAGAGTTGATCTTGACTTCAGCTCGAAACCTATTGTTCGCGAGGCGAGAACGCTTTCAGCTTCTAAAGCTCAATTTACTTAAACTGTAGCGGTGCAATGTAATTGACTACTGCTTTTTACATCATGCCGTAGTATTGACTGTGTCCAAAGAAAGAATATCAGAACATGCCTTCAAATATAAAATGCTTTTATAATTTCAAACCGTTATTTTAATAATCATTTTAGGCCGAATTATTTATTTATGATTATTTAGGCGCTATAACATAGGAATGCTGTTTATCTTCAGGAAGAACAACTCTTAGATGTATATGTGGAAATAGGCAATTCAAATGTCAGATCTGAAATCTTGAACGGACTTCATCCTATTAGTTTCGGTTTTCCTACCACTGCTCCATCATCAAGTCATTTGGTATGCTGGTATGCAAATAGACTGAGGTTATTTCACCCATCCACCAAAATAAAAAACCAAAAATTTGATGCTATTAATGCATATGCTTTATATACAATTATCATTTGTTTAGTGCATACTTCTCTAGCAAAACCTAAATAAAATATGCGAAAGCATATTTAATGCGTTTCGGAAAAGAAATTCCATTGAAATCAAACATTAAAAGTAATAATATGTTTTGTTACATAGCCTTTGAATGTTGTAAGTCTGCTCTTGAACTATCATCTCAAAAGAACAGTGGCAAAGTACGAAAAAGTTCTTACAAACTTTCTTTGTTATATACAAATGTTCAATCTCTTGACGGAAATGTACATAAAATGTTATGCATATAAGCAATGTAATTTACACTGTTTAGAAGGGGAGCGTAATTAAGAAGATTAGATGTAATAGACAAAGCTTTTAACTATCATCACTGTATGATACAAGTAACGTGATTTGTTGCAACCGATAAGAGGATATCTCTTTTCATAGAAAAAATGCCGACTTTCTGTTTTTGGAATATGAATCTGCATGTTGTGAGAAAACACACCCCCAAAAGCATATATTAATATTGAGCAAAATTAGAATTTAGGACATTTTAAGGGTACATTCCTTCAGTTCTTTTGTTAATTTGAAACACAATTTTAAATACAGCAGTTGCGGAACATCTTGACCTTATTTAGAAAAACGGTATAGCTACAGAATATTTTTAAGCATATTTTGTTATTTTTGTTATAGGTACAATAAGGACCCGACTTTTGGATATTTATATTTAGGTAGTTATAGTTATTTAATGGTATATCAAAATTCATTGAATATTTAACTAGTTTTTAAATGAAGACATTTCTTTCAAATATAATATGGCCCTTTTATTATCACATGTTTAATGTTATTTTTTTGCCCTAAGCGTAATAAACAAAAATATCACTAATATGATGTATGAGATTTCTCTTACTTTACACACACACACACACACACACACACACACACAAACGCGCGTGCGTGTGTATTCTATTGAAAGCTTCAAGTACAAGAGTAAACTTTTCACACTGTATTAAATATTCTTAAGCATGCGACTTCCAGTTTTATATCTAAACTGAATCACCATTGACGTTTATTAAACATTTAATATCAATTATCACATCTGATATAATATATATAACGCTTTTGGCGTTTGCCTTGTTATTATTAGAACATTTAAAATTCCTTATGAAATTTAGAAATATTAATTGAAAAATATACCGACAACTGCTGCGAGCTTTTCATGCAAAAATGAAAGCGTATTGTGTAAATTATGGAGATCAGGTACATTTATAGCTTGCTCCTCGGTAATTGAGAGATCGCACTAAGTAGCAGATTAATGTGAAAACACAAATCATTATGTAAACTTATGGTGCAGTAAAGAAAATTAATAAAATGAAAACAAAAAAGGCTGAAAAACCTACTTTTATAAACAAAATTATACTCGAGGAAATGTTAATTACCCTAAATGGGATGAGATAATATAAATTCAGAATTAATAAAATATAGGAAATAAAATTATATTTCATAAATAAATGTAGGAGAAAATGTAAAATACCCGATCAATTAACAGCAGGAACATTTATATCTATATTTTAAGTAAACACCAAACTGCATTGTTAGAACTATAGAGTAATTAGCCTATTGAATTCCACACACACAATATATATGAAACTATTATAAATAATTGATGATAATGTCTGATATATTGTTAGAGCAAACAGGTTATCGACAAGGAAAATCATATAATTATATTTTGTTTATTATATAGAGAATAATCTAAAAATAATGATAATTCAATCTGCAGACGTGCATACAATTTTGTAGCTTAATAAATTTTCGATAGAGTAAATATATTAAAATTGCGGTAAATAATGGAAAAAGGTCTCTTCCAAAATTATCATTAATACAAGTATTAATAAATTAATTGAAATTTTAATAATCCAGGGAGTTAGGCAAGACTGTATTTATTCACCTGCCTTTTAAATATATAATATATGACATTATGAAACAATGGAAAAGTTAGGCAGGATTAGGATTAAAATAATAGGCAATCACACAATTGTAGATAACCTAATTTTTCCGATAATTTAGGATAACGAAAAAGCATTGCAAAAAGCTTCCCAATAATTCAGTCAAATATGCAAACTATATAACTTTAAAATTTCCCAAACAAAAACAAAATAATACCATTCCAAGGAAAATATCCTTGATATTCAAAAATAATAATCAATGATCAAATAGTGGAAACAGGTCTATCATTTCAATTATTTTAGGCTGGGATATTATGCTATGGCTACGATGAAGATATAAAAAGTATTACAAATTACAAGCTATCTGCGGCACAATAAATTGAACAGTGGGAAAACATACTTGTAAAAAATAAAACTGTAATTTTTTAAAACCGTTGCTATTTCTGATCTTTCATGCGGAGGTTGACCTTAAATATTAACGAAAACAGATGAGAATAAAATAGGAACAGTTGAAATGAGGTTATTGCGTAATGGAAAATTATGTACGAGAAGAAAGATGAAAACTTACAACCGATAAGAACTCAATGTATATTCATTACCTGATGGAATTAAAGAATATAGAGAAAAGTGCAAAATGCATCTGGACTGCCAGCTATTATCAAATAACACTTTAAATTATAAGCCAAAGGGTAAAATAGCTAAACCATAAACGCTGTATTTTAAATACTATTGTGAGGAACGAGAGAAAAAGGTATTATGCCCAAAAGTGAATAATAATAATAATAATAATAATAATAATATAACGATATATCACTGAATGAATTAGCTTATTATATCCCACAGGTCACTTACTCTTTTGCCGGAATCTCAAGAATTTTGGCAGCATCACGTCTAGATAAAATTCAGAACTTCAAGAACAATAGAGAAACTAAAATGCATGGGTTTGGAGCTAACGTTGGGTAGGTGAGCAAGTAAAGTGAGAAACCAGAGAGGATAGTTGGACGAAACCAAGGTTTAAACAGTTTTAGAGTTTATCGTGGCATTCAGTTTCAAAATACTAAGTAATGCATTTCAATAAATTTTCAATTGCGACCAGTAAACTTTAAAGACGGAAGGTACGCAGTAGACGCTCCCGTTGAAAAGTGTTAATCGTCTCCTAGGTGGTGACTATAGCACCTCCCTTCATTTTCATTCTCATGGGTAATTTACAAAAACACTTGTTGTGGGTTCTTCTATTAGCTCTAGAAAATTGAACAGAGATCTGAACATGTTTCTTCGGTCTCTGTACTAAGAGTGCGCCTATGAACAACGTTGTTACTTTGTTTAGAAAGTCCATTTAAGTTGTTTTGGATACATTCCCTCCATATATAACATTTCAAAAATATAGAAAAACAAGTTACAGAATGCAATTTTTATATTTAATTAATAGTAAAGATGTCTTTATATTATAATTCTGTATTAGCCAAATCTTTCATCTTTAGCAATTCATATATGGACTTATTCAAACTTTAAAACATGTTCAGTGCATGAATACGTAAAGAGTTTAGATTATTTAGTTTACTCAATATTTCATATGGATTGGATTGCATTGCATTGTTAGGGATGGATGATATTTCGCTACTTCAACCCAAGAAATGGCCGTTTATGCCTACGTCTCCAGTGAGGGAGACAGAGGGCGTCCAAGGTCCACGGGCTGTGAGGAACGAAAGTAGAAGCGGTCCCTAACGTTGTTTCTGGATATAAAACCTCGACGCCGGCGGAGCCCTCATTCAAAGAATTAAAGTCCCTGAGAAGGGTTGCCGTCATATCAGACGATGAGGCAGAAATCTTTCCAAAGCACAAGTCACTGTAACACCGCACCTGCCTACCCGCCTGGCACTTTCAACCCTGTAACAGAACCAACCCAATGAAATGATATGAAATGAAAAAAAAATGAAAGAACACCTCAGCGTTCGCCTAAGCGATCAGGAAAGATCACGGAAAAAAAAACCAACAATAACAAAACTGTCAGCTCTAAGGAATTTGAACAGAGAATGCAAGTTCCAAGCGTTATTGTCTTAGCATCCACGCTCAGTAATATTTCGATTGCTAACGAAGTCAATAGAACTATAGTAATAATAATAATAGTAGTAGTAGTAGTAGTAGTAGTAGTAGTAGTAGTAGTAATAGTAGTAGTAGTAGTAATAGTAATAATAGTAGTAATAGTAATAGTAGTAGTAATAGTAATAGTAGTGGTAATAGTAATAGTAGTGGTAATAGTAATAGTAGTAGTAATAGTAATAATAGTAGTTGTAGTAATAATAGTAATAGTAGTAGTAATAGTAATAATAGTAGTAGAATAGTAGTAGTAGTAGTAATAATAATAGTAGTAGTAGTAGTAGCAGTAGCAGTAATCGTATTTATTATTCCGGTTAAACTAGGCATACATATGTTGCATATCACAATCGCCTGGGTCGCAAGATCGTTCATGTTCTTGCAAAATATTTCATTTCTGAAATTAATGGTCACAAAGGAAAACAACATTATCAAGAACGCACACACACACATACGTAACTGGTCTACATACAATCATTCTGATATTCATATATATTTTTCGTATTATTTACGTGCAATGTCTTGGCCCTAAAACTGTGTATTTAATTTAAGAAAATGCTCAGATTTAGCCAGTTTTGTCTATTTACAATTAAGTCCCAACATGCCAGCCCCCCCTGCTGGAATTCAAAAATGAATTCGGGAGAAATTTTATCCTAGCATCTTCTGTTTGTGCACACTTAGCCAAAATGTACACCCAGTCTTCCGGTTCTGAGCATAATGGGCAAATCCTCCTGTCTTCCTCGTCAACAACCTCACGTTCCTTCCAGTCTCCCAGTCTAAGCCATGCTATTTCCGATTGCTTGTTTCATACCAAGTTCAGGTCTCTTTCCCCGTCTAGTTTTACTTTCGCTGTAGGTCCAGAGATGACATCTACGTGCATCGCGCCTCAATATCCTGTTGGTTTATGTCAGTCAGACATCTTTTGACTTTTTTCACTACGCCAGAACTAAGGTATATTAATGTATCTATCCCAATGCAGTTCAAAATGTTGCAACAAATATTTGCTATAAAAATTCAAATCAGTATTATAGTATTGCACTCTTGCACTTCCTTGTCCGCACAAATGAAGCATTCTGCTGACAAGCTAGAAGAAGTAAACATAAATCTGAAATCACCTGAAAGTATAACTTCAATACCGATATAATTTTTTTTCATTAAAAAATTAGCTCACTACTTGTAAACCATGAAATAATACATGCTTACAAAATGAATTTATAAAGCTGCTAACAATTCGAATACATGTGAAAGTATAAGAAAGAACAACTTAATTTTAACATTATCTACAGGTATAATTCAGTTACAATATAATCATAGTTTGAAGAAATATCAAATAAATTTAACGCTTCAAAATATTCTTCCCACAAATTATCGAATTACATGCACACACAATGTCCATTAATGTATATTTCTTATGCTGCAACGATGATTCTGCTTTTAAACGATTTCTGATGATAAATATAAAGAATAAATGAAAAAATGAATTTATACTTAAATATATAAGCCAACATTTTGTTCTTTATAATTAAAGGATAAAAATTAACAATTTTTCTAAAGTTACACAAATCTTATCGGGACTCCATTTTGAAATGTATATTTCTTACTTTTCTAAATTGATGAATATTAAAATGTTGAATTTCGACGGTAAAACCCTCTGAACTTATTCAGTCATAGAATTTCGATTTTATTTAAGATTGTCAGAGGCTCAAGAAAATGGCACTAACAAAGGATTACTTTTTATGTGACCAATAAATTCCAAAATTAGTTAATTAGGGCAAATCTTATTTTGCAATCACATAACTGTTACTCTGGTACTCAGAAAATTCTTACGGAAATTATATATATTTTGTGCTAAAGTCTACAACTTTCCCGATTTTCAACAGCTATAAGAGGGATGTGTATTTTGAAAGAGGAGCAGTCATATTTATTTTTACTATAGTAATAAAAGTGCTGCTTACTTCTGACTGGTTAATATGTCTGATTGTCGTCAGACCGATTTTATTGTTTCCCATTGCACTGCTGGATAAACTTTTTAGTTTAGTCATAAACGTATTCTCTCATCACTAACAATGGAGAATATAAAAAAATTGCTTCAAATATAGAACAAAAGAACTGTCATAAAATTTGTTCACAGAGAGGTTTGTTGAAGCAGGGTACACAACAGACGAGAAATGTCGTATGTACTTTATCTCATTATACAGATTGGTAAAACACTATTGAAAATGATCAAAAGGTTAAAGAAGCACATGATGCATCTTTAAGCGGTGCTGCTTGAGGCGTAATGCCTAAAGCATGTCTAATATTAAGGAAAGGCGAAGAATATATCCTATCTCAGTAAGAGCTGCACGTGCGTGTGTTGGATCGTGCGTGCACAACATGTGAACACGATCAATTTAGCGCAAGAGAGAAGGAAGGGGTTGCCTGTACTAATGATATCCGCCACAGTGTTTAATCTACTTTCAAGGCGCACCTTTCGGCAGCAGATCCCATAAGGAGCAACGCCTCCGTGCTATGTAACAGAAGCGAGTAGTAAAAGTGAACTTGCTGTATGTTGCCAGGGTTAGTATATACTTATGGGAGTGAATGAAAAAAAGTTTAAACACATTTTTACTAAAGTAAACATGTATTCTATTCCTACAAAATGTGATACAAGAAGACAGGTGTCTCTTACATTACTATTGCTCTTACGAGAAACTTAAAACAGCTAAATTGAGAGCTTTGTCAGTTAGTCTATTTTTGTGTGAAGCCAACTTACAAAGTACCGTGTAGTATTTTCTCTTTACTCTATCACGCGGCGTTTTCATTAGACCTTTCTATACCTATATCGCGGGTACGCGAAATCATTTAAGCTAGCCAAGAAAATACTTTTATAATGCAATAGAGTGTGTTCCTTTGCAGTAATATTTGGTAAATTAATCTATTCTGATTTGCATCTATGCTAAAATGAGGCACAAAGAAGGAAAATTCTACTAAAATTATCCGATATAGTTCCACTCCTTCACTGTGTCATTATAGCCGTATATTTTAGATCCAGAGCATTCATTAATTGTGACGAATTACGGGTTTATTAGATGTCTTTGTCTTTATCACACAATTTTATTTATTCATAACACTTTTTTGAATAGTGTTTAACGTCCGTTTTTACTACTGAGGCCTTGGACACTAGTGATACTCGAAATGAAATGATAAATTGAGAAAGGATTTATTTTTAAGGAAGGAAACGTTCCAGGCCTAAGATTTAGGGTACCTCCCAGGCATTTGCCAGTTATAAGGACTGAGGAAAACCTGAAAAAAAAACTCAGTCAGGGAGGACGGTCCTGACAGGATTCGAACCCTAGACCTGCCGCTCACGAGTCCGCGCCTTAACGCCCTCGGCCACCCGTGGCGGTTTTATTAATTACACTTGGCTTGTTATTAATACATAAAATGAAGCTATAGAAATGCGATAATTAAATGAAATTATAGAATAATTAATTTATTAAAATCAAAATAAAACCATAATTAGCATTGAAACACAGAATTGTTGCATAAAATTTATTCACTCCTTGTTACATTTCAACCAATAAAACAACTGGGGACATAGCCCACCTCAGCACAGCTATGGCAGAGAAGTTGCCGAACAATCAGGTGTAGGATTTAAGCATAAGTCATTCAAAGCGTATTTCAAATATTTTGCACAATATGCACTCTTGTTATGTACATTATTGCTATGTTTCTATAAGCTTATAAAGTTCATCATTAAACACTATATAACTCAAAGCACGGCATTTTAAAGTCTAAGCTGATATAAACAAGTTATAAAACATGGGTCGAACTTTCCGAGAGTTGGCCTGGAGTCCTAGAGATGTTTCGGCACTCAGGATAACGTAGCTGTACAAAGGGTGTAGTGTTTTCAGGCGATTAGAGCATTTCAATGATGGAACTTAAAACAAATAAATGTAACAAGCCAATATATGTTACAATGCCGACTTAACGGAGATTTAACGGAAATCTACATTTAGGTTCAGTGTAAAATCACAATAATCAACTTTAGAGAGATGAACTAAAATAAAGTATTATTATTTTGTAAAACTATCGTATAATGTGAGTATCAAATACAGATACTTTTTCAAGATCGTTATTTTTGTACTTGCACTATTTATCTGTACAGTTAAATGTCAATTCATTATAGAATTTTATTACTATTTTGTGTTAGAAATACTTCCTAACATTATACTAAAGCTGGCTTGTGATAATGATCGAAATTAAAAACATGTATTACTGTTCCATGTGAAAGCAATATATAACAATTAATAGTGCAGCAATTAGAGCGAGTGTGGTATGAAAGTGATCTTTTTATTAGGAATGTTGAATCACATTGAATGTTTTATTAAACTTGTTATTATGATTTGTTTCAGTTTCCTTAAAATTGTGGTGTTATTTGCAGAAATAGTACTACTGCAAAAATATATGTATTACAAAAGAAAGCAAATCATTGCGTTAAGATTTATGATTAGAGAACTCAGTAAGCCAATTTTTAATCAGAACTTGGAAATTTAACTCTTGCTCCTTGTTTGTAAGGCCAAATATATTAAGTATAAATATTACAGTGAAAAGGTTTCAATTAATAACGCACATTATAATAATGCCAAATCATTAAATACATTTTAATTGTACGAATTTAATAATATAATTTATGATAGAAATCAAACTTTTTTATAAATTGTCCATAAACATTGGGAATACACACTTATTAGAATTTAAACTAAAAGTAAAAGTATACCTTTATGAAACCTCATTTTATGCAGCGTAATAATACCTTAACAATGAATTTTAGTTATTCTGTATTATGTCAGTCCTCTTGTAATATACATGGTTGATGTAATAAATAGATAAATACGAGGTACGTCCAGAAAGTAAGTTCCATTTCAATTTATCTCCGCTGCAGCGCTGCGATCGCAGTTCCGCACATGCGCGGTAGACGCTCTGTATCAAGGAGAAGAAACGTGCGCCATTTTGAGATCGCTGTCAGCCACGTACGCTTTGTTGTGCTTGTTTACAATGTCGGTGTTGATTGAAAATCCCTCCGCTTGTGAAATCAGATCTGTGATTCGTTTTCTGAATGCTAGGAAAGTGAAACCAATTGAAATTTATCGGCAAATTTGCGAAGTTTACCGACAAAATGTGATGAGTGATTCAATGGTGAAAAGATGGGTTCGACAGTTCAATGAAGGACATAGTGAAGTGCACGATGAAGAACGAAGTGGGCGTCCATCTTTGGTTACAGAAGAACTGGTTCACGCGATTGATGACAAAATCCAGTAAAACCGCACGTTTACAATTAGTGCTCTCGCTATGGAATTTCCCCAAATCTCACGATCACTAATTCATGAAATTGTTACCAAAAAACTGAAATTTCGTAAATTTTGCTCACGTTGGTTACCAAAGATTCTTACTGAGCAACACAAAACAAAACGGATGGGTAGTGCACTTCAGTTTTTGACCCGTTATGACGAAGGCGGCGAAGAATTTCTGACACAGATAGTCACAGGAGATGAAACTTGGGTTTCTTACGACACCCCTGAAAGTAAGCGGCAATCAATGGAATGGAGGCACACTTCATTCCCAGCAAAGGTTAAGCCGAAACAAATCTTGACACCTCGAAAAATGTTGTGCACAGTGTTCTGGGACTGGAAAGGCATCTTACTCATTGATTTCTTACCGTGTAGTCAAACAATCAAAGCAGATGTTTACTGCGAGACACTTAGGAAATTGCGCCGCGCAATACAGAATAAGCGCCGAGGATTGCTGTCAAAAGGTGTTGTTTTTCTTCACGACAACGCACGACCACATCCTGCAAATGTGACGAAAAACCTCCTACAGGGATTTGACTGGGATGTGTTTGACCATCCTCCGTACAGCCCTGACCTCGCTCCTAGTGACTTTCATCTGTTCTTACATCTTAAGTCTTTCCTTGGCAGTCAACACTTCAACAATGACGAAGAGCTGAAAGAAAATGTTTCCAACTGGTTGAAGACACAGGCGGCAAACTTCTATGAAGAAGATATACAAAAACTTGTGCCACGCTATGACAAATGCCTGCAAAATTTCGGCAGTTATGTGGAAAAAGTAGTTTAAGAGTTGTAGAATTTTGTGCAATGAATAATTTTTCTGTATCTGTACACAATTTAATTTTATTACCAAACGGAACTTACTTTGTGGACGTACCTCGTATATTCCGACATCAATTTTATATTTTATTGATAAATTCAGAATATATAAGTCGATTATAATAATTTAACAGCTTTAATTTATATTTAGCGAAAACGTTTAAGGAAAAACCGAACTGTATTTTTTTTAAACTTTACTGCTGTATCGCTCCATAGTTTACGTGGTCAAGTTTTGTCAATTTTTTAATACGACATAGTTTCTTTTATGTGTAATGATGTAAAAGGCTATATTAAAACATAAGAGAAATGTTTCTGAAAAACAACACAAATTTATCAAAATTAAGTACTATAGCTGAAAAATATAATTCAGAAACGAGAATATAATAAATGTCATTAATGTTTAAAAATATATCTAAAAGGAAGAGAATGTATAGCACATTTATACCAGAGTAAAAAAGTAGCTCTCAAGAAAAAATAAAAGGGAAAAATAAATATGCTTGGCCAACATAATTATAAAAGAAAAATTTCATGTACATCAAAATTTAAACTCGTTTACTAAGTAAATTCTCCCAGAATTTAAACAGTGCTTCTCATAACATAATGAGAAAAATAAATCTTTATAAAAGATGCTTGATGTCTAAGTCAGGCTCCAGTAAAGCCAAAACGAGAGTTTAAAATGAAAGGATAATTATATTTGTACATTAAAAGTAAATGAATTTTTAATTCTATGACTGAATGGGTGTTCAATGTAACATTAATAAATATGAAATGCGAGACAATGGTTATTTTTTAAATCCGGCAAAATATAGTAGCAAATTTCTGAGAGAGATCTTAATGTAAAGCCTGAAGTGCTTTGTTCAAAGTTTGTTTAATTCTGAATTTACATTTCGTTCATATTTTCATTTCGGTATGATCTTTAAAAATATAATTTATGTTATGTTAAGATATCCACATAAATATTAAATAGTATATTTGTGCCTATGTAGTTATAAATTTTCAGGTTTATATTTAGTTAAGGGCACTTTAAATATCTATGTCAATTAGCATCCCATTAAATTCAGGGCGTGAAACAGCCGATAAATTTTGTTCAGATGCCTATCTTTTCAGGCAGGAGGTTATTTTATGTGCCGTAAATTTACTATACGGGTCCCAGGCTTTATTCTCCTTCCGAAGAAAGCCATACTTAGTATTTTTACACCTTAAAAATCTATCCACTCTGGTTGGTTTTGAACCCGCGACCTTAGGTCTACGAGGCAAGTATGGTTACCAATAGGTAACCAGTACGGCAGTTCTGGTTTATAGAATTCATATTGTTTGATAACGTTGATTAATAAATTAGGATTCAAAATATAAGGAAATTATAAACAAAATGTTGAATAGCTCAGATTTTTTAATTTGGTTTTTCATAGTGAAAATCCTCCATTTTCGTAGTACGTTTTACATATGAGTAGAGAAGCGTGCTAAATCTAACTATGGTAAGTCACTTTGTCGTAAAGGTAATTCATATGATAATATCTAATCAACAACTTTTTCCTTTACCGTTATAATTCCTCTTATAATAATGCAATATAATTGTATACTAAGATCTCTGAGAAAAAGATATTCGATTTATTTTTCTAATGCTATTAGCTACTTTTAATTATGGCTCTTTAGAAAAAGATTGCTCTTCTAGTACCGTTATAAATAAAATGTTGTTTAGAATCTTCAGAAGTGTTCCTTATTTCTTAATATTTTTTAAAAAACGCAGAGCAGCTCTGCCTAATCACTTAACCCGCTGCTTCCGTTTCACGAGTTTTCTGATTTTCGTATAGGGGAGTACTAATTTCTCAAGCTGGGGCCAAACTTTTTTTTGTTATGATTTTTAATGTCGCCTATTGGAAAACAAATTTTAAACTATGAGGTAGGAACAGTTAGCATTGACAACGTGTAGGTAATATGCGAACTATTTATTATTCTAGCAAATGACTATGTAAAAGATGACTGCGTGTTTTTTACATTAACATTAAAAACTATCTTTCTTTAATTCTAAAATCATCTTTCTAGAGAAAACTAGCACAAAACATGAAGTCATCTTTTACATAATACTTTTTTGATTCGTTAAATAATAAATAGTTCTAAGTTTATCTATACACTCTCAATGCTACCTACTCCTCCTGCATAATTTAAAATTAATTACCAATTGGCGGCATTAAAAATCATATCAAACAGTTCTTTGGCGCAGGCTTGAGAAATTAGTACTCTGCTATACGAAAATCGGAAAACTCGTGAAAGGGAAGCAGCGGGTTAAATTATAGGCAGAGCGACTCTGTGTCTTAAGAACTATTAACAAGTAAGAGATGTCTCTGGAGATTCGAAATTCCGAAGAGTCCGTTGCGATATTTGAAATTATCACTGTACGTATTTGACACAATGGGTTGCCTACAGTTCAGGCGCAATGGTAAGTTACAAAGGTTTCCGTGTAATGACGAATTTTTTACACAAAAGCACCTATGCTGAGTGTAATTAATATTACAAATTCTGGAATTGTGCATGATTATGAAATTTAAAGGCTTTACAGCTCAATTTTGTACATTGTTTTGTTTGGCTTATGTAATTAAGAGCTTTATATAATTACATTTATAAGTGTGATCACTCCTGTCTTGTACGTAAAGTATACAGTGTCGATCATGAGCATGGTTTTTTTATTATTTCACAGCAATGTTTTAAGCTATAACATGTCTTAGACAGAAGTTAGAAAAATGTTGAATAACATTTACGAAAATTGGAAACTTAAACCTCACAGGATGAATTATACGCTTACGAACTCACAATAATAACAGGGTTAATTGATGTATGTTTACGTTTAGGTTGGTCCCTTTCTGTTTTGTTCTGAAACCTTCTAATTCGAACGAAGTTTAGAGCAAACAACCCTTATTTTAGATAGTCCTTTCCAAACAGTTTGGTTTTCTCCTAACACTCATTTGTGAAAGAATATAGTGTTCTATTAGGCTCTGATGTTCTAAATAATTGGCATAGAAATCAACGATTATAAGCCACATTCGCTTAAAACTGTAAATACTTTATCGATTGCATAAATTTAGCAAAGATTTGTACGTTGCGTATTTATGCATGTTATATTTGTATGTAACGCAATGTAGATCATAGTCGTCTAGGTCTTTAAATGTTAGCCCAAAGATTTGGCAGGTATTTTTTTCTAATTAAGAAGCTTTCAACTGCGAATAATAAGCATCATGGCAAACATTTGGTACCTGCATCCATGCCAGGATTTACGTTTCTCCAAATAGTCTGAGGTTACTACTCTTGTTATATAACATAAATTAAAAGTCCATACTTCTTGATAATCTACTGATTCATGTTTATTTTATGATTAATTTTGCCATAAAGCTATAATATTAATATTTAGTAATTTATAAATTACAGTGGAAACTAAGGCATTGAATTTGTTTTCTTCTTTCCAATCTTTGGACACTTCAAAAACTGAAGTTGACATAGAATAGTGAAACTTAGATGAAAAATTCTGTTACCAGCAATAAAAACTCTAGAGATCAGAATAAATAAAACTCCCAGACACAAAACTATTCACAATATTGAGGAATGATGTTTCTTTTTGTTTAATACCTTTCTGTTCAAAATCAGTTTAGCCCTAGTACGTTGAAGGGAACAAAGCGAAAATAATCAATTGCGTTTAAATTTTTATTGTATAGTTACGATGCTTTTATTGATAATATTAAGATTTTTAACATTTAAAGTGTTAATTTGAACTGTCCAAGAGAGAGTATTTTGGTTTTTATAGCATCTAGAAGCGAAGGCTATAGATGTATAGGGTTTTTGTAAAATGACTATAATTTTATAAAAATATTTTATAGCTTTTTATTCCTAATAATTAATTCTTTAGAAGTTATTGGCCTTACATTTAAATATTTCACATAAATTTATGAATGCATATAATTTATAACGTCCTTTATTTCCGTAAACACCTTTAATAATGAATGCAATGCATAATTGTAAGTAGCAGCTTTGTTAGTTTTTGAACTTTTCTAAATAACTCAACTCTAAAAAAAATCAATTGACATTGGTATAAATTTAATTAAGTTTATGAAACTTTTTGTATTTTCTTTATCTATAGTAATACACAATTTAAATTCAGTTTATTTACAGGAACTATTTGCAATAATTGAAAGAGTCATCAAATGCATACATAGAAATATTGTAAATGCTGAAAATGAATATTGTATATTGAAAAAGTACTTTTGAATTCGCTTTATAAATTTGTCGCCGATTTTTGAAACATTATTCTGTACAAATACGCAGATGTACCGCATTACTATAACTTCTACTTTAATTTGTGCAGAACGCTAATTCGAAGAGAAAACATATCATTCATTATTCATTTATATTAAGTTTTTTTCAATTAAACTGCTTACAAACAAGTATCATATGCAAAGACTTTCACTTGGAAATAAAATGAAACATAATATATCATATTGTAAAGCGTAAAATGTAACGGTCAATAGCGGCATAGAAAAAAGTTATATTTTATTATGCATTTATAAATTACGTAAACACAAGTATTAAACTTAAACTTAAGTATATGAATGGAAAAGCATACCTATGCGACCTTAAAGTAACGTTGGACTTGAAATACAACACATTTGATTTAACTTAAAACGCTGTCTTAATCAAGAAAGGGCATATGTATAAATTTAAAAATTTGCAATTTCTAATTGTAAAGAGTTTATCTAACTATGCATACGCTATTTTTGTAAAATGCAAATGAAAGCACAGTTGATGAGTTATAATGCAGAAATAGGAGAAATATTCAATAATCATAGAAGGCTACTTATAAAACCAAGACATAAAGTTAAAGTAATAAACGGGACAAATAAATGAAAATAAATGTATCACTCCGCTCTCTCAATCTTCTGAATAATACATTCCATAGCACCCTGGCTAAAGACTTACTATGTAGGAATAGCAAACAATCAGGAAAGCTATTGGTATAAATACTGGATATTGACAATTTCGGAACCGCATGTACAATGGAACTGTATATGGAAATAGCATATGGCGTCTATGTGAACAGCCTGATAAGACTACAAAACATATCTTACAAGAATATAAGGCTCCGGAAAAACAAAGAACATCTTTATTAGAATTCAGTCTTTTAGGAAATGTAACTCGTAAGTTTCTAGGAAAGATTCTAGAGTTTAATGAAAATCTAGATCTGAAAATACAAAATAGGTTGAAGGAGTGTACAAAGACTACCTACCGTAATTCAAGTGCCAAAGTATTTCTAAAAACTCTAAAATCAGTCTACATCTAAGGCTAGTCGTCTTAATCTTGGAATTCCCTTTAGTCATAATTCTGAGGTCAACAAACCTCAAAAGCACACAGCAATCAGAGTGGTCATAATGATATTTTTCATAAGGAAACTAAATAGCGAGTCTATAGACAGTTTTTATATCCTGAATTCAAACATTTAACTAGAATTTTTCCTTCAAGGTAGCTTTTTTGTGACATTTGCATTTTTTACTATTTTACTAACTGCCAAGTTATGAATTAACTTTATATTTGTTATTATGTTTTATAGATAATCGTAGAACCACGGACTTCTGTTATTCTAGAATCCATAAGCGAAATTGTGTAGGTTTAATATTTGGATATATTTATAAGCTAGTATTGAAATGCTAATATGCCCGTTAGCAAAAATTATTTATTTCTCTTTAGTCCAAGCGTATTGTAAGTTGATAGAAAAGTTCAATATATCAAGCAAGTGTTTTAATCATGAAGAAAAGTTATCTTGTGTGTAGTGAACTAATTTTCAAGTCTCAGAAGTTACATGTACTCTACTTGTTAAGGTATAATGAAAGGTATTTTTAAAAGAACTGATCCTCATATACCTGCTGTGCATATATGGACACATAAATAATTAAAAGAATTTGATCCTGGTGGTGTAGTGGTAACCATACTAGACTTCTAAACTCAAGATCGCGGGTTCGATCCCGGCCAGGATCGACGGGTTTTTTCGGGCGTAAAAATTCTAAGTATGGCTTCCTTCGGAATGGAAGTAAAATCGTGGGTCCCCTTTCTTAGATTTATAACACGATAAAGAATCTCAAGCCTGAAAGAAGAGGACTCTGAGCAAAATTTTCGGCCGTTGCTCGCCCTGATATGAATGGGAAGTTGAGGAACTGAAGTGTTAAAGAGCGTTCGTAAATAAACCAAATCAAACAATTAACAAGAACGGGAGAAGTAGCAATTAGAAAAGCAATATTTCGAGTAACTTGCGTTCTTCAAAGCAGAAGATAAACACCACACAAACACACACACCATTAGAGAAATCACAACAAAAGAAAAAATGCAACCGAGAGTCTTCAATATGCGATCCCCAAAGATTACAAATTACAAATAGTAATTAATATCCTGTATTATAATTTCGTGATCATATATATCTCCAACTCTGTCCTAAATCATACTGAAGAATAAACAATCTCACTAATTATCTTATTTGGGATTTTAAATTGTCTTAATATAATTTGATCTTTTTAAATTCCAGATTCAAAGAATGTAATATATTCCCCAAAGATGTAGAAAATGTAGTTTTTATTAGAGATTATAGACTATTCTCTGAAGAAAAGTGTAGTTTTTTGTAGTAATGTTTGTGAAATTAGGCTCTTAAACATCAACATCGCCGGATGAGTGGTGCTTGCTCATGAACTCATCAAAAACTCATTTGGTGGCTATACTTCTGCCTAATGGTAATGAATGTCCATCAATACAGGTAGCATAGGCCGCTTATATATACGACAGAAAAATATGGGAATAGATGGGTATATTACAAAATAATTTTTTTGTTTCATTTACAATGGGAGTGCACTAAATCCTTCCATATCTTGTGTAAATGGCATAGTAAGGGTAAGAAGCCCCACTTTATTAGAATCAAAATAGTCGAAAAGTGAACATAGTATTTCTGGGTAGAAAAATGTGCCAAATGTCCCTTTAGTGAATACTGAAAGAGCGCATTTATCTTCCATATTTATATAACAAAGTTAGTGATAAAAATCGTAAGAGGAAATTTTATAGGGACAGAAATAAGATTACAAATAATGAATTATTAATATTTTGAGAAAGTTTAAATATTCTGGAACGATCATTCAAAAATGTCTGTTGCAGTTTTCTTATGAATCATTATGCAGAAAACTACTGTGATATTATATCTTGTGAAATACAAAGCTATGAAATATATTATATCCTTAAATCTTAAATTATTAGATTTCTAACTGAACAGCTTCACTGTGGGTCGATCAGCGGCGAATGTTATTTACGATAAATATCTATTGTCATAAGATAAAACTTTTTAAACATGAAAGCATGCACTAATAGTCGTTTGAAGAATTGGAGTAATTAAATTATTGTAAAATTGAATGTGTACATATTTAATTTTAAAGGCTTTATTTTGACGGATCTACAAAGTTAAATAAATGTATGTGAATATTTGTTTTTAATATTCTGGCTAATAGCACAGAATCAAATAGCAACTGTAGATTCATTTTCATTTTAAAAGCAATAAATGTAACAATTATAGATTAATAGTCCCTAAAGATGTTTTCATTAGTCTAAAGTAAGTGGTGGTGATAAAAAGAGTTTTGTTTTTTATGTTTGGCACATATACGTTTCTTCAATAATCGAAATGTATTTTTATGACAAGCGCCGAGTGTTGTGAAAATTGCAAATAAAATTCTCTTTAAGGAGATTTTGCTTTAACATTTTTGTTGTTTTTAGAATAGTATTCTAACACGGCATCATACTTTGCAGATCACAGTTTAAACTCAGTTATTTACAACAAATACATATTGTCACAAGATAAAACTTTTTAAATACAGAAACATGCACCAATAGTCATTTGAAAAAAAATGTAATAACTAAATTGTAAAATTGAATGTGCCAATATTTAAATTTAGTGGTTTTATTTTGACGGCGCTAAATCTGTCTAAACTTTGAGATTTGGCAAATTAACTATTATGGTAATATTTAACCAGATCCTAGAGACGTTATTCAGTTTTTTAGCTTTATGCTGTTACTCGTTGACGATCAAAAACATCTACTGTACCTGTGTTATTACTTCAAGTAGCGATGACTTGACATAGTGGAGAGATCATTAGTGCGCGATCAACTAAGCTTATCGTAAAGCAAATCGCACTGCACTATATGTACAAAACGATCTCAGGTCATTATGAACCACATTCTGTAGGTTGTACACAGAAATGATACGAGAGTGCCAGAAAGAGATGTGAAGTTAGAGCTTATTTACGCTTCATAAAGCTAAATATCAGAAAGTAATGTAATGCTCTACCTCTGAGTGATGTATTGCAAATTTAGAAATAATATTCGGTCATTGCGTCCTATAGAGAAAAGCTCTTTATGAAGGCCATTCACAATTATTTGAGAACAAGAAATCATTTCCACCCAAACGTAAACAAACCCTCTCTCTTTTATATCTTCTCCGTAATCTCGACCACTGATTCTAAATCCGCGATGTAAACAGTTGAGAGTTAGAGGGAAAATCTTAAAGGAATAATATAATAGCACCTACAATATTATATTCTTATTTATGAATAATACTCTTTAACTTTCATAACGAGGAAAATAACTAAAAGCATATAATATAAAATGAAAATATACAAAAAATTAAGTATTATTAATTATCGCCAAATAAAATAAATTTCAACTATGTACCTTTATAAGGAACTTACAATATGTCTCTTTAATACGAAAATAAATTAAGTTATATTGCATTACACAATAAAAGAAGTATTACATTGCCTTGCTTGCAAAACTTTGTGCATCATGTAACATAATATTTTATGTGTTAAATAATTTGAGTTGTATTCTTACTTACCAAGAAAATTCTGTACAAATTTTGTTCAAATTATCGCTTTGCATACTCTGACATAAAACATTAATAGAACCTAAAACGTGCTAAGCTGAACAAAAGGAACATCTCCAAGGAAAACGAACAGGAATATCATGACATTTTAAAACTTTTAAGGTTTACTTCTAAAAATAATGAATACGCTCTAAAAATCACGAAAATGCGAACGGAACCTGAATATAATGAAATCACAAAAACGAAATGCTACTATGAAACATTTTCAATAATTTTCTTTAATCAACTTAAATTGGTTTATGTTAGTTTTTGCAAAGTGGGATCAGTGTTTATCCTTTCCATTTCAGCAGAATCGTTTGTAACTTATTTATCATTCTAATAGAAAAACAGAGTTTTTTTCAAAGGCGCATAAGTTATACACCTATGATATATAATTATGTATGATTCAAACGTATGCTGTAACGTGGTACATTTGTTTAAAGAAAATCATAAAACTGCGCAATATAATATCCTACCTATTTGAACAGCCGTATTAACATGCCGTGAAAGCTGTTTGCTGCCTTCGCTGCAATCTCCTTTCAATTCTATTATTATTATTATTATTATTATTATTATTATTATTATTATTATTATTATTATTATTATTATTGTGATATAATCTGTAGCTTTCATCGGAGAGAATGCATTCATTCTACCTTTCCAATTTGATTCTTTTTTTTTCAGTACAAAAGAATTTAAAAAGATAATATATAGTAATTAAGTAAAAACACTATCTATTCAAGAACGTGAATGAATGAATAGTGTTTAACGCCCATTTTTGCTACAGAAGCACCACAGGCGATGAACACTGATGATACATGAGATGAAATATAATGGGAAAGGATTTATTCTTAAGGGAGGAAATGTTCCAGGCCCAAGTTTCGGGTACCTCCCCGGCATTTGCCGATTATGAGGACTGAGAGAAAACCTCAGTCAGGGAGGACGGTCCGGGCTGGATTCGAGCCCCAGATCTCCCCTTCACGAGTCCGCGCCTTAATGGCTTACCCTTGGCGGTCCAGAAAGTGAAAATAAAATATCACCAAATTTTTATAATGCAAAAGTGTTCCATTAATCGGGATTAATGCACCATAATTAATAAGCACTTTATGAGACTCCTAGAATAATTAATTATATAAAAATTTTATATGTTAATAGCATAAACTTTGTATTTAAAAGGATGGTCTGAAAATGTCTTGGTCTAACGATGAAGAAACAACTTTTTAACTCAATATTATTTTTTATTTTTCAACATAATCTCTCAAATGTTCAATATATTTATTTAACCAATGTTTCAATATTCTGAAATATTGAAAATATTTCTCCACAGCTGCAATTACCTCTTGATATGGTGAAAGAATGTGATCATCTTTGATTTTATATAATTTGAACTTTGGGAATAGACTGTAGGCAGAGGGAGCGAAATCTGTGAATAAGGTGGAAGCTTCGAAATTCATTATTTAAATATGTTAATTGTTTCCCCATTAGTAAAACATTGTCTTGATTATTTTTAATTCGGAAAACGAGTTGTTTCATCTTTAATGATTTAAAGGAGTGGAACAGTATTCCCTGGTTATGGTTTTCCAACTATAACAATTAGTGCAATTCCTTTAGCGTCCCAATCGACTGATACCGGAACCTTTGCTGCAGATGAAATCGATTTGTCTTCTTTAACATTGAACAATCGGCTTCTGTCTACATTTTTGATTGCTGTGTCGATTTTGTATGTAAATATGATCCATGCTTATAAGTTAAAACACAAATCAGTTCTGTTACGTTAAATATATCGTAAATAGCAATATTTTCGTAGGAATTCTTCTTTTATCTGCTTTTAGCAAGCGCGAAACTCGTCTGGCGCAAAACTTTTTCATGTGTAATTCTTTATGTAAAACATAACTTCAAGTTCCATTCAAATGCCTGTAGTCTCAGAAATTCCCTGCATTGAAAATCGTCGTCGTTCATCTAACATATATTGCATTTTTACAATGACTTTTGATGTTAATACACTTTTTGAAAAAAAAATTACGTAGGTGAACTTAAGGACTGATATGGAATATTTCAATTCAGCAGTCGTTTTAATCTTTTAAATTAAAGAAGAACCTCCGTAAACTTTTATAAATTTGATATGAGCTATCTATGGCACTAAACGATCTCGTTTAAAAACAAAACTTTTGAATGCACACTTAATATTATCCATCAATTTTATCCATTTATGGAATGTTTACAACACATATGCATCAGAAAGCTGTATTAAATAAACAATTTGAAATGGCCACTTGGTATTTTAAATGAATGCTTAAGACAATTGCCAGCGTAAAATATTTCTCATTGCATTACTATGATCAAGGGCAAGAACTTTTTAGGCCATCCTCATAGATCAAGAAGTTAACTGTGTATTTATAAATGGTTCTTAATAAAAAATACTGCTAGTAGTTTTTCTACAGAAGAATGTGATCATATTGATAATAAAATCATTTATCAGAAATTGTTTTAAGAAAAAATTTAATTAACATTTCGTTAATATTTTTATCGACAATTTCGTGTAAAAAGTCATAATGCAACAGTAATTCAATAAGGAATTTGTCACTAAATACTGTAAATTTCAGAACCGAAAGCCTGTAACTTAACAAATTTGTAAGTTTATATTCCCTTTATGATCAACAAAAAGATGTATAACGTGACATCCTGTTCCAATGAAATCGATATAACAATATTATCTAATCGTTAGGTTAAAACAAATATTCAAATAGTAAAATGCCAAAATTGTAGTAATTGAATTCATCAGCCACGAAGTTAATACTTATGTTTTTTTTTCAAATGCTTGTAAATATCTGGTTTATTTTTATGTAAAACAACTCTCATTTGTTTATCAGAGGATCCATATTATTACAAGTTTTCTTTTCATGTAAGACCGAATTTTAATGCAATCTAAATCGTTATCTAATCGTTAGGTTAAAACAAATATTCAAATAGTAAAATGCCAAAATTGTAGTAATTGAATTCATCAGCCACGAAGTTAATACTTATGTTTTTTTTCAAATGCTTGTAAATATCTGGTTTATTTTTATGTAAAACAACTCTCATTTGTTTATCAGAGGATCCATATTATTACAAGTTTTCTTTTCATGTAAGACCGAATTTTAATGCAATTTAGTATTCAGTAAAATATTCATTTATTTGTACTGCAGCTGAGAAAATTAGAAAAGAATTTACTGAATAAAGTATTTGTATTCAAATGCTGAGGGTGCCAAAAATGTATACACACTTTCACAGTAGATATTTATTTAATATATTTCAAAGTAGGACCGAAAAACAACAATAATGTGTAGTATGATGTTCTGTAAACAGATGTGACTCACATACATTATGATAGCGTTGCTACGTGACAGGTAAATCAACAATGAACAAATGAAGTCAAGATTATCGTATGGTCTGTAAACAGATGTGACTCCCATTACGTTATGTTAGCGTTGCTACAACAAAATGGATCCAAGATTATCGTTTGAACAGTAGAAAGCAATTTTGAAGTGGTATATGGAAAACCGAGAATGTTGTTGAAGTTCAAAGGCAATGTGTGTGTACATAACTGAACCGGCAACGCAATAATTACACGCATTCGAGACAAATTTGAGACTAATGGTACCGTTCATAAGGGCAGATACGGGAGACTTCGCACAGCAACAAGCCCCGTGTCCTCGACTATAGTTTGGAAAGTTTTGAGCATTCACCGCAGAAATCTACAAAGCAATGTGCACGTGAGACTGGGATTAGCAGAACCAGCGTACGTCGTATTATTAAAACAGCAAAGAAGAATCGCCGTTGGACTTCTATCTATGGGGAATGCTTAAGGATGTTGTATACCGTGGAAAATCAGCAACACTGATAGCATTTTGGGAAGAAATTGAAACGGCATGTGCTGCAATCGCTGAGGACACTTTCGCAAACGTTGCTGAATCAGTAGTTCAACGTACTCAGAAGTGTATAGACGTCGATGGTGGGCATTTTGAGCAACTGTTGTAACTATAAAAGTCTAAGATGATTAGTGCTCATCATTTTCTGTTTGTGTAAATTCAGTTTTGTTATATTAACAAAGTTTTTTCTTTGCTTGAAGTGTGTATACATTTTTGGCACCCTCTGTACATATGCATCATAGTGCATTTCCACTGAAATTTCTACTGAAGAAAATATAGACAAAAATAAGCGTCCATGTTATATCGTGAAAGAACAAATTGAAAGTTTAGCTCAAAGATGTAGCATATATTGACGTTGAAAATTTCATGTTATTCCGCATAGCATTTGTATACTATTATGTATTGAACAGCATTAAAATGTTTGATATTTGAAAATAATAGCACTTATGCTTTATTAATATTATGTATTACGAAGTGCAAACAACTAAAATAAAAGCTTCAGTCAATCATTTTGCCCGTTTCAATGCCGATGTTAGGAAGGATGAAACAAATCATTTCAATCTAATTTTAGTTGTTCAATATTTCCCAACACACGCTATCACTGCGCAGATATTGGATAACTTGTACTTCCAGAAAGAAAGAAAACATGTCTTGCTTCTGAGAAAATAATACAACAGATTTTATGTGATGAAAACATCAATAGTTTAGTAATATCAACATTATCACTAAATATTTAACTGATATACCGCTACTTAAGTTGAGAATGATATTAGAAAATTAGAACAACATAATATAGTAACATGTTTATGAGAGCTTTAAGGCTCAAACACCAAGTTTATCATAATTCTGAATGAATGGGAATGATTCTGATGTTTCTAAAAATAATATTTATACACTGTTGACTATTCCGCATGTTTATAATCATTATTGTAAAATTTATTTAAATTGTCTAATAATATATTATACAATTTGAAACTGTATATTCTACACAAGAATTTAACGTTACATTAGGTTTTCTCATAATAAATTCGGAGTTTTAAGTTTAAGGTTTTGTAAGCTTTAACGATTTTCTTTTGGAAATATTAATTACTAGATGTCATGGCTATTTTTGTAATATTGTGAGTATGTGTTAGTCGTTAATGCACAATCATAAAATGGAGGCAAAAAGTTTGGGAGTAGGATCCTTCTAAAGCACCGATGGGAACAGAATTATAAAGATGCTGCCGCTACTCACATAATATGTGAAGAAGACGGAGAAGTTGTTGTTAGTGAGCGTGTAGCACAACGATAGTTCCAGCGTTTTAATAATAGAAAAGAAAACACTAAAGATCTACCACATCTTTGGAACACCTACGATAATGAATATCGATTATATACGCAGAGTTCAGGAAAAATACGGAAAAAGTACTCGTAGGCTGTCAAATAAACTTGATGTATCATACACTCCCACATTAAGAGTGCTGTAGATCTGTGCGTGTGAACATGCCCAATGCACATTGAACATCTGTTGTCAGGTTATCGCAAATCCCATGGCTGATAGATTTACCAGCAGAACGATCAGGTGTATCCGCAACCCTGACACCTCAAAACATGACTCGATCCCCATCAGCCTGCCAAAGTCATCGCTAAACAAAATCGTTCAGGCCCAAAGTAATGTTATATGTCTGGTGTAATTCACTAAGAGTTTGTTTCAAACCGCCGTCAGTCGATACGATTATTTCAATAAATGGAACAAGTTCGTGAAGTTTTAAAACGGAAGTACCTGGCATTAGTTAATCGAAATAGAGTTCTCTTGCAGCAGGAAAATGCGAGATCCCCATACCGCTCGAACCACAAAAATCTAAAAAATGGAAGTAATAAAACTGATACCACACCCAGCATACAGCCCTATTCTTGCGCCTTCAGGTTACCGTCTGTTCTGATCCATGGTCCATTTCCAGCGTGAAATAAATTACAAGACATGGAAGTGCGTATCACCAAATTCTTCGCATCAAAATCCATCATCGGTACCGTCACGGGATAACAAACCTCACTGAAAGGTGGCACAAAGCAATAGAATCTAATCATCTTTACTTTGAAAATTAGTTTAATTTCTTGTCATAATACATTTCAATACCTATATTACCTATGAGACAATATCTGTATCTATATTTATATATCACATAAAAAAAATGCAAAAACTAGTATGGCTTTTTAATCATCGTAACTGAAATGAAATATGTTTTACCAGACCATCCAAATATCGTAATTATAATTTTTGCGGAAATTTGTTTTCAAATTTTAAACCATAAATAACGGTTAATATGAAGTTGAGGTAAACAACAAAACGTTAAGGCAAAATTAAATTGTATAGCTCTATTACTTTTACAGTAAAATACTTTCTATAGTATATTAATTTAGCGCTAGATCGGAAAGCAATAATTATCAAAACGCGATTAAAATCATAACAGGAGCACGCCCACATTCTAAACAAAAATATCCCCTCATGTGCGGTTCTGGGGATGCATGTAAACAGCACGTTAACATGTGTAATTGAAAATCTTAGAAGATATTTTCGCAGTCAAGAAAATTGTTCCCAGTTTCCCAATACCCAAAGATAGCTTAACTTTACTTGAGGAACACAATTATGTTCAACACTTTAAAATCCATTCAAGTTAGGGAAGGAAAATGAGATTATGGCTCAATGCGAATATTTGCACTTATATCTATCAAATGCCTGTAGCATGATTGTGTATAAAATTCTTTATACATTTCTGACACAGTTAATATAATATATCTATTTTAAGAGTTCTTCTCTTTCCATTTAATATATAATGCAGTCTTTATTTTAGTAATTGTGCATTTTATTCATTAAATCTCAAATTGGAAATTGATTTACAAATTGAGATGAAACGCTTGGCAGAAGTTTAACGTCCAGCAAGAGGTAGCCAGTTTATTCCATAGCTGTTTCAACAAAGTTATAGGAATTTAGCAAGAATTTTGAAGAAACTTTCCGAAAAAGAACGACAATATAGCGTTATAAGATTGTGTTACTTTTGTGTTAAGTACGAATGATTAATCGCTAAGTGAGGTCATTGTAAGTCAAATATGAAATGGTTACTTTATGCGAAAAACGATAACGCCAACAAATAAGTGCATACTGATCTTGGATTAAAACAAGAAAATATTGTTAATAAGATGTTGGGGAGACTACGAACCAATGTTTTGTGAAAAAGCTGCCTCCTTTTCACACAGCATTTTTCCATTAATCCAGATAGAAAGTATCAATTTGCGACCTTTATAGCTTTTCATTAGCCTCTCGAAATATAATATAATTAGAATGTAACAAAAACTTTGTAATTTTAAGAGTTGGTCTCATTGTGTTTGTCACTTTGATGAATTAAACGTTAGAACACACCAAAAATATCGCTTTATTTAATAAGAACGTAAAATGCTATCTGATTACGTAAGTAATCTTAGAATCTTTACTTGTGAACAGAAATTAAGTGCCGATAGGTTGAGTAGAACGCGGAACACGGTAAATTTGGTCAAAGGTAAATATCTTTGGGGTATATCTCTATATAAGTAGTGCGTCATAAGAAATGAGCCCGAAGGTTTCTATTTCTCAATGGAAGGCATGTGAATTCCTTAAAACATTTTGGGATATATTTCTTCAAGTTGTTTTAAAGCATTAAGAAGGAATAATAAAATGCAATGTACAAAATAAAAAAAAAAAAAAACGTTTAGCCATAAATAAATAGTTCTTTCAAATACTGTCAACGCTCTTCAGTTTGCATGCGAGGAAATAAAATCACATTATTTTATCGTAATGTGTTTTTTATGACTTGGTTTATTTACGGACGCTATTTAACATCTCAGATCACCAGCGCCCCATTAATATCAGTGCGTGAAACGGCCGACAAATTTTGCTCAGAGATCTCTTTTTTCAGGCTTGAGGTTCTTAATCGTGCAGTAACTGCACGACATGGGACCCACGACTTTACTTCCCTTCCGAAGGAAGCCATACTTAGTATTTTACGCCCGAAAAAATCCATCGGTCCTGGCCGGAACCAAACCCGCCATCTTGGATTTAGGAGGCAAGTATGGTTATCACTACACCACCAGAACGGACTTGTATTTTTCTGTTGAGATATTCCCGCTAGTTTTAGTGCTTTACTTTTATTTTTATGCTCTTAATAACGAAGCCTAGAGATTTGTATAAATATAAGTTGCTTGCATTTTCACTAAGTGGATATTACTTTCAATAAGAGAAGTATTCACATTCGCACTCTCTTGCAATATAATTGCATATACAAATGAAACCGAGGAAACAAGTTTTGCCCAGAAAGTTAATGCCAACCGGATACAGCAGCATAACAACGAAAGCGTAGAAATGAGTGTTCTCACCCTGAAAAATGTTCTGGATAGGCTTCTAGGAAAGAGTTAAAGGGATGCAAAGAATCCTTCTTGCGAACACTTGCTTTTCTGAAGGTCCTTCAACTCCCCTTACCCTTACCTTCTTCATTACTCGATAAAGAGCGCCATTACCATTCTTGATGCAGGATTGCAGATGTCACAGATTACAATCAGACTCGAGAGTGGTAGGAGGATGGGAAACCACCCCTTTTCTCCCACAGACGTCTACCCTGCATCCTTGCCTGCCAACCAGCCAGCTAGCAAAGGGGACGTGGAAAGGAAAGGGATTCAGGGGTGGGTTAGAAGAATTAAGGACTAGAGTCCTTACTATTGATTTCTCGCTTTCATTATTGCTTTCGTTCTCATTTCCAACAGGCATCCCTCTCCCTACTTGGTTCCTTATTTTAAGTAGGTCCTGTACATAGCAGCGTCGTTCTTCGCCTTTAAAGTGATTTTGCTTTCTGCGGGGTATAAATAATTTAGCATTCAATTTATGTCACAAAGTGCCTGTAGAAACATTTATCATAAAAAGCAATCAGTGAACCGGGGACCATTTCATTAAGAATTGTAAGAGGGGTTGAAAAGAAAATTAAGCGTTGTCGAAAGCGGCAGTTGATATGCGACAAAGAACTTATAACAGGTAGTTCTAACGCGCCAGATATTTACTTTTGCAAGCTCCTTCAAAAGAAAGTCATTAATATAGGAAGAGATATTAGACTTTACGTGCATATATGACATTCATTGTGTAAGGCTAAAGATTCTGACCATAAGAACCAACTCTATCGTGCAAATGTAGTAACCAAACGATAGAAATATTACTTTTGTAAAGTACGTTATATCCGTTATTACATTCTCTAACCCCATTCTTAGTGACTCGTGTTTGAAATATTTATCGTTGTTGATATGAAAATACTTCAAAATATTTCAACCTCTTAAGGTTGAGAACAATATTTAAAGTCACTAAATAGCATATGTAAAATACTTTTCTGTAAGTATTTCTTTACTTTAAGACATGCTGCGCAAATATCAAAGTTCTTCTTTGCTATTGTGTTGATCGAGTTGACATTAATTAAGACAAAGGAAGTCGATTTGTTTAACGTACTACTGAACATATGAAAAGAACATTGATAATTTTAATGGTTTTTAAAGCTCGTTGTTACTACAATGGCACTACAGGTGTTGGACAACGATGGTATACGAAATGGAATAATAACGGGATGGGAAGAAAGCATACTAAGCTGAGTAAATTCAGGGCACCTACTGAAGAAAACTTGGGAAAATCTTAAAACCTTATTTAGGGTAGAAAAGACTGGTGGGGTTCGAGATATAGACTCTATTTCACGAGTACATGCATTAAGAATCTGGACCACCCCATCTATAGAACATTATTAAGATAAAATTACTCAAAGCGAATATTCTTTAAACTGAAAGAGTGTATTCAATTCTAGTGCAATGTAAATATGTACATTGCTAACTGAATTGGGGAACTATTTTTTATTATATATTATGTGAGCCTTTGTCTTTTATGATTTGCGTTTAAAAATCTTAATACAATTGTAAATGTTCAATGTATTATTGCTGATATGTTTTAGATTACATATAATATGACACTAATAAAAATATAAAACATATAATCCTTTTTGCAATATTAACTGATTTAATATATCTTAGTTTTAAGCCTTTTATTACCTTAGATAAAATTAAGCTGAACTCACATTAGAGATTGTTACGGAGAAAAACAATCTAGGGAAGTAAAATAATAATAATAATAATAATAATAATAATAATAATATTATTATTATTATTATTATTATTGCGGCATTTCTTCTAATTTCGACAAAAATAAGTAAGCAATAAGGGTACATACCGCCAAATATAACAGTTGCAACCATCGTGACCAAAATAAGGAATAACGTCAATCACATAGCTAAAACAGTTCATGCTTCGTGTTTATGTCCATATACTTTAAAATTCAACGGAATGAGTATATGAAACATTAGCGCGCGTTCATTTGTAACGCAGTGTTTAATACTTTCGTTATGAATTTTCCCTTATATTCAGAGAATTATTTTGCCTAGGACCTTAATGGTATAGATATTCGTACTCTACGCTAATTTATAAGTTATTGCTTGAGAAAAGCAGATAAATCCTGCAAATTACTTAAAGTGACAAAAGGTCATTTTAAGAATGTTCATATGGTAGCACAACTAAAATTACTGTGGTATTTTTCTTCCGAAAAAAGCTTTTTAAAGTTCAGCGAAAGAAACGAAATCTTCACGACAAAGATTAATGCGGATTATTCTCTTATATGAGTCGCGGTTACTAAGGAAGCAAGAAATGGCGTGGAAACTACAGCCACCTTCTAAACCGCCCACAAAGGGCTTCACGCTGCACAGACTTATTAAGACTCTCGTCTTGTTCCCCAAGCAAACAGTGAAGACCAAAGTATAATAGGTGACAAGTCAGGCAGAAACAGAGTTCATTGTGTTTAACACTAATTCCTCACTTAAGATAACTCGATTCAAAGTGAAACTCGAGGTTAAACGGATTGTTTTCCATTTACCTACGTAAACAGCATTGTATGTATTTAAGGCATTTCTACTTAGACGATCGATGCAAAAGGTTCGAAGTCAGAGCTTGCTCAACAGAGATTTTCACTGCAAAAAACTTCATATCAGGCCTTTTGTTGAACACCAACACCACAGTATCGCCCACACCGTGAAGCACTAGTAACATGACTTCGAGAACTGATGAACTCTAACTAACCAGAGGAGCAAGACACTTGCCTTCGCGCAGAAGTAGGAGTTAAGTTACCAGAAGCTGCTGGAAGGGGGACCTCAAGAAGTATGAATACCACTAAACTTACTTTGATGTAAAAGAAGAAAAGCCTATAAGGATAGTGAAGGAGGGGGCTTTGAAGAAATGGGATGGTAGGGAAAGGAAGGGGAGGAAAAAAGTTTTCAAAACTGTCATAAACTTAAGAGCAACCGAAACTGCAAAGTTGGCCTCCATATTGACTCCTAGTAAGAAAAGAAGTCTAGGGGGGTGTGGTAGTTGGGAGGTAGTGTAGTAGTTGTTGAAGAACAAGAAGAGAAGAAGTGGTATAGTTGAGGAAGAGGTGGGGGTGCATGTGGGGAGGTTTGTTGAGGAAATGGGGGGAGGAGGAGTAACTCTGTAGGGTTGGTCTCTAGTCAAAAGAAGAAGACTTCGAACAAAGTTGCCGCTTGTACAACCAAAAACTTACCAGAGAAGAGCAAAATTTTCCAAAAGCTTTTCTCAACAACTTAACTTTGTCTTTAGAGAAGAGGCGCGGAACTGAATCAGAGATAGAAAGGGACAGAAAAAATAAGAGTGGGGGAGGATGCGTCAATGGTTCTTCTTGCTAAGCCCCCCACTTCCCCGTCTTCGTCAAACAACAAACTAAATCTCATCGACTACAAAAGTTTGTTCCTGCCACATTCACTACTAATATTATCTCTGCAACTCACCTCAGAGGAAGGAAGAGCATCGCCCACTGCTGGGCTCCGCTGCCGACCTCTCTACTTGCTGCTGAGTAAGCCTGCCCGCTGTTGCTGTTGTTGTTGGTGGTGATGGTGGAAGCTGCTTCTGCTACTACTGCTGCTGCGACTACCGGTGCAGGACGTCCAACTTGGTCGTCGTCGTCGTTGTCGTCGCGTTGGCCCTATAATCGTCCGGACCGCGCCGCGCGACTCGCCGCACGAATCTAACCGATCGTGAGCCGAAGAGCACCGAATGAATTGCGAAAAGGGAAGGGAAGAGATGTAGGAGGAAGAAGAGGAATTTCTGGAAGAGTGACTAGCGAGGGAGCTGTAGCCCCCCTTTCGACCGACTACTACTGCTTTCCGTGACCATGTGGGAAAGGTCTTCTGAGAAAATGTGATAAGAAATGGGTCAGGTGAAGCGGTGCTTCTGCTCTCTTGGTCCGTTTAAAGTGAGAATGCTGTCAATACTGGGGCAGGTGTGAATAGCGAAAAGCGTCCGCCTCCAGATATCCGATTGCCGTATTTTGTCCTTCAGCGGGAGCTCACAATTTCTACGTCTGTTCGTAGCCGATGTTGAACGCACATTGTGTGTGCTTGGGGGAAACGGAGAAAAGAGGGAGAGGGGAAGACCTTAGATGAGGGAAAGGAGGGAGGGTGGAAGGAATCATGGTGGACGAAGCGTAAGAGTGACGGAGACAGTCATATACAAGGGGTAAAGGAGGGGAGAGGTTAGGCTTCTAGCAAGCCAAGCTATTGATTCTGAGGAGGTGGGGGAAGGGGAAGAATGAGAGTGAGAGAGGATCTGAGCTAGATGAGTAAGACAAAGACGGTGTCTCACCAACACGTAAGACTGGAGATGGTGTCAAAGTAAGTGCAAGCACTATAAGGATTACGCCTTAAACTTGGCCCTTACTTCCTGCACTTCTTGCATAGTCTGGTAAAATATTACACTTAAAACATTCTCCTTATCACGCCGAATAAAAAAGCAACAAACGCATATTGATTTCCCTATTACATGTTTACGACGCTAAACCAAAATATATTTCACGCGCTAGCTGCATTCTACGCAATTTGCCAAGGCATCTTCGTCCACGAAACGTTAATAGTGCCGTAAGTCTGCAGGCGCAGGGTTGCATGCTTCCTCTTGGTTTTTGTTTTGTTTTAGTTACGGACGCTCTTTAACATCTCAGGTCATCAGCGTCCCATTCAAATCAGGACGTGACAAATTTTGCTCAGAGGCCTCTTCTTTCAAGCTTGTTTGTGCCGTAAATCTACGACTGGAACCCGCGGCGTTACTTCCCTTCCGAAGGAAGGCATACTAAGATTTTTACGCCCGAAAAAAACTCATTGGCTCTGGCCGCGATCTTGGGTCTACGAGGCCAAATAGGGTTACCACTAGACCACCAAGACCAACACATGCTTTTTGTGATTAGTGTTGTATAAATGTAGCTAGAGTTAAATGTGCTGAAATGAATATTAACTATATAAAAAAAAACAGAATGTTAGTCCGATTATATGGATATGCAAACATTGAAAATTCTGAAGAATAAAATTGCAATTGAAGACACGTGCATATCGAAAGACTACATTATGAGAATACAAAGAAACCATTGTGTACGTGAAAATTTATATCACGAAATACAGCTTCACTTTTTTCAGCTAATATCTTTATAATTCGTATTTAGTTTAGAATAAAACAATTATTTATTTGCATTACAGAAGGAAATAATCCACAAAATTATTATTATTTTCTTTTACTCTCTGCTTTTTCAGTTTTTTTTTTTTGATAATAAAAGTACTTGATTTTTTGTAAATAATCCCCGCAATTGAGGCAATTTTGGTAGATATTTCCCTAAAGGAAGTAAATTGTCCTTGCCACTTTAGTGGCTCTTCCGTATTTCAGTTTTAATATCTGAACATTTTAAAAAAAGCATTTGCAATACTACTTGACAAAAAAGTTTAAATATTTTAATAGATAGCTCTCTTAGCTTCATTATTACAGAAGCACATGAAAATGTACCATTGACATATTTAAAGCGAACTGTAGTGAATGAGACAAAATAATACTGCTTAGAAAGGTATAACGCTAATACAATATCTTTACGAGTTAATACGAGAACATGTTAGCTAACTGCTAACAAGGAATAGCCCCGTGCTAAAACTAACAAAATCAAACAAAATGGTGCTATGGAACATTTACTTACGTCTAAATTCAATTGCGGGATTCATTTTACAGTAAAACTCCGCAGTTGGCCACCAGAGGTCTCTGAAAATGTGTCACTTTGAAGCCTGAACAGCACATTTGCTCGAAAATAATGTCACAGTGTTGACTTATATCACTTTATTACGACTAATCAGGATGAGCAACAAAGGTCATCTTCTTGAATCACTTTAAGTCATACTTTCAACTCAACAACATCAATGCTTATAACCGTCCAACCAATGCTTCGTCTCACTGTGTACAGAGAAAAAGAAGTCAAGGCATACAGTTTTGACTGACGAAGCAGAAGGCAAGCAAAGACTAACTAAATGGAGAGCAACTTCGGCGTTTTACAGAAAAACGAATATCAATAATGAATTCAGTGGTATATAAAATAGCCTATACCTGAATTTTGGTACGATTTTGTTTGTTTGAACTCCAGGAAGCTCGTTGTAAGAAACATGAAGCAGTTAAACTTTAACCATTACAATTTTTAGTGCTATGTGTAACTACGGCCATAGTTACTGTGATGTCAGTATTAAGTAACTTTTTGTACGTTTCTCATGTCGTTCTACTTAAACGAGTTTAAACAGCTCATTTGTTAGAAAGACTTGGCACGTCCTCGAGTATTAAAAAGTTCATAGCTGGGTTAATTGTTTAAGTAAAAAATATTTCAAAGTGTTTATTTATAACATAGACAATTATTAACATATATTTATATAACAGATTCTAGATATTTCTTTTACGATTGTAAGAGCAATTTGCTGTGCAAACTACAATAATTTATTACATAATTAACATTTTCAAATTATTAATTTTTCATACTTTTCAAAAACAATTTTATGCAATTAAATTCACTAATACTGAGAACATTTAAAATTATATGAGCAATAAAAATCCTACGGTCAGCCCAAATTTTAAAATTGAGTCGACATTTTTTTACTCAAAATCAAGAAATAATAGTTTTATGAGTACAATTAGATAAAAAAACAATCCATTTTTCATAATAATTCCATTTCTCTATAAGACTACTTGTTAGTAGTAAATTTACATTAAAATATCATATAGAAAATTATGTTCCATAAAATATGAAAATTTAAATTTAAAATACAGGGATACAGCTTTAAACACTAAATTATGGTCAAAATTTTTATGTTAAATAATATATATAGCAACTTTACAGTTTGAGATAAGAACAAAAGTTTATGTAAAGAAAACGCTTAATTCACAATTTTAAATAATCTTAAAAAGAAAGACACTACATTTATGAGCATTTTATTTTCACTTACTGATATTTATCTTTTGTTTTCTAAAGCTCACATTAAAATAAACGCTATGGTTAAACACCCACGTTTGGTTTTAACTCCTTGTAGTTCTATAGTTCCTATAGTTCTATTTATGCCTGGTAAATTAAATTTTACAAAAGTATAAGCAATCATACTTCTTATGCCAAAACATACAAGTTCAGTGTACGCTAAGGTAGAACACATTAATATTTTATTTTAATATCGATAGTATAGATGTTTTGAGTCAGATATAAATATACAACATTTTTTTTTCCTTGGTGAAAGCGAAGAATAGAAAATTTCTTTATCTTAATTTACGTTCTCTTTTTAATAGCATTTTAATAAATACTGTGTACATAATTTGATTCAATACATCTATTTTTATTTATAACCGTTAATTAACATTATATTGTATAATGTAGTACCAAAATTTAGTTTTTATACTTGATTTTAGAAACAATAGTCCAGCAGATTACAAATGTATTTTTATGTTGTGCAAATATACATTCACAAAAATATTATAATGTTGTATTATATTACGTCTCTTGAGAGATAGGTTCATTAATAAAACACTTCATGATCAGTTTAGCCTTTTCGTATTTATTAATCATACGATTGCCTTGGGTATAAATGTGATGTTTATTAAGTCACTATGAAAACCATCAATGTAAGTTATACCAAAGTTTTGGCTTGTGTCTTGAGTAAGCAAATCGTGTAACATTAAAAGGGAATGTTTTGGAAAAAGTGACAATGACATGATATGCGCTGTTAGGGGCCGGATGATAGAACGCATGGTTTACAACTAATGGTTAATATTTTTAAGCACATTTTCCCTGCGTTAATTTTTGGGGTAGCACGCTTATACATACCAAGACACGTCTCCCTTCCGCACCCCTCTAGCTCCTGATCCGCCTTCACTTTCGGCGCCCTGTCTCGAACCAACAAAGCAACTGACTTGAACTGGAATCTATTAAGCGGATTAACTCCCGATGAAGCCTACATTTTCAGACTCCAGAGGGTATAGCCCATCTACATCCCTTTGTGCACGCACGCTCACACACAATGGCAAAGGAAGAATTGCCGACTCCCACCAATCCTTGTCCCAATACCAAAGTAGTTCCAGTTTTTATTTAATTTGTGTAGTAGACGCTAAGGAAAGCTCTGCTTAGTGACTAGGCTGGGGTGCGAGGGAACACTGTACTTAACATCATAAAGATGCTTGAATTCTAAGGGCACGATTACTTATGTATTGATCTGCGAATATGTGAAGGAACACGGGACATTTGAAAAGGCATTTGAAAGAGAAAACCTGACCTGTAGGCTACCTCTGAGTATCATTTATCATTATAAGAATGCTCCTTTGCTGAAAATATATTTTGTCTTCAGCACATAAGTTAACAATGTAACTAAGAAGGTGTACGTATATACAAAAATCAAGTTTAAATAAGTTCAAAGGAAGTAGTTTCTTGTCGGAAATAAATTACGTAAGGTCCAAATAGGTTCAAACTCCTGTAAGGCGATTAAATTCTGCAGCAACGATTCGGTTATCTATTGATATGCGGATGAAGTTATTTTTATTTCGTTGTAATATGATCATTAATAATTTAACAAATTAATATTTTAATCTAAATTTTTATAAAAGAGCGGCCATACTAACAAATCCTTATGTAGGAAAACTAGAAACTTATCTCTATTCTCAATTTCTTTTTGCTGTTTAGCCTCCTGGGCGACGGCATTTTCGCCCCAATTACCTCCCAATAGACACTCAAAAAGTAATAAGTTTGAATGATGGAAACACTATGCACATATTTTTAGGGCATACAAGATATTAAATGAAACATAAAACTGAACAAAAAGATGAAAATTGCATGGTGTGTAGCAGTGATACGCTTAGTAACCTGCATTGTGTAAGCAAATATTAAGCTCATTTACATTTTAGTTTAAATATGGAAAGAAGTCGCGTTGTGTAACAATGCAATTACTGACAGATAGGACTCGATAATGTCTGCTGCATAAATTGAAAATACTTATTGCAGAACTTTCATTTTCTAAACGAAAATTGGAAATTTCCTACAAACTTGGGGAAATTTATTCCAACACAAAGACCTATTGGTATGCAAAGCTTTCCATGTTCTTCCACAGTTTTTACAAAATATGTATGTTATAATCTGAGAAAAAACCTTACTATAAATTCATTTTAATATCATGTATAAATAATTATAATTCTACTTGTTGCCTATTTTACCCTTATTTTGGAATAAGTGATCTTGCCTGCTTTTTTTTTATTTACTTTTATTTGCGTCTTGTAATTATTAATCCTAATCACAATCATATATTGATATAATATGTCCCAAACATTGAGCTCTTTCCATATGTGCTCTTATATGATAATTGTATATCACTTATGAACATCAGTAAGACAGAGAACCAAAATGAATACAGAGTGTCTGCACAGCGATACGCGGCACTCAGCTCTACAAGGATGATCAGTGGGAGGTATCATCACAGGCGCTCTCTACTTGCGGGGATGACTAAAACGTAAAGCACTGACGAATGCACGATCTTCCCTTCTATCATCATACAGTCTGCTTACATTTCATAAGCCTGGTGGGATTTCACAATGTTTTAACAATATCTATGCACGGTAGAGACATAATAAGTGTAATTAATGTAGACTGCCAACAAAGCGACATATTTACTTAACTATAGCACTTTTTTGGGAAAAGGAAAACTCTTGCCAAAATAGAAAATAGATTGAGGTATAGTAAAATTATTACGGCATCCCATAATATTTGTTATGTATGAAGATATATCAAGGAATAGTGTTACCTTAGGTGGAGAACATTTATAATATTTGAAATGACATGAGATGATAAATAAGAAAGGCTTAAGATTAGGGTACCTCCCAAGCACTAGCCAATGATGAGAACTGAATGAAGTCTGGAATATAACTCGATCTTGCCTTAGTGACCTCTCCCACTTGTGCCGGTCTTATATGCAGCCTAAGCGAATGTAAAACTGTAATGTCAGCATATCTATATCAAAGGAACCAGCATACTGTTACATTCTTTAATATAATTACTAGCTATATTTATCACGGTTTCATATACTTTTGCAAGGCGGTGAATAGAAGCAGCAATATTGTTTTTCTGGATATCAGCGCCCTGCTACTTAAAGAGTTCTACTCTGGTGTAAAAACATTTCCCTCTGAGCGGTTACGTTTGCGAGAAGACATCAAAGTCACCTGAGCTTTATGGTGGGAAATCAAACACCTTCACCACCGCATACCAGTGATAGGTTGAGTCACAAGGTGCTATTTTGCGCTTTCATCACGTGTAACATATGTCCTACCTTCTTCACTGCCCGTTGTCTAGCGAACATTGAACGTGCTGGGCGACTTTCACATGTCGCATTCTCCACACTATCACGTCCTTATCAGAATGGGGATTCTCGGATCGAATGTCGGTACATTTACCAAATGTATTCCTTGGCATTTTACACCATTTTTTTCAATTATGATCCATGTCGTTGGTTCAAACTTATAAAAAAAAAGCTGTGCTCAACTTCAGACCTTTACAATAGCAACAATGAACGAGTTTGTATTTTCCTTAGTGATTAGAGCAACGGCAGTGCCTTCATTTGTGACTATGCGATATAGCAAATGCGTTACACTACCTGTGTAACAAGTAAAATAGCTAGTCAGTAAACGCAGGTCTGATGACTTAAATATGTAGCCTTTCACAGGAGTTTCCTCACTCTAAGTTGGTGTTGGTAGTATATTAATACATATTACAGATTATGTCATTTCTTTTGCGTTTTACCCTTATACATAAAAACTCTATAAAATGATTTAGAAACAGTTTTCTTAGGGTGTAGTACACCAGCGATGCTTAACGTTTGTATCAGCTTTAAGGTGAACGCTAAACTGAAAATCAATTGTGTGACAGCGTGATATAAAGTGCGGCGAATATTTTTTTTAGATCTCCAATGTATTATAAATGTTCCATTATAATGTAATTTGTTTATAAAATGCTTTTTTTGCAAATCTGCAGATGCGGCACTGGTATTTTTATATCTTGCCACGAATAAGTCGCAATTCTATTAGTCTGAACTTATATGGGTCAGTGCATGATGTGGATATCAGCTAGCCTGAAGTACCCATTCCACAAAGCAAACATTTACGACAAAGACGTCAGTCCTGGTGGTGTAGTGGTTACCATACTTGCCTCCTATACCCAAGATCGCGGGGTCGAACCCGGTCAAGACCGATGGATGTTTTCGGGCGTAAAAATCCTAAGTATGGCTTCCTTCGGAAGAGAAGTAAAGCCGTGGGCCCCGTGTCGTACAATTACGGCACGAAAAAGAACCTCAAGTCAGAAAGAGAGGCCTCTGAGCAAAATTTGTCGGCCGTTTCACGCCCTGAGTGTAATGGGACGCTGATGACCTGAGATGTTAAAGAGCGTCCATAAATAAATCAATCAAAAAAAAAAACGACAAAGACATCATCGTCATCTGTTCTTTTACCAGAAATCACATACACAAAGAGTTTCGAAAACTCACAATAGAGAGTAAAGATTGTATTTATACTTGAACAACCTACTCAGTGATCGCCGTCATGCTTATACATTTTTATGCTAACTTTATGTAAAATCACAAATGATCCATGCTGTTAATCTCTCCCCTCAAATCGTAATGAGGAATTCAAGAAACGTCCCGAGAAGCTGTAAGAGATTGGTAAAAGATGCAAGGAAAGTCTGTTGGACCGATTACTGGAGATAAAATTGATAGGAAGAATTCTTCAATGTATAATTATTATAGTTTTTGTTTCTTTCATTTTACTGCAAAATTCAGTTTCTTACAGTATGAAATGTGCCAAGGTCTCCAGGTGAACATTGAGCGCTGCGCTACCTGTATTTCTATGTGGGACTTGTGGACCGGGAGAGGAGGGTGCTGGGCCCCGCGACGCCCCCGAAGCACGCACAGTACTACCACCACTACCGCCGCCGCGACGCCTCTCTTGGCCAGTTCACCGGAGCGCGCATGCGCCTCAGCTCCACGCCCACTCGGCCACAGGCTCTCTTCTCCTCCTCTTCACTACTACCTTACTTTTTTTACCCTCTCTCCCGCCCACCTCCGTCCCTCACTCCCGCACACCCTCGCCCCTCAAAAGTTTGGAAAAGTTTGCGACGGCTTGGTTTTCTCCGTCCTTTTTTTTTTCTCTCCTTTTCTCTCCTACCCACATCGTTCATCTCTTTTCCTCTCAGATCGTTTCTGTGGCATCTCTCTTTTCAAATATGTTACGCTGAAAATTCAAAATATTGCATTTCCTCCACGTATTTCCTCCTTTTATTTTTTTCTATTGGGCGTGTCTTTTTCTGTTTTCTGTGCCAGGCAAAATAAGACCACGTGTCTGCAATAGGATGTTGATGTAATGGATTAGGGAGTTACTGTACACAGTCTGTATTTGAGCAGAGTGATCCATTCAAGAATTAACTGAATTGGATGCAGACCAATGCGATGATATGGGAAATCATCCATACGCAAAAGACGAATTCTATAAATTCGAAAAAACTCAGAATTATCTCACAGATAGCAGTTTAGCTGCGTTTTACCTAATGCAGACTGAATCTCCAATTGTACTGTTGCCACATCTTTGGGAAACTTTTATTCGTTTTACTCAACTCAGGAAGGAGTAGTAGTGGTGTTCAAAGAAAAGACTTGGCTTGCTGGATATAACAAAACAGAATAAAATCTAATACCCTATATCGCATTATTTTTTGAGCTTTTTTTGTACATGTAGTGTAAGTGTAAGTGTTAGTGTAGTGTACGAAGATGGGGGCAATCACATCACCGCTGCTGATTATTTATATTTAGAGACTAGAATAAAGCATTTCCAAATTGATTTAGACATGCATTTCAAGGAAAGTATTAGGTTGTTCTTAACATAAATATAATGTTTAGGTTTTTAAAAAAAAAAAACTTTAGAAACTTCCAAATTCCAAATTGCAAACAAACAACGCAGGAAAGAATATAACGAATATATGTGAACCCTACACAGTTAAAATAATTAGAAGACTTTCAAAAATATTTAAGAATAAAATTTTCCCAAATATAATAATGTAAACACAGAAATAATTAAATTTGCACCAACAGAAATAAAATTGTGCTTCTTCCAAATTTTGAATACATGTGGATCACTTGTAAAATACCAAAAAGAAATAGTAATATTAATATTCAAAACAGGAAACAGAGTTGATGGTAACAATTATCGAGGAATTTCACCACCCAATTCTCTCCAAGTGTGAGATTTGTCCTAAATTAACAAATGGAAGAATAAATAAAGTAAATCAAGCTATTCTAGAGGAGGAACAATGTGGGTTCATAAAAGGAGGTTCTTGCGTGGATTACATGAATACACACGTCATAAAAGAATGGCAACAAATTTTAGATAAAACTTTTAAAATAAATAGTATCAACTAAGACATAATACATAATACTTTTAGCGCACGACTGTTACCTAGGTATATTTGCTACAACAAATCATCATCAGAAAGCTACTATATAACTAGGTAAAACAGGAAAACAACACAACTTAAATATTTCGTACATAAAACTAAAACTAAAATAAAGGCATTTCACGTGTTAAGTAGTGCTTAATCCAAAATCATAGAACAGGTCGCAGTTTCAACTATTTAGGCTATAATATTTCGCTTGGACAAAGAAAATGTATAGACGCAAAACTAAATAAATTTCAAGCGATCTGTGGAACATTAGAACAACACAAAAGAGTACAAGAAGAGATACCCAGTAAAAACTATCCAAAACAATGTCAGTTTTCTGCTATGGAAGTGAAAGTTTGACAGTAAGGAGAATGTAAAGTTCAGAAAGGAAATTCCTCCGATTATTAGCCGGATATAGATTAATAGATCAGAACAGAAAAGTACAAGTAAATAGAAGAATTACAGGTGTACAAGGGCAATTCGGAAAGTAAGTTCCGTTAAACATTTTAAGGAATAGTACTTTATTTTTGGAAATTTTATTAAACGCAAGTTAAAAGTACACCGTTAAATTATTTTTCAACATAATTTACATTTACATTCAGACATTTGTCGTACTGCTTCACAAGCTTTGAAATCCCTTCTGCGTAGAACTCTGCATCTGTAATTGTAGCCAATATGTGATCATGTCCTTGAGTACCTCATCCGTTTTGTGTCTGACAGTAGACATTATGAGCATTTGTTTATTGCTGTGCATCTTTTCATGAAATCGACCAACAATATATCTTGCTTGTCCTAAAAACTGTTGCCATGAGTTTCTTGGTTGAATCATCGTGGATGTTAGAGCGTTCGTCTTGGAATTGAGGACTACGAAGTCTAACAATTCTCTCACCCATTATGTTTCCGTATACTGCAGTTATCTCATGATGAATTGCAGCTGCAGATGAAAGAAACAGTCGAACCTCATTGTGACACTGCCAGGAGCATACTGAACCTGCTACAAACAGCGAATCAAGCACTCCTACCACCTCTCCTGCTCTGAATAGTGAGGCTGGAACTTACTTTCCGAGTTGCCCTCGTATAATATGAATGAACAAATGGATAAATCAAGAACGACTGGTACCAACATAGAAGGAAAATTCCAGATCGCAGATTATAATGTACCTCGTGGTTACAAAAACAGAGGCTATCGTTTTTAAGATGGCAGAGCCAATTCAACTTCCTGGAATCCTTGCAGTAGAATAAGCAGACTTCTAAAATCAGATATGACATGGAAAAATGCGGGAGAATAATATGGCAGCTCTTATATATTAACTGCTTGAAAAAAACAAAATTGGCTAATCACATGTATACCAGCAGTTTTAAGAGCAGAGGTGAGGTAGAGTGGTGCGATTTGTGATTTGAACAATTTTATGCCCCGGTGTCTGGTATGAAAGCGGCTATACTGAGGAACTTTAACTCCATAGAGACAGACTCCTCCGGTATCGGGGTTTTTATCTGGAAAACAAGTTACGTGTTACAACCATACTTCAAGCCTATAAATCTTAGTCCGCATTTCCCTCACTCCATCCCTTCCTCTGTGGGCGTACGGATAAATGCAAAGTCATTGAACAAGGCTCAATTATTGAAATATCCTTCTTCTTCTTCTTCTTCTTCTTCTTCTCCAAAATCCTTTATTTTATTTTCCTTTTATTTAATGCGTGAATTATTTGTATTAAACTATGTTTCCCACGTTTAATACAGTCATGATATGTTCAGGATCGATGCGGGATGTATTATCACTTTGATGTCGCGCAACTCAGAGGATAAACTCAACAATAATGACCGCTTTCCAGCACTACAAGGAAACAACTTATGGTTGGCTACTGAGGAAAGTGGGGCACTTTCTCTATAGAGTAAAAAGAGAAAATTTCGATGTCAATTTTATATATTGCACAATTGAAATTAATACCATTTAAGCTATGATCGTTGTTATAGTTTAAATTAAATCAGAATGTCATGTTAATCATACTTTTGATTGTTTCTCCTGATTTCAATTTTTATTATACTAATGGATATGTTTTGGACAAGAGCACAGTTGGTAGCTTTAACAGTTGCATACTATTGTAGTAACAATTAATACTAATAGAAGAAAGCAGGTCAATGACTGACTCCAAGGAATTCATAATTTTTTTGCAGTAAGGGTATTAATTATACAGTTGGTATTTTAGGGATATGATACACAAATCATTAGACGCCAAAAGTTGTGCAGCATAAATTTTAAGCATAAAGTTTTAAAATTGGTTATTTTTGTTAGAAAAGGGCTATGAGTTTATTTTAATTTTACTTAAGACACAAAATTGTTAAGAAATTCTTATAAACATATAAAGGTTTTCCAAGCAATTTGTTTTATAATTTATTTCTATATCCATATAACAAATACTTCACTGTAATTGAACATGAATAAGGAATCATAAAAATAAAAACAATCGATCATATTCACACTGCGTACTGATTCTAATGTGAATGCATAATATGTTATTTCTTGTACAAAGTGCAGGCTTTCATTTGCGTCTTAGCCATAAATAGCAGTGATTTTTTTAACTGCATTACTAGTTTCTGTGATCTTGTGAGTACAGTTCCTCTGCTCATGCCCCTTGACCTTGATTGCAATGTTCCCAAAGATAGATAAAAAATGTATATACTTAAATGTAGGCCAACAGAAATTTTAGTCTCTATATATTAAAAATGCAAAGTTCTCGAGCTATTTCCTTCAAATAGTATTTCGTTCTTGTCTGCTGTCTAGCCCACAAGATGTGAATTATGTGCTGCAATGTCACATTGAATAGAAATACCATTGACCATACCTGCATTCCTCGATAACAAAAGTGTGTTCTTACGCGCTTAGCAAATGCTTTAGTAGAATTATAAAAAAGAATAAATCAGATGTATGGCCACTCACATAAATGTCATAGAAATACATCTTTCTAACTATAGTTATTACTAGTTAGAATGTGATAAATATGAAGACAAATCCAAAGTAGACACCTATTAACACTAATTACTATAACTGAACAATTAATTACATCTGAAAATTATTTTCTTGTGACAAAGTTATAATACGAATACAATTTAAGTCATGAAAATATAGAAAAATCATAGTAACAAAAGAGATATGAAAAATCTTCTATGAGTTAAGTAGCGGACCCCCACCCCAACGGATGCGACTGGTGAGAGCAAGGCAGGTGTAGGCAACAAGAATACGTCACGCTTTTTGACTATCTTAACACGTCAAAGAGAGCTGTGAAACACATTGGTGAATAAATACCACGCGGAGGGGAAAGCCTTTTCTTGCAAATCTTACCTGAGCTGGGGGGGGGGGGAGACGCAGATGGTAATCCTGGTGCTTACAACGTGTATCTGTTTTACTGGGCCATAAATAGCGGTTTTCATAAAAATTATACGCACTACTCCGTTTCTTGCACGCAGTGGGTTTAGTTAGAATGCTTAGTTTGCAAGCACTGTATGTATTGTTTGAAAGGCAGAGTATTAAAGATCCAATGCCTAACCAGTTATGTGATTGAAGGGACCGCTTCGGATATGGTGAATGAAAACGGATAGCAAAATTGTACTAAATAAGTAATACATAATGTTGAATCACCTACAATTACACTTCTGAAACAAACGTGCTGTTGGTGCACTATTAAGACAAGCTTATCCATTAGTCCACATAACAATTATTATAACGAATTACAAAGCTACATTTTTCCAAATGAACACAATATGCTTTCGAGAAAATAAAACTAGATGAGATAAGAATGCCAATGGTGTTTATGCACGATTCTAGGTCAGATAGTTCACAAGTTGCCATATATAGGGCTCGGAGTTTCAGACTATAATGTGCTGTGTATAGTATGCAAAAACAGTGTATGTGTGAATATGGTACAGAATTTAGTAATTCTTTCAACAGTATGTGTCAGTTTATCCTAGATGGGTAAAAAATTCGAGCTATGGTCATATGAAACTTTCAAAGAGTTGTCTGTCTCATTTAACTCCTTGGGTATTAGTTTGAAAATGAGCTGCACATTCCTGCCTACCGTGACCATATTTGTAGTTTGTGTTTGCATTTTATTTCCTTCACATGGAGTACAGTGAGACGTCCCTTCTGTGATGTGTTATAAAAGTAGAACGTGGTGGGTGGCCTAGAGAAGGTGGTATTCTTTACTAATGCTAAAAAAGTCAGCTTGATCCTAATGTATGGAGAATATAGAAATAATGCCATGCTTTCAAGTAGTGTGTACCCTGAGAGATATGGATAAATTAAATGTACTTGGTAATTTATTTAAATTCTATAGAAAATTCAAGAGAGACTTGTTTCCTTTTGACCCAAAAATCGGGGAAATGTTCTTTTAACTAATCTCATGAGAATTCCCTAAAAAGGGTCTAAAAGCCAGAGCCTATTTTCATTTAAATAGGCGTTGTTTCAATCAGGAAATGAAAATTTGTGTTAAAATAAAATGTTCAATAATTGTTGGAAAAAACTGAATGAGCTCCCGCCTGAACTTCAGTTCGGTGATTTAAGCTCAATATCACGGTAGTAGTTTTAGCGATTCATTCTGCATATCTTATTTATTCATATTTTGTTATGTTATTTCTTTCTTGCCTTCCTTATTTCTCACCGACTATCCTCTTCTTCCTGTACACATTTTCTTTTTTTTTTCTTTTTATTTTTAACATAAAATAATCGGAAAGTGAATAGTGTGAGTAATAAAAATATAAGTGGGGGGAAAATGGTATGATAAAACAAAAGTATAACTCTCATTAGCACACCAATAATATCGATTTATATACGTAAACTGAAAATTAGTATATTAAAACGCTATATTGAACTTAAGCACTCACATTTAACCGCAACAATAAACACAGATATCTGAATTACTCTGTATTGTTCGTGCTTACAAAGTAAATGTCGTTTTAGACGAAATCTTAATAATTTCAAATTTATCTGTATAATTGTTAAAATAGAAACTGTTTAAAATTCCTTCACATCATTTAACTAGAGCCTTGTATTGCTTTACTGACCTGTTCAACCTGTAGAAAAAAGGAATAAACAAGCACATTATACAAGGATTATAAGATAATCACATTTGTGACACTTCGAAGTACAGTCTGATCGGTGGTGGAAATTGATAGGAAATTCCATTACCATTATCTTTGCCTACAGAGCTAATCATTTTTTCCTGTCTCTGTCTCCTGTCTCTTATTTTTGTCCCTGACTCTTATTAGTATAGCATTTTAGAAATAAACATTTATTTAATATTACATTTATACTGTGCAAATTTATAAAGCTAATATCATATTTATGTTCCGCATCCCAAAAAGCCCCAAAATGTGAACTTTCATTCAGAAAACTGGGTTATCCAACGCTTTAAGTTCCTCCTTATCCCTTAGAGGATGAAATTTGGATAGACAGGAGATGTGGATGGTTCTAAAGCAGATTGATTGAACAATCGAAAAAGCCTTGATCTTATAACTTCATAGGGATGGATTTGCAGAGGACGGTTTGCCAAATTTTTAATGTGAACTATACAACAAAATAAAACTAGGCGCACGGTTTCGTGTCCACAATAAAAACTTAGAATTTCTTTGGGTAGAATTTCTCATGTCCCCATCCCTTTAGAGAATAAAAACAGGGAAAAGCAGGAGATATGTCTTAAAGGTAAAATGTCCGCATGGTTCTTGATAGCAATTCTACAATTTGTTCACGTTTGACTGAATACTTGAAGAACTTTAAATTATTATTTATAAAATGGAATTAAAATAGAAGAGAAGAATGATTTGCCCAGCTTTTTAGCTAATATATACCTTTTTTTTAGTTCTAAAAAGAACTCGCAGAAACATTTTTTTTCTTTTTTTATCTGAGGAATGGCTTCAGAATTATTGTGTGGGCATGCACACACACATGTATATATATAGACAGATAGGCATAAACATGGTGTATGTGAAATTCGTCCTCAATTATAATAAAGGAGAGCGCAACATTTAAATCAGTATGAAAATCAGCCCCTAACTCATACTAAACCAAATTGGCAAGTAATATGGTTTTAGGTGAGGTCCACATTCCTAAAAATCGCTTTAAATGCCTCGAAAGGGAAACCCACGACGTCTTAAAAACATAATTATGTTAACAACACTAATTATTATGTACGTGACATGCATCTAGGCAAGAGCGGTAATCGTCCCTATGTGACTGAAGTACTCTCGAATATGATAGGATGCCAGTGATACCATGTCAGTTGTCATGTGATTGAGCGACGGGGCAGACGCGACTCGCCGCTAACTAAATTGGCGGAGGGGATGCTGTCAAAGTTCGCAGGGCACGACACTTTGAGCTCGTAAAATATTGCGCGAACATTTCAATGGTATCTCAGTCTAGTACATGTTAATTTGCGGAGGATCTGTATCCTTATAGCTATAAGACTGCTCAAATCTCACGCAGGAAGAACGTTAGATACACACGGTAGAAAAGAGGATCTTTTAATATAAAATACTGTGATTACATGAGCCCGAATTACAAGGGATGGCCTGTTAAACTTCCACAACAGGCATATGTAGGTTCATATAAGTGCATGCTGTGCGAGAATAAGTTTGTTGGCAGGACTCCTAGACGGTAATATTAGGCCCATGTCTTCTATCTGAACATCTAAATGTCAGTGCTCTGTTTCTTAGAAAACATCCCATAATACTATACAAAGGTACAAAAGGTATATGGTTCTAGCATGACAATCACCAACCTACTATTCTTACGAGGTCAGCCAGGTGCCAAATAGTATTCACGATTATGGATAAGTTTGAAAGACCTGTACCTTGGCCCCCGTGGACACAAGACCTAAACCTCTTGCACTACTACCTATGGGGCCGACTTGGTCTAGAAGAACAAGGAAGACCTCTCACTGCCAGCTTGCTGCCATTGTTAGTATCAAAGTTAGGCTGATGCGCGGCACAACCCAGGGTATAGTGCGGAGTAAGATGATATGCTGGTATGGATAATGGACATTTTGAGCAGCTGTTGATATAAAGTCCAGTTCTCCAGTGGACGGACGTAAAGTATCACATTAAAAGTGTGCGCAAATTTAAATTATTATCAACCTCTTTCCTTGGTTTCATTGACTTTGACAAAGTGCCCTATTACACCCGACAAATTCGTTAAGATATCCTGGTCATTATGAACCGTAGAGTTTTTTTTTTGTTTGTTTATTTTGGAGTTCTTTAACATCTCAGGTCATCAGCGTCCCATTCAAATCAGGACGTGAAACGGCCGACAAATTTTGCTCAGAGACCTCTTTTTTCAGGCTTCTTTTTCGTGCCGTAAATCTACGACATGGGACCCATGGCTTTACTTCCCTTCCGAAGGAAGCCATACTTGGTTTAGAAGGCAAGTTTACCCCTGCACCACCAGGACCGACGAACCGTGGAGCATATTTAGATTAACTGAAACAATGTCCTCTAGCCTATTCTGCTGTTTTTGAACGGCATTTTTGTACTCCCTGTATACACGGTGTCCATTTATAAATTAATATATTTTCATGGCGCTCATTCTATATTGGTTGCATCTTGCAGGGGTTATCTGGATGACAACTTTTGATGTTGCTTCTTTTTTAACTTTTTTACTTTAATATTTTATGTATCGAATAAGCTATACACTAATATTCAATAAATACTTTTTATTAATATAATTTTATGACTATATTTTCACTTGTAGACCTATAGAATTATAATTTTTTCTGTTAGTGATTTTGGCCTTTGGATTCAGTGTCAGTACACGCGAATGATGTCTTTTTGTAATAACAGTTATTAAAACTAAGGGAAACATTTTTCAAAAATAAAAATTTGTGTACAAAATGCCTGTAGCACGTTCCCGGTAGTCAGGTATTGAATGTTTAAATTGCTGTTTTACCCAATCCTTGCGGTGTAATTCCGGAAAGTTATGCGGCGTTTCTGGTATACTTTGTATCAGATGGTGAGCCCAGGCCATATTTTAAGTGGAGGCAAATTTTTCTGCATCACGTGGGTGTAAAAAAAAAATAAATTCAAGTTCAAACATTATATATCACACAGCTCCTTTTCTTACTCGTTTGAAAAAACTTGCAAACTGGTCTGCCTTCATTTGAATTACACCATTGACCGGCTACCCTGGTACTTTTAAGTTTCAATTACCTGCAGCACAACCAACACCGCCGCCGCTGCTGCTACGTTAAGTATGTAGGAGTATTTCCATGCATGCATGCCATACTCTGTGTGTTTATAAACCAGCTGCACTTCAGGTATAAGGGATGCTTTGGAAAGATAGTAAGATGAAGCGTGCTGTAGTATTGGGATGCTTAGCGAACAGGATGAAAGGGAGGCATAGGAAATCTCTTCGTGATGAAGCTCTGTAAAACAAACAGAGATATACGTGATGTACGATGGACTTGGTAGAGCTGCGTAACACACCAAAGGCGTGGGAAATTCAAAGGAAACGGTAGCTGCTGGCTATTGGTACACTGTGCATCTTTTGCTCCCCCTGACATCATTCGATAACACGGTAAACATGCCAGAGTCGACTTAAAGGAAATATGAGTATGTTAATAAGTTTTAAGAATACTAGAGATGGTGGTATTGCCTAGACAGACAAATAGATAGTAGGATGAGGAATAATGAGACGTTCAAATAATAAAAACGCGGCCCTCAGTCCGAAGTGAATAGACTGTATTTTGGCACGTATTATTACCCGTACCAACAATAATACAAAAATACCAATGGAGTTAAAAGAAAAATTTACCAAATGGGTTTAAGGTAACAAAGGCACCATTAGAAATGTTTAGTATTTTATTATTTAGTAACAATACGTTAATTAGCAAAATGTGTTAAATAAGGCAATAAGGTGGTATTGGAAAAGAACAAACCGAGACAACTAAAGAGAGGTTAACTCAAAATCAGATTCTTCCACTTATAACACGTTATGTTAAAAAAAAAAGTAGGAATATAAACACTATTGCACAAGCGTATAGTAAGACTACTATATGCATTTAAAAAAGCAATGCAAAAGTAAAGACAAAACGAATATTATTTAAAAAAAATTAAATTGAGTAACTTTCCTTATTATTAACATATCCATTCGCATCTAAGGTGTATAATGGTTTTGAGATTACAATATTTTCCGCAAATAAAATTGGTTAACGTTTTTCTTTGTAACTGGCAACTGCTACTTTTAATCGAGAGGGATAACTCAGGTGGCAACGTTCGAAATTTGCATTTAGGGGATCTCGGGCTCATATCCCTTGCGGCGGGCCATCGTGGTTTTCCAAAGTACTATTTATTTTCCAGGAATTTTCTGTCCTTCCGTTTCATTACGTTGCAGTTGTTCAGAATTGAAAACACCCGGTGAAGTGGGTTGGTGTTGTGCGCGGTATTGCAGTAGCTTGAGCTATGGAAACGTTGCTGCTCCGGTGTATGGTATGAAAGCGGCTCCTCTGAGAGACTCAAATTCATTGAAAGAGCCTTCATTACTTATCAATGCTCTCTGGAAACATTGTAAGCGACTAAGCCTTACTAGCTCTGAATCCTGGCCGCCTGGTGCCTCCCACCTTCCTCTCGGAGGTGCTCCCGTTGAGGTTATATGGCAAATGACTAGGCATCGAGCAATGCTGAAGTGCCGAAAATTCCTCTGTTCCTACCAATCAATCCATTCCAGCTGCATTTGATAATGATAAACGTTAAGAGAATGAATGCTTTTGGAGGCTCCCACTTTTTGTTGATAAGTGGTTCCCCAGTTTGACAAGTACAAAACATGTCAATATATAAGTTTCCATAAATATATCACAAAGAAGCAAAACATTTGAGAAATTTTAGGAGTACAATAAATAAGTCAAATATGTTTTATATTTTCATTGTGCTCACCGATTCAATGATATTATATTTCGATTTTACTTGCTTCTTTTCCCCTTCATTTGCAATAGCAATCGGAATTTTAGTGTATTTAATATTTTCAAACAGTACAAACTAATAGTAGGTATTTTAACACAAAACACTCAAAGTAGAAATGGAATTTTCTAAGACTCAATGTTATATAGTTTTTTAACATTTCACTTTGGTTTAATATGGAATGTGATGATTACTGTTTTGTTTAAGAGGATACAAGCTAAATATTTTTAAATTTTTACATTACAAATGGCAGTTTCAAATTCAGGTAATTACGCAATAAGTTGTATTACATAATAACTGCTATACTGGTTCCTAAAATGTATTTTTATAAGTAACCATGTTGCCAGTCCTGGTACCACGTTACGCTGAAAAACGAACATCCCATTATTGCAATCGCATATTATTATTTGAATTGGGAAAAATTACATTTTAAACAGAAATTTAGTATAGTTCATAAAGAAAATGTAATAATAATAACATAATTTTAATTATAAAGTTATTCAGCCAGAAGTTCGAATGAATTGTTTAGTAGTAGGGCGGAGTCATAGACGTACTCAGGGCAGACACTAGAGTGAAGACTTTGTTTACTTGGGCATAACTTTTACGATGAACGGTGACTTGACAAAGCATAAAGCAGAAGTGAAAGCAGTAGAAACTCTCCAGTTACGTAGCAGAATTCCAGGCATGGCTGTAGTGTACTGGAAACCTTCTATGGGTGACATATGGGGCAGAAATTTGGGGATGGGAACAAACTGCGAACTTAGATTCAGTGAGAACATGTTCTCTGAAGGGAATCTTGGGGCTGTGAAAGGACACAGCTAACTGCGGAATTAAGAGGGAAATCGGACCCTACTAGAGTGTAAAATGAAAGTATTAAGAACGGTTGGGAGTTATTCATGGAAACTAAACTTTATTTAGGGTATTGTACTAAACTACTAAACTACTAAACTACTAAACTACTCGTAAACAGCTGGGGATATGGGAGAACGTGACATAGGCTTCCAAATTAAGAAATGGACTAGAAACAATAGAGCTAAGCTACATTTGGATGGCGGATCAGGTGAATAGAAAGAGCGCCCGGAGGAGGGTTAAGAACCATTTGAGGGATATGGATAGGCAGCTGATAATTGTGTGATATAGAGAGATGATTTTGCTGCAAGTACAATCGGAGCTAAATTCTAAATGGAGCATGGAGCAGTACATCAAAACAGGAACTAAACTCACTAGACAGGGGTTTGCAAATGATTAAAATTACCAATGAATATGAGCGGGGAATTTGCCCCATTTGTGTGATGGGAGAATAGTGCGTACATATTATCGCCACGAGATGATTAAGGGGGCGGACTTGTGAGCGGGAGGTCTGGGGTTCAATTCCCACTAGGACCGTCCTCCCTGACTGAGGGTTTTTTTTCCCCCCAAGTTTTCCTCAGCCTTCATAAATGCCAAATAAAGGGGAGGTACCCTAAACTTATGCCTGGAATACTTCCTTCCTTTCCAAGTTTGTCGTTTACACTCATGTATCATCAGTGTCCACCGCCTGTGATGCCTCAGGACTTAAAACGGCGTTAAACACTATTAAATAAATGGACACCTACTCTACTGAATGTAAAAGTACGGAAAAAATGCAGGGATCGAACAGAGGGAAATGGTCATGTTGGGCTCTGTGGGCAAGTAAGGAAGAAAAGGAGAGATTAGGTAAATTTCTGATGAAAGTGACACAATTCAGATTTGAAAAGGCTGATAACCGAGAAGGCGGTTGAGGGGAAAACAAACAGATGGAATATTTTAATGTTTATTTTATCGTTAAATATATGTGTTTTATAGTTTACTGTAAAATATCTAATGTAATTTCTTACACTAAATTAAATATGCTTTATGTATTATAAAAACACATATGGCCTGTCGAACCCGTGCACCTGTTGAAGATCTTTTGTATTGTATCGTTCTGTATTGGTGCCAATATAATAAATGCACCACTACCACTACTACAACATCAATACTGAGAACAAATAAATTCTAAAATGTGTGTGTGTGTGTGTGTATGTATGTATATATATATATATAACACTGAACTTAGGGAGTAAAAAAATGAGGAGGAAACTTGATACTAAGTTGAAGTAAAGCAAGCATGATGCAGAGCTGAAGGAGTAAGCAAACTAGGGAAAACATTAACTACACCTTATTGCATAGAAATGAAATATCATAACATGAGGATTCCTTAACAAAAGGTGCTTTAAATAACTTTAACTTTTCCAAAATTTTGTCGGTCTAATTTTGGGACACCTGTATAACGTATTTTTCATCCTCCTCTAGTAAGAATTGATTAAACTATTTTTTTTAAACAAGAAAGTTTCACAATGACTAGAATATATTTAATTCCTAATTTCTTTATAAATATTTAGATATGTCTAAAATAGTGTATGATATAAATTTAAAAGTTATAATTAACACAAATGATGAAACAGACACTGCCTGCATTCAGAATCTTGGAAGTTTACAAATTTAATTATTGGTTTATTTAAGGACGCTCTTTAATATCACAGGTCATCAGTGTCCCATTCAATTCAGAGCGCGAAACGACCTATAAATTCTACTCAGAGGCCTCTTCTTTCGGTTTTGAGGTTCTTTTAGATGTCATAAATCTACGACATGGCACCCACAGCTTTGCGAAGGAAGCCATCTTGGATTTTTAAGCTCGACAAAATCTATCGACACTGATCAGGATTTAACCATCCATCTTGGGTTTATCACTAGAGCACCTGGACCGACAAGAGGGTACAAAATAGACTATCGTCTCATAAACGTTCAATTGTATTTTTTTTTTTGTTTATGGGCATAAATAGAGGAATATCTCTTTGTTAAACTGAAGTATCTGTTGTCATAAAATTGTGTATTATAAAATAAATAACAAATTTCTGAGAACTTGGTACGACAGAAAATGAAAACTAGAAAAGTGTAGCTCTGTTTAAAATGAAGCTTTATTACTTGTATACAGGAGCAAAGATCCATGGAGTCAAAATGAGTCAAGAATGCCTCGGTATTATAATCTCGACCAACAAGTTACATCTCATTTTAATCAAATAAGAATATCTGCTGTATAATCTCACCATTCAGAGCTGTGGTTTGAGTTACACCCTGGATAAATATGTCCATGCATTGTTTTCATCCATATTACCTTCAGACAAACCAAACACGCAAGTGAGAGCAACTTGTTGGACGCTGTGAGTAATGGAGTGCCTCACAGTTGATTGTTTAGCCGATAGTTGTTGGGATCGGCACAGCACAGAGCTGATTGCTCCGTTTGCTAGCTCTACAGCTGTTGGTGTGGGAATACTAATGAAGCAGCAGAAGAGAACAGACATGTAAAACGTAATGTGTTTTGCTTACATTGTCACAACATTGCACTAAATGCCTGATTATTGCCTTTATTTGATCTTAGCTCTGCACATTCATTGCGTTTGTAATTTAGGCGAGAAAATATGGCGGAAACAAAAAGTCGATTACAGGAAATGTTAGCACATCTTTGTGGAGTCCATACTTTTACCTTGATGAACGTCCTTGCATATCAAGCAGTTGCTTAGTGAACGCAAAGCATAAAGCAATAACTAATGTGATTTAACCCCTCTTCAGATACGAGAAATTGTCAAATGTAATGCATCTTATACAATAGGTAAAATTGTGTTTTAAGGTGTAGAAATAAAATGAGCTTTTTGATCAGTTGCACATAAGTAACTTGTTATGTTAAACATCTTTCTTTATATGGTATCTTAAATTAATAATATCACTGAAACTACTTTTTGAATATGCATGCACAAATAAAATATGCTGAATTATAGTTCAACAGTTAATACACATAAATGAAGAGTGTAATACTAAAAGGAAAACAGACAGCATTAGGCACACTTATAACATCCTTATTTCTTTATTTCTGTTGATTTATTGTTCTTAATTTTCAGTAGCTCAGTTGAATACGTCAATAATCCTGCATGAAACTCTTTGAGCATATTACTTGCTATCATAACAGTATACTCCACAAAGAAATATCTTCTTAATTTTCATGGAGTAGGTTTTGTACGATCTTGGTTTGCTTTTTTCTGAAGCACTTTCACATTGATAGCATCAATGATGAGTATCATAAGGGTTTTTTCTGTCTTTTTTTTGTATTACCTCGAGATAGATCTCCACTTACTAATTCCCGAGATGGCTGTTTTTATATCTAAACGTATTCTTATTTAATTTTATTCCCTAAGTTAATAATCTGAAAAGAATTTCCCGGAACTGTAGCTTGGAGAGTGATTCTATGTCACAAATGGAACAAAATATTCAACACAAGTTTGGCCTTTGAGCTTTTGTTTGTCAAAAAATAACAATTGCGTCATTTTTCATGCACTATAATATGTAAATGTGCCTGATAAATATATAAATATATAAAATAATACTTTTTATTTTTTACATAACTCAAATCATTTGCGTTCGACAAATTAACCAGCTCAATATTGCTGTGTAGTGTGATGTTAAAGATTTAAAAAATAGAGCAACTTTATTATTTCCTTTGTGCAGTAAGGGTATGCAACAAACCCATACTAAGTACCTGCTAATTCATAAGTTAATTGTTGGAAAAGTTCACCACTTGCGAGTATTTCAATACGCGACTCATTAAATGGAGAAGTACGTCAAAATTCAATCGCTTGAACCAAGTGGGATACCTAACAAGAACAGCCGCGGTCCAACGGTTTGCATTTATGCCCATCGGTCATGATGAAGGCATACAATCGAACACATCGGATAAATAATGCAAGTGCCAAGTTTGTGTACGTGCCAATGGTAATTTTTTGGAGCTTTTAATTTAATGTTACTTTCTTGCATTTCTTTGGATTCATATGGCTCTATTAATAATAGGTTACTATTTTTTATTAAGCTTTATTTATTGTCGCTATGACTGCATTTGTCTTCTCGCGACATCTGTAGATTGTGAACTGAATATTGTAGGTGTAAGCCTGTAGTTTGATTTTTGAATGGTGTTTAATGGCCGTTTTAATTACTGCGGGATCATAGGCGGTGAACACTGATGATACATGAGATGAAATGATAAATTGGGAATGGATATTTTTAAAAGAAGGAAGCGTTCCCGGCCTAAGTTTAGGGTACCTCCCCGGCAATTGCCAGTTATGAGAAAAGCTACCACTAGATCATGGGAGTGGTTGTTACTATTTTGTTCGCAGTATATTTGTTAAATTGTTACATGATAATATTGTCAGGTTAACTACTAGGAACAATGGTAAAAATAGCATTAGTTTTATAAAGAGAAAAATAGGAAAATAATTTGTGATTTTTTAAGGGTGCTTGAACATCAAAGGCCATTAGCGCCCACAAATTTAAAACAGAATGTAGACTCCAGTAGCAAGATATGTATTTACAAGCATTGAGAAATTAAAAGAGTAAACAGGAATGCCAGATGCTGCACCAGTCTTGAAGAATGCACTTACATAAGAGAGGATTGATATCTGAAGACACAGACTCAACCACCGTCTCTGGAGAATGCAAAATGCGGATTTAGTTGCCTCAACAGTCCGCTCATTGCTTCGGATGCCACAATGTCTTGTTACCCATGCAAACAAAATCGTAATATTCCGAAGATAACATACGTGTAACTGAATGGATTATCTGTAACAATGGATGAGTACAATGCATATTTTGGAGAATCTGAATGGTACTTAATCAATTAGTGTAGATAAAATGATTGCCACAATTTATAGAAAGAATATGTTTGAAAGATTAATTGATACATAACATCTAATTCTGCAATAAAAAATAAAAACCAAGAGTGAGAAATTGCACATAAAAGAGTTGCTATTAAAAATAAAAACACCACCTACTCAATCAGCGGTCTTGGAGCCATCAGTAATATAACATTATATCCTCTGTGATTGTCGGTCCTGGTGGTGTAGTGGTAATCATACGTTGCCTCCTAAATCCAAGATCGCAGGTTCAATACTGGCCAGGATCGATGGATTTTTTTCGGGCGTAAAAATCCTAAGTATGGCTTCCTTCGGAAGGAAAGTAAAGCTATGGGTCCCATGTCGTAGACTTACGGCATGTTAAAGAACCTCAATCCTAAAAGAATAGGCCTCTGAACAAAGTTGATCGGCCGTTTTATGCCCTCAATCGGATGGGACGCTGATGACCTGAGATGTTAAAGAGTGTCCATAAATAAAACAAAAAAAAAAACTCTGTTACTATCCAAACATTCATAAAATAGCGTATTATGTCTTTCTTGTGTAACAAATATAGTCCTATTAATCCTGTTGGATTCGGATTTACGGCGAAAGGCGGTGCATTGATGTAAGAAATAACCCGGTTTACACAGAATTAGCCAAAATCGAACTCACCGTGGAAGCAAGGCTGTGAGTTTATGCTCATAATAATTATCCAAAGTAGTATTAAAGAATGTGTTATATGTTGAATGATTGGTGTAGCCGACAGCCTAACAGTATAATTACAGAATAGAGCGTCGTGTTTAATAGAAAGAGGTGATTCACCAGATTTAGATATAAATTGAGGATGGGGCTAATAAAACAAGCTTCTAGAGCTAAACGTAAAACCTTGTGTTTTAATAATGTTTAACGCCCGTTTTTACTGCTGAGGCGTAACAGGCGGTGGACACTGTGATGCATGAGATGAATTGTCTTTTGGGAAAATATTTCTTTTAATGGAAGGAAACGTTCCTGGCCTGAGTTTAGGGTACCTCGCCGACATTTTCCATTTATGAGGACTAAGGAAAACCTGGAAAAAATCTGAATCAGGGAGGACAGTTCCTGCGGGAATCGAACCCTCAGACCTCCCGCTCACAAGTCCTCGCCTTAACTACCTCGACCACCCGTGGCGATAAATTCTTGTGTTGAAAGGTATTCACTTATAAAATTGATGATCTAGGAGAAGAAAAAACCATATAACCACAATCCATTTAGATTGTACGATAGAGCCTTAACATCACTGCCCTGTCGGCTTCACAGAAGGTGCACCCTAAAATATGTAAAGAACGTTCTCGTTTCCCATGTAAGGAGAGAAAGTGAGCACTTCAAATAATTTATGGTCAAAAAACGATGTTCACTACAAATATTAACCTAGTTACTCCAAAATAGAACTTGTGAGATATGAACTGCTTTTGGCGCCAAAAATTCCCAAATTTTGTTTTTTGCTAATTAAAAATTTAAAACATTGCCAGAGACTCCAACGATGTATTAAATTTAGACCAGGTCACAGTTTCCGTTCAATGAATGGGTATGTCGACCAGTTCAGTCAAGAGAAAAACATTCGGAAATAAATAGGAACTAATGCCAGTAAGGATACCCGAGAAAGAGAACAGCTAAAAAGTTACGCTTAACAAAAAGACTTGGAGGATTAGAATGTAGTGACATTATAAAGACTTGGAAAGTTTAAGTGTTCATGTATTTCAAAACAATGAAGATACAAGTAAAATTAAATTAAAATAATTGTATATTATTCTATATTTGTTTCGGTGTTTTTATTCTACTTTAATTAAGAATTTTTTTTAAAAAAATGCCCTAAACGTGTTAAAAACTTAAAAAACTACCTTAACATGTTAAAAAAAACAATTTAGGGTTAACCAAAAATTAAAAATCCGGGCCCCGGTTTAATAAGGCGAGTATGCTGTGGACAATGTCAGGCAATAATATATGTACCACGTTTTATGATTGTGACTTCCACCATAGGAAGTACATTAGTACATTAGATTAAGTGAGAAACACGTTAATTAAGCTTGTTTATACTAACTACTTGTGAAAAACTTAAGTACAGTGCATTTTATAATTCTATTATCATGAGTTCCTTGAAGGAAATTAAAAAGTCGGCCACTCTTTTATCGCGTACATTATTATAAGTATAATGCAATAATTTCCGACACAAAACAAGTTTATTATAATTTTACAGAGCCGTCTTCATGGTATATTTATCATGAAGTACACTTTCCATTAATTTCGACTGTCCACCTGCACATTAACTGCGCTTCGCCCTGCTTTCCAACCTACATATTATATTAAAGTTCATTGTCTATGATTTTGCAATATTGTAAGTTGCGCATATCTTGCATATATAACAGATTTAATTTGATTAAAAACTTCATCATCTTTGGTTTGTGTTTTTCTGCTGCTTTATCTGTGCAGTGGTATTAAAACTGTCGAAAACATCTTAGGGGTTATGTTTCATTTAAAATTAGCATATATGTTTGGTGAAAGATCAGAGTTAATTAAAATGTAATAAATGATTAATTATTTTATTTATTTTATATCCAAGTAGTTTAATTTTAAATAAATATGAAGGTACAAACTTGAATGGAAAGGTATCTCTAGGGCTACGTGGAGAAAAAAGATTGAGGGCTTATTTCATGTGGAGCTTGGACGATCAAGGTATTTATTTTCCAGCTTACACATATAAATAGGAAGAATAATAAACTTTACAACGTTTTTATTCTGTTTGTACGACTTCAATGAGTTAAAACATCTATGAAATGGTCACGTTTTCTGCGACGGGATAACGGCTCTGGAAGTTATAAACGAATGTTGTACAAATGTCTCTGAATGCTGTTAAACTTCAAGCCGTTTTCTTTCTTGAATTTGTTTTTCTTAGAAGGCGAAGAAAGCGAAGTCGTTAAGAGCAGAAGCATTTTCACGTTGTGTTCATCTGACCGGATAATTCTTCAAGTTCTGGTGATCTGGCTAAAAACTGGAGATCTAAAAATGTTTTATTTATATTTTCTCTATACGGACTGTAATCTTATCCGACATAAACAGTGAATTTGTTGGTGGACTAACTCTAACATATAATATATCATCAAGATTAGAACACCGATATGTGACCGCTAGGGGTCACTAGGTGTTCCTAATTCTATACTTAAACTTCTGGAAACAACAGAAAGGAACAAAACAAATGCTTTTGTTAAATAACCCTACATCTAAAATAGAATGAATAGGTATCATGTGAAGCATAAGCTAAGCATACTTTTAGATGTTAAATGATAATAAAATGATTACGTTTCAATTTTTAATTATAAGATTTTACTAAAATTAACCCAAATTGTGGCTAATTTTTCCATATACGTTATACAATGACAAAGACTCCCAGGGCATTATGTACACAAGTTAGCAAGCGATCAGCTTCTTCTCTGATGCCGTCTCGTATACCAGACTGATTAAGTGCCACCATACACACACACACACGGTGTTAAGTTCGGGAGAATGAGTTTACTGAAGTATGTCTAGTGCTTACCGAATTCGCGGTTCAAATACTGTCAAACGTGTAGAAATGAGAAGGTGTACCGTCGTGTTGATACCACATGCGAATTCCAGTGTCACTGGGAACATCCTCGAGCAACACAGGCATTGTGTCTTGCAGGTTCATTTTACCGTCGAGAGATAATCGCAGGTTTAACAGATTTGAAGGAATGGGATAATCAATTAACTCTTCTTAATCCTAATTAAAGCAAATATTCAAGAAATAATTGAATTTAACATAAACATATGAAATAATCGATCCTCAAATGCTTTTGCAATTTGTAATTTTGTTAGAAGCCATGACCATACACTTATCGTATTAGTTTCAAACATATGATTACTTAACAAAAACGTTCGTTTTGGTCTCTTCTATTATCCCTAGAAGTTTGAACATTGAAATTAGAATCATCCGTATATAATTACTGAACGTTTAATTTAGTTACGTTTCTAATTTGTTCATTACATTAGATCAATTTGTATGATTAGTTAGGTCGATAAGGAAGATATGTTTTTGAATTGTTTAATAAATCAAACAATTCCGTTCAATATCATCTTAATGACCGAGCGATTTTACTAATTCACCTAATCATAATTATGCTATTATGAGCAATGTGATAAGAAAAAGATTATCTTTTTTGTTGATTCGAGGGCGACAATTATGACCTTAAAGCTTATAATCACAATGAATTCTCCAAGAACTGCATGGAAAAAATTAATAAGCTAATGAACGTCAAGAACCGCATTGCACTGCAGTGGATTTCTAGCCACCGCGGAAACGAGCAGGCAGATGAGTTGGCGAAAAGGGGGTCCCAAATGAAACAACCAGATCCACCTTTGCCCCTGCGGCATATAAAGTGCCATATGTCCCTGTTTATTAAATCTAAACGCTTCAGCCTGTATAAAGAGAAAGCTTTTGGGAAAAAGTGGAACTCCCTTTTGAACAAGTCGGAAAGAATTCCTAGTTCTCTACCTACATCAGTTGGCGTGGTCCGCTTTAGACTTGCTACGGGTCATGACTACTTACAGTCGCCTGTATAGAACTGGACTGACTGAAACAGATGCATGGCCTCTTTGCGACCATGCGTATCCATGACTGAAGAGCGCCTCAACATTTGCCCTGCTGTTCTCAACTCTTTGCATGTTATTGACAATGCCTTTGATGATTAATTTTACCGTTCTTCTTTGTACTGGGCTTCTCGTCGATTTATGACCGAGAGGTCGCGGGCATAGAAAAAAAAATTAATGCACTGAGCTTTATTATGTGCATTAAACCATTAAATGAATGTAAGTTAAGTTATATCAATATCTAGTTACATCAACGAAATGCAAATCCCTTCATGTGGGACCATGCTATTCTTTGTAACTAGATAGGCTTTTGTCTTCATTGTTTTTTAAACATGCTTGTTTTCTATTTATGACGAGTAAAGTTGCTGATCATTGCGTTCCAAGGCACAACTTACATTAGTACAAGAATATAAGTAATCCTGTATATCCGCTCAAATTCCACCTAAATGCGGATTAGCGTGGTACGGATTAAAGCTGCGATGTTCCTTCTTGCGCGGGGAGTGAAGTATTGATCATTATGATATTGCCCGTTTTGCGGTATAATTGTTACGGCAACGTCTCCAATGAGCATGTGGGCCGTTGCGAGTAACACCACGTCGTTTGTTTACAGTTACAATGTTAACTGCTGAAGTCTTCAGGTTTCACAGTGTTCAGCAGAGAGTAATGCAAAAATCTGCATGAAGATAAACAATTTCTTGCTTTAACGGAAATGTAGCATGTGCACTCTATCAGAAGATATTTTTGTAATGAGCTTTTTGATTCAGCAAGTGGTAAACATATAAACATAAATAAAATATACGCGTAAATACAATGAAAGAGAAAGTAATTAACTGTATGAGTACAAAGCATTTCAAAAAGTGAGAAATTTCATCTATTCTAAACGCGAATCTTTACTAGCTATTCATGCATCGTCTTCCCGTCTGCGCACTCATTTTATTTAGAGCATGGGAAATTCAAGTCTATATAGAAATGTAGATTATTTTTAATAGTTAAATTTAAATGAACATCGATTTTGGCAATATTGGTTAAGGGGATGTTCAAATAAAGTAAATTTAAAAGCGAATAGTACGTGGAAACTACCAGGAAGATTATTAAAACTTATTAAGGAAATAAATTGATTAATTATTACTAAAAGTCATAACTCGATAGAGAATGTTTAAATTTACTCTACTATCCATTCCAAATATGTTGTGTATGAAACTAAGCATTATCTCCAGCGGACATTAAATGTAACTGACAAGTAGCCAAATCTGATGGTAGCCATACGCATATAAACTTACAAAGTTTAACAAAGGTTCAGAGTTTAGTTGAATACTTTCACATTTTTTAACATTTTTAACACTTTTACTCGGACCTCGTGAAATTCTTCCGCAGCTTGGCGAGATTGAAGCCGACTTCTAAAGATGGGCACCTGGAAGGCGACTACATTATCCCAAGGGTGAAAATGATGATTATTTCTGCTGAGAGCCTTAAAATCCAACCACTAGAATAATAGACGGTCATCTTCGTGGGGAACCTTCTCCTTCAAGGGAAAAAACATATAACATGATCGAGAATCGAACCCTGGAATCACTATATAATTAGAGATGGGTCTCTGACCACTACGTCACGGGGATGATTAGGTCAGGCTAGTCAACATCGACTGACAGCTAAAGCCAAGAGTTTAATATGAAGATTACGTAATAATGGAACGCAAATATTGTAATTATATACGCTTACATCACCTTTTGATCAAGGACTAGCCGTTTGTGTATATGGCTCCAGTGGGAACACCTCTTGGAGGAAGAGAAGAGGTGAAGGAGACCTCCGAAGGTCAGAATCCAGGAGCGGTGAGGCAATGGTGGAAATGAGATTCCTTGCTCGTTTCTAGATAAACTGCACCGACGCCCGCAGAGACCCCTCCAAGGTTCGAATCCCTAAGATGGCCTGCCTGCATATCAAACACGGGGGCAAAAATCTTTTCTGAAGCTCAAGACGCCACTATCACACGACTTATAGCACCGGTGCACTTCGTTGCCCTGCAACAGAACAAACGGAATGCAATGAGGCGAAATCGGAGAGCGGAACTGTGGAAAGTAAAGATTCATCCTAAGTGACCAGGGTAAATCACGAAGTGTCCTATCGCCACGGGTGGCCGAGGTCGTTAAGGCGCGAACTTGTGAGCGGGAGATCTAGGGTTCGAATTCCATCAGGACCATCCTTTCTGACTGAGGTTTTTTATAGGTTTTCCTCAGTCCTCATATATGGCAAATGCCGGGGATAAACTTAGGCCTGGAACGTTTCCTTTCTAAAATCTTTCCCAATTTATCATTTCATCTCATGTATCATCAGTGTCTACCACCTGCATTGCCTCACTAGTAAAAACGGGCGTTAAACACTAATCAACAACAAATGAACGAAAAGTACAAGGTCAGGATAGTGACTTGTACTAAGCTCTCCCGAACGCGAGTTACCAGCTGTTCCCTGTTCACCTGAAAATTACAAGGGGAAAAAATAATACCGCCAGAATCAGAACGAAAGCAATAATGAGCTATAAAAGAAACACAAGAGTACTTAACTTGAAGAAACCCACTTTTTTAACCTTCTGCATGTTAATTTAAGTATTTCCTTTCTAACTGCTAGTATAAACGTTTGTCAAACGTAGACTTATAAACTTGCAGTACTCTACGCTCTTTATGCAATGCCTCAGAATTTAGTAATAATAGTCCGCTTAATTACGATTTAATAAGCTCCTATACAACGAAACGAACAACTTCATTTACTGAGTTAAACGTAACCTAAGTTATGTATTTTAAATATTTTCAGTTTCACTTTTACCACAGAGAACCTTATGACGAATTTCACCTTCAGCACAGCTAATGTGCCTTTTAGATCTCATTGAATCCTTGGCTGATCACTAACACCATGTTTCTTATACTGACCATAATTACGTTTGATGCTGAAATAGGTCATAAATACCTTACCATTATTACAGAAAATATCCGTGGTTGAAATATAGTTTCGTCACATAACTTGTTCGGAACTCAATGAGACGATGAGCTGAAACCCGCATTCAGGCAGACCTGCATTCAGGCAGAATTAGGCAATTTCGAGCATTTCTTCTTCTCTCGTATGAGAATGCATCAATCAATTAATCACAAAATGCATTTTATCCTCTTCATAAACAGAATAAATTTCTTTAATCTTGAAAATATATGGAATTGTTTATCCAGAATAGTTCAACAAAGTAGCAGCCTATGGTTTTGTAGTGGGGACAAAACATGGGTGAGAAAAGGTTGGTTATTTGTTGAAGTTTATGATGATAGACACCTATAGTCTGGTTATCAGAAGAAGGTAAGTGATACTTATCGCTTAACATGTTGCAGCGTGGGTATCTCACATACACTCTTCGTGAGGACAAACAATAAGTCCCCCTCAGCCCGCACTCCCTTCTGATCGTCAGACTATACAGATGAACAGGAGATACTTACTATTAGTACGCGATTATACAATGAATTGCTGCAAATGAAATAGCAAATTGAGCTTTTTAGAATGTTTTTATGTGAATACTGGATAACTGGATGATATGTTGCTGGCTAATATATAAAATATAATCTATAAATAATAAAATCATCAAATCTTCATGTTCTGGATATCTCGAGGTGGAATAGACTTGCTAAATGGGATTTAAGAACGTTAACGGTAAATGAACGTGGCCTTTTGCGAAGAATCAGAGTGTACAGAACAGCAGATAGCTTTTTTCTTTTTTTTTTTTTTTGCATGTTTTTCTTCTAAGTAACATATTTTTAGAATATGCTAATGTTTTATGGTGTCTAAACGGTGTAAACACCCAATGGATGGCTCAGGTTATATTGCTTGCGTTTCGCATCCGGGAGTTCTGAAGTTCAGATCTTGGATTTTCTCATAGTTTATCCTGGTGGCTTAGGCTGATGTGTTTTCTGCCCTCGCATTTCACCTCGTTTTATTCCGTTGATTCTGCTGTAGGGTTGAAAGTGCAGGCAAATAGTACTGATGCCATGTGCGGTGTGGTGGCAATTGCGCCTTGGAAAGGTTTCTGCCCCGACGTCTGTTAAAGCGGCCCTTCTGCTCTAATTCCTTCAGGGAAATAATAGAAAAGACCTTTTCTCTGTCCGTGATCCATCCTGGATCCTGACCGCCGTTGAGTACCTCACCTAATCCCTTCCTTATAAAGTGCCGAATTAGGAACATAGGCAGAAAACGTCCAATTCTTGAGTGCTGGAAATGCCTTCTCTGTCCCTACTAATCCAATTCAAAAAGCATTAGGATAGGTAACCATATCTGTTACAGCTAATAAAACTAAAGGCTTCTATTGCAAAGTATAGATATGGCAACATTTTCAATTATCTAAACATTTTAAAAAATCATTAAATTACCTATTAGGCTATAAGAATGCAAAACAATTATCAGCCCATGTAGGAATAACATTTTGGGATATTTTGTAATTTAAAAATTAGAAAAATAACTTATACAACCAATGTGAATATATTACAACTATATTTTCGAGTGAAATCATGTTCTACCCAGTATAAAATATAAAGAGCGCAACAAACTTAATTCAGCTTAGAGTCTGCAGTTAGTCAATACTTATATTAAAAGCATCTACCGTAGAAGTTTGGTTACCTTTTGGCATAACACGTACGAAGGTCGCCAATGAGTGCTGAGCAGGGAGGCGATCGTGCCTAAAGTCCGAGGCACATCCGCACACAGATCAGCGAAGGTATAGGAAGGGTGGAGGAGACGAGGAAGGTTAGGTGTGTAACATCATGTCCAGAAACTTTGCGGTTCTCCCTGCTCCAGCAAGCGAGCCTCGCTAATACAGCTGTCCGTTACAAATGTTAGGACACGAGTCTGACTCCACAAGCTTGGTGCTTACTAGAACACCCGTCTCAGCCTCTTCTCCTTACCCCTCCCCCTTTAATATGCGTGTAATAATTTACCCTTTTAATTAAAATTACACGCCAGGATGGAACAATACAAAAGCTTGGTAAACAACTCCATGAAAACATTAGGAGTACGTTAACTGCCAAAAAGAGGTCATGGACCAAAGTCCTGTGCAATATTTACCTGTAAATTAAAACTGTTATTACAAAGGTAGGAATGTTTCTCACGAGAAAGATGTTTTCTGTACCCAAAATTTGTGCTAAATTTCGCCACAATGCATGTTTTATGCATATATTTATATTATTACCTTATCTAGTTTCATCAAATTCACCAATATGTTCTCAATGGTTATGACAAATATAAAGGGATTCTTAAGTCAGTTTCTACTATGGTTATTCGGCAACTTCTTAGATTTTGCAAAATCTAAAGTTGTGTATAAAGAAATGGGGTATTATTAGTATTAGTATTACTATAACAAGAATTTACAAGAATATTATAAAAGAACACATAAGAAAACGATAAATAAGAAAATCACTGTATTGTTCAATGAAAAATATGCTATAAACGCCAATAGGAGCACCGATTTTAATAATCACACGTGAATGATTATAAATTTCTTTTTCAGAAGAAATCTTATAATCTTAAAGGTGTATGAAAACAATATAGGCTTAGTATTCATTGTTTACCAGAGAAGCAAACTTGTAAATAAAGGCTCCATATCATTCTGGTAGCAGTTTGTGAACCAATCTGTACAGTCAAAATATTTTCCTTAGAGCTAATATGGTAGTGTTCAAATGATACTTTAATCATTAGTTCTAAGCTCGTACTTAACAACCGTATTTAGGCATATCCTCACTTATAGTAGCTGGGTTAGTAATGAAAATATTTTAAGGACTTTATATATTGTTTGGATATTGAAAATGGATGCGTTTAGCCTAATTAGTAGTTCAAGAAAATCGTATATAAATATGTCAAGGTTTGGAAAATTATTTGTGTTTAGAACCACCATTATAGATCAAAATATATGTCCTCTAACAGAAAAATATTTGCCCACCTATTGTGTACTATTATAGAGGTTGCTAGAAATCGATTTAAACTAACAAAATCTTTTTATATGGTTAATTTCTAAAATTAAATTTTGAAATATTTGACACTATACAGTGTATATGAGCTACAATAGTACTAAATATGGATCAATTTTGTGTTTTTAATTATATTTGAGCATCTTATTCTTGTTAACGAGCTGTACAATTCTATATGAATATGTGTATTTAATGTATGTTTAGTCGATCCTGGTGGTGTAGTGGTTACCATACTTGCCTCCTGAACCCAGATCGCGGGTTCGAACCCGGCCAGGATCGATGGATTTTTTCGGGCTTAAAAATCCTAAGTATGGCTTCCTTCGAAAGGGAAGTAAAGCCGTGGGTCCTGTGCCATACATTTACGGCACGAAAAAGAACCTCAAGCCTGATAGAGAGCCCTCTGAGCAAAATTTGTCGGCCGTTTCACGCTGATGACCTGAGATGTTAAAGAGCGTCCGTAAATAAATAAATAAAAAAAATGTATGCTTATTTCTACTAATATGACCATTTTTCTTTGGACTTTATTAAAACATGAGTTGTTACTGAATTCTATTAATCTTTAAATAATAATAGCACTGCGATCTAAGATTTATTTGGTCAAATGATAGACGGTAACTTGGCCGAGTTTAGGAGACCTTGCGGGGATTGCAATCGCTACCGCTAGACTACGGTATAATAATGAATGAATAATGTTTAACGCCGTTTTTACTACTGAGGCACCACAGGCGATGAACACTGATGATACATGAGAAAAAATTATATATATTGGGAAAGGATTTATTTTTAAGGAAGGAATCGTTCCATTTGCCATTTATGAGGACTGAGGAAAATCTGGTAAAAAAAAAACCTCAGTAAGGGAGGACGGTCCTGGCGCGATTCGAACCCCAGACCTCCCGCTCACAAATCCGCGCCTTAACGATCTCGGCCATCCGTGGCGGTTTAGACTACGGTGGAGGTCAAAATTGTACCACACTGTTCTATCTAATATATGTAATTTAACTACGCCATATTTAATGTTATAACTTTTGTTTTGTTAAGTGCAACAGTTCCTTCAAATAGCCCCGAGTGAAATACAAATATAAATATAAGTTGTGTAAGCCCAAACATCATTAATAATATAAATATTATATGCATCATAAGCTTGAACTTCAATGTATGAATTGTGTGTAATAAGAAGGGAAAGTTCTCTGGTGTAGCTGTTTACGGAAGCCTGCAATGCCGAGGGAAGCCGTAAACAAAAAAAAGGGGACAAGTGTTATGCTACTTTTTAAAATACCTTCCGTTGGCGAAAGTGAATTGAGCTAAGGCCTTTTAAATAGTTTAGGTGAATGAACCCGCTAGTCGGTTGTGCAGTTAGCTTTAAACCAACCAATGTGAACAAATATTTTAAACTTTCAAATAGTACCGGGTGGCATATGTTGGCAGGTGAATTTGAACCCGACAATAGTAGATATATATTTTGAATTTTTAACTTAAGGCGCGATACTTGCGCGTGTTTATGTGAGCCACTCCTGGCATCATGAATCCAACGTTTAATTAATTTGAATCAAATATGTAAGGAAGCGTTTGCTCGGCTGGAGTAAGTAGTTCTAAGTTTTACACACGGCGAAACACAATCAGTTTTAAGTCTACATTCAGCTGAGGCACACACTTTTAAGTTTCACATTCGGCTGGTACGCTTTATACGTTCTACACGCCACGTGACGCATTATGAATTGTACACGCCACGGCACTAATCTGTAATTTTGCACGTAGTTCAGCAGTTCATCAGTTCAGTTTAGATAGTTAAATTCAGTTCATCTCCTTAGAGGTCGAGACAGTTAAATTAATAGTCGATGGAGTGGGGTTCTATCGTACGCAGAACACCAGAGAACGCGAAATATCTTGTAAATAATAAATTACCGTATATATTCATATCATCTGATCGCGTGATTATTTACACAGTCGATATCCTCTCCCAGCCCTGTTAAGCAGAGTGAACATAATAGCAGAATATTACCCTGAGATATTGTCGTAAAGCGTGGACAACATCGAAGCGATCATTAATTAATCAACTACATATCGCTTAAAAATTGGCTTCAACAACATGCTCATTTCAAACCGCTTCAAGTGTTATTATATATATTTGTAATTAAAAGGAAGCTAAAAAATAAACGTTAAGTACTTTGTATATTATATAATTCTACATTAACTCCTTAGGTTTAAGCAGATGAATACCACGTATTTAGTCCTTCACACTTTTGCATATTTTTAAGTGTTGAGTTCTGATAATGTACTCGTTCTTGGTGCTTTTAAAAAGATCTAAAACATGAATGAAATGTTATCTGTAAAATCTGCAGATCAAAAGAAAATTTCTGTTTGAATTGGAAGACCAGAGGAAACCAACATTTAGAAATGTCTCATATTAAATGCGACAATAAAACTTTTAATAATCATCCCGGCTCCAAAAAGTGTCATGTCTTCTTTCATTATGAATTGTGTGCAACTCACGGAACCATTTCTAACATTACATAGTAAAATATGTAAAGGTCTCACAAGGATATCTCCTTGGCCTCAAGAACTGCTTTGGGTTACAGAAAGGACGGAATTCTGATTTGGCACCGGTCGGAAGGATGGCCCGCAGGGAGTCCGGCTGGAGTCAGCGAGGTGGAGGTAACTGGTCACGGACATAACTCGATTAGTTATGAGGCAGAGCTGGCCCTCGCTAGGATACAAGGATAATTAACGGTCACTCCAGACGCCGTGAGTCAATATGGAGCACAGGAGGTGAAAAGAACGGGAAGGGAGGTAGAGAAGCAGAAGGCAAATGATGAACCGTATATCACACACACATACACACACACACACACACACACACACACACAAAATAAAGGCAGGAGCATTTCCTTTCCTCATTTTCGGTATGAAAAACTATACTTTTACAGAATACCCTGCTCCGTGTACCCGTTTATATCAAGCAGGCTTATTACTTTGTTATTAAGACTATTACAAGAAAGTGGGTCCATTAAAGTAACTGTAATTTGTAGAAAATATAAATATAAATGCAGATAATTCACCAACTTCATTATAAAATTAGAAAGGGATAAACCATCCCAGAAAAAACCGAAACTGTATTTTGCGATTTATTTTAATACAGTTCAATACGCCTGGCTGTACATTAGATGAAATGATAAATTGGAAAAGGATTTTTTAAGGGAGGAAACATTCTGGACATAATTTAGGGTACCTTCCAGGCTTTGCTATGCACAAGGACTGAAGAAAACGTGGTAATAACTTCAAATGGTCCTGGCAAAAATCGAACCCCAGATCTACCGCTCACGAGTCTGTGTCTTAACGACCTCCAGCTACCTGTGCTGTATACCTTGCGATGGTTAGTTTTCTTGCTGAATACATATTAGTACACCATTTTAAGACTGTGTTTCTTTTAATTGCCTTAATAGTACATCTGCAGGAAACTAAGGATGAAATATGAGAAACAAGCTCAAGAAGGATGAAACATTAACTTGCTCACCTTATAAATGCGTATTAAAACAAAGTAATTATTAAGGATGACTGCCTGAACTGTCTTATAAACTTTATATTGCCTATAAGAATTGTGTAGTAAACAATATTAATGGCATTATCTTTATATTATACTCCTTCAAAATCATTAGCGCCAGAATATTGCTCTCTGGTAACTGGCTTTTGAACAGACAGCACAGTCGGTTAAAGTTATTTTCTTCCTGTAGTTAAAATAAATAATTTAAATATAACTGCAAAGTTCAAAATCCTAAAGCCGAGCGAAGTAAAATGTATTATTTTCATGAATTTCCAACTGTGCAATATTTTGATTCAAGGTTATGGAAATTCTATATGCATTGAACAAGTGCAATTCTTTACATTAACAACAAAGCTAAACAAAGAAAAGGAAAGCAAATGTCGTTCCCTTTACAATGGATCTTTTTGCAAATTATCTCCTGTAGAATACGAAATTTGAAAAATTGTTGCACTGCAGTCATGTACTGGCATTATTTGCTATCAAGGAACTCTGCAATAAATTAAAGTATCATTGGCGATGCAGAGTAAAACTATGGGGTTGCAACCCTCATGTAGCGGACAGCAATACAGCGTCGTCATAACACAATCGATCGATTAAGCACCGAGATACTTTTTTGCTGTGCTTTCCTAGCACAGTATAACTGGAATTTTTCTCGACGTGGCCACGCTATTATACAGTAAATTTTACTAACTTCAGAAAAAATAGCCTAATAAAAAATATAAAGAGAAAATATAATATGTATTGCGGTCAAAATATTCCTGCTACGTACCAAAACACTTAGAAATTATTCAAAATATTTATTCGTAAATTAGTCTTTGGTTTAAGTCCTGCTAATGCTGAAATGTGTTACCAAACTCGTAAATTATTCTGAATTTATAGTTTATTAACTTAAGAAGTAACAATTTAATCATTAAGGAGTAACCATCACAAAAATGTTTCGCCCCCATCTTTGAAATAAGTAACATTAATTTGAAGCAACTTATGTTGGTTATTTATTTTACATTTATTTGGGTGGTTATTTCACTTACTCGAGATATCCAAAGCTAACACTTTCTGAAATAGCTTTATAACATTCTCTTAAACTGAACAAATGCACAGTTTATAATATTTTATTATGCATTAGTTATTCTGTCATCGAAATTAACCGGACTATAATTGAATACTCCAAATAACTAAAAGTATATTAACATGGACTTGCTGGGTAATGTGAAATCTTTATTTTAGTACTACTTTTCCACATCTGCTAGATTAGCCTCATTTTTCACATTATCACAGGTTATGTGGCTTTTTCTGGAGCTGTTTTCTTGGGTTCACATTTTATAAATGCTTAGATTTACATTTATTATAAAATCATTATAATTCACCACCTGTACTTTTCTTAATACTGTAAAAATTAAGTAACATAAGAATTTAAAGAAAAACTATAATTAACGGCATTCTATATTTTTAACAAGCTTTTGTTACTTAGATAGCACCCTTGTTTGCAATATCATTTGGTTATTATTGGTACGAGGGTGGGTCCACAAGTTTCCGGCCTAACCATTTTCTAGGTATGATAAAGAAAAAAATTGTATTTCACTTTTCAATATAGTTATCCTTTATTACACTTCTCACTTCTTTGACTTAACATTTAATCCCCCCTCTCCGCAAAAACAGTCAGAAGTCTTGTCTGCAAAATGAGCATAAATATCCTTCTTTGTCACACTTAAATTTCCTTCCTCGAAGGTATTTCCTGAGTTTTGAGAAGAGAAAACAGTCACTGGGAACATGATTTGGGCTGTAGGTTGGATGGTCGATCTCCTTGAAGTTACTTTTCTTCACAGCTTCCTTTGCAACAATATCTGTGTGCATAGACGCGTTGTAATGAAGAAGTATGAACAATTATATATTGTTTTTGCCTAACAATCCAGGGAATGTATTGCTGTTTGCCTAACGAGTATGGGAATTCTCTAAAAAGGTATCGAAAGTCCAGTCCTAAATATGACGATATATTGGGAATTACTTGCCCTAGAACTGTGAAAAAATACCCATTGACATTTTAATCTCATCTAGTTTTATTCTTTATTAAGTCAACAGTCATTCTTCCAGTTTAAAAAATTACGTTGTACTATAAATACACGTTTTAATAGTTTGCAATGTTGATTTGATTTATTTACGGACCATTTTTAACATCTCAGGTCATCAGCGTCCCATTCAATTCAGGACGTGAAATGTCCGATATAATTTCCTCAGATATCTCTTCTTTCTGGCTTGAGGTTATTTTTTCCATGCCGTAAATCTACAACAGGGACTCATGACTTTACCTACCTTTCGAAGGAAGTCATACTTAGGATTTTTACGCTCGAAAAAAATCCACCGACCCTGACCGGAATTGAACCCGCGATCTTCGGCCTATGAGGAAAATATGGTTACTACTAGACCACCACGACAGACTATATTGCATTTTAGATAATTGACTACAGTGGTGACCCCATAACTAAACATCGTTGAAAGCAGCGCGCCAATAATATCATTAGTTCTAGAAATATTCGCGTTGATAATTTTACGTGATTCACTTCGTATATGCAAGATATCAAAGATATCCTTACAGAAATTGTTAAAAACTCACGGGGACATTTGAGTAATTTTATTTCAGAGACTTAGTTAATGCAGTATAACAATTATTATATTCATGTATTACACTTAATATTGCTTGCTAGAGTTTGGAAATGGAAATAGTAGAACTTATAGTCATGACCGGATGGAAATATAACTAAGACGGTAAGCCAAAATCTATGGTTCAAGTCCCAGTTGTAATCTTCAACGTTTTCTGTTCAACTCCAATTCAAAATGTTAGCTAATATACATACATTGTGTGAAAAGCTACATATAAATTATTCCACTTGCTTATTTATTATTGTATTCTATGTATCACTCTTTAGCCAAGAATAATGTTCAAAGAGTGTGATTATAATTGCCAAAACGCAGGATTAATACAAGCAGTCTCTTAAAGCCAGTAACGATTTGCTTAAGATGCTTTTTAATGGACGGAATCCTTTACTTAATGACATGTTACACATGTAGAGGTGCTCTATAAAAATGCTATATAACGTTTCTGTACATCAGTGTTAAACAGAGAACAAAACCCAAAGGAAATGCTTATTTGTAAACATGCGTGCAAGAGCTGAGGTCAGTAGTCTGGCTTACATGGGTCAGAAGCTACTGTAAGTTATTGCTCTGGGAATCGCTCGCTGAGATTGGCAAGTTTCCCCAGCCTTGTTACAACATGCAAATTACTCGGCCCACGTCTCTTACTCGGCGTCATAGTTTACGCTCTCCCTTCATCCTGAGTTTAAGGGTATACTTCTTCAACTAGCCTCAATATTGGACAATACCTCGGTCCACGGTCTATGCGACTTACACAGACAGCATGTTTTGCCTCCGAGTTCAAGGAGTAAGGTTAATGTAAAAGAGCTTACCATTTAGCTGATGATCAGAAATGAATGCAGCACAGTATGGGATAAGAGATGAAGAACTGTTGAAGCCTAGTCGGAAAGAGAAAGGTCTAACTGCTTTAAACAAAAAATATCAACAATGAACCTACACAATACTATTATCGATAACTTCCTTTCGTTAAAGAAAGTAAAATTAGCAGGTCGTGTACAGAAGAAGGAATTACATAACTTATATTATATGCTTACAATATACACAATATAACTGCAAAACTATCTTGAAAAAGATAAAGAACATTAATACAGGTTGATGCCTTTGCTCCTTTGCTGACCCATTCTTGTTGATATAATTTTTTTATTTTTACTTCCGTTTTCAACATACACTTCAGTGATGCTTTAACATTTATATAGATTTCTGAAGGAAGGGTTGTTCACTCTTCTGTAAACATCTAGTTTACAGCCTCTAAGAACAGGTTGGAGTTTGATCTTGAAAGTAAGCACATTGCTCTAGCTATCCAGATCTTGCTCTATCAAAACGTGAAGAGAGAATAAATAACCTTGCCTTAACTTTCTATGATTCTTCTCTGTGATTGTATCAAGTAGATTTTAAAATAAATGATATGTTATCTACAAATAACAAACCGGAATAATAAGTAGACAGCATGATGTCTGCTGATGGCTGCATTCTTAATTTATTTGGATCTAGAGACTCCTCAACATGTTTGCATTCCTTCCTTTACATTTTGCCTTTAGCATCAAAATGATAGGTCTCTGACTCATCCATAAATACAAACATATCATGAAATTACTATTATAGGCCTGAAAATGTCTTTATAAATGTATCTCATTGCTATTGACGCTCAATCGGTGTTATATAGTAGTCCATTTTTTCAACTCTTAGTATTGTGTGTTCTGTACACTATTTTGTGAGATGACTACACCTGTACTACCTACCAATTTTATAGAATAATTTATGCATTTAATTAAAGTTTTCTTTTGTTGTGGCAATATTCCAAGGAACACTACCACTGTCATCTTTACATATTGTTTTACCACATTTAAACTCACGTTATATTTTCACTGCATCATAATACACAGCACGTTCCTCCAAAAATGAACAGTTTGAGTTTAAGAAGGAGGCATTCTCAATTTACTGCAATTTAGTCACTGCTCTATACTCGACACGCTCCATTTTTCTAGTAAGTTAACACTAATCATTGTAATGGCATAATGCAACAATATATTAACTTGGAATTGTGTACGCAGCATTTATACATTTCATATATATCAACCATGAGTCAGTAGTATGCATGAGAATCTGCTATCCTAAAATGGGTGGCGGGAAAAAAACCAACCCCACATTGGTGCTAAAAGTGTTTGGTGAAATTCACATTCAATGAAAGTAGTGCAGAAAAAGACAAGGTTATGAATACATTTAGGATAAAAGTATGAAGTGAAAACACAAGAAAATAAGAAAGCAAGGTTTTTAAAGCACTGTGCTATATTATGTGACTCCAAAATAAAAAAGTTATTTCAATTGTTTAAAAGAATTGTTCTAAATTTGAGGTTACTCTAAGTATGCAAGCAAGGTCATCTGCAACTGAGATATCTCTTATACGACTTTATCGATTTTAAATTAAAATTAACCTTCTATTACTTCCTACTCCTTGTTCTCCTGTATATTAAACTGAGCTTGCTCTGGCTCCGTTTTAGCCTTCTCTGATAATTGTTTTTCAACGTCATCCTCAGAGTTCATATTATTTATAATTATCTGCCTTAATAATCAATATTTAAGTAATTTTAATGTCTTATTAGTATTTATTGTTTATTCGTTCCGATAATACAAATATTTTATGTATAATAAGTTCTGATATCTTAACTAGGTACTTATCTATTCATTCTTTGAAAAAATGTAAGAGAAACGTTTCTTCTGACAAGGTATTATTGTGTTACGTGTGCTTCAGTAATATGCATTTTCTGGTTTACATTTTATAAATGATTTAAAAGAAACAGGGGCTCAAGTTTTCAATACATTATAATGTAATAAATAAAATAATAAATAGATAACATTCTATAAGAGTATAAATATCACAATAGAACACAATGGGCGAGCTGTGAACAAAACGAAAAGTCTATTTTAATTTGCAAATTGCTCGCTATGCTTAGTTGTAGACTGGTTTTATGTAGCTTAATTCATTCAAATATTTATATTAAATACTTTTTCTGGTTAATTATTAGTTTTGTATTGGCATATTTTATGCAAGTCGTCCCAGTATTGAGCTAGAAATGCACGGTACATTCATATTCTTTGTCTTCTATTTTGAATAATTTTAGTATTTTCCGTTATCGAAATAAAAATAAAATGTGCAAAATATGAATTTGTATAAATGTATGTACAGTGTCAAAATAATAATAATAATAATAATAATAATAATAATAATAATAGTAGCTATGATGAAAGATTTTATGACTGCGCTGATGATATACTGCTAGTGTCAGTGACGTTTATGGTTTATGTGTTGTCCAATGAATTCGTTTCACTACAGAACACGTAGGTTTGGTTAAAATACGAACAAATTATGATTAACGTTAAAGTTTTATAGAAAAATGTGGTTGTTCGAAATGTTCTACACCCAATTACATGTAAATAAAGAAGTCAACAAAATACCTGAATATGAAAAAAGGATTTTCTAGAATAGATTCTACACAATCTTATGTAAATGCTTTATTCCTACCCATGAATGCGCCGGTTTTAAGCTGCGCTTCGATATACAAGACATCACAAATGGAAAAACATTCCTAAAGGGAAAGGATTAGTAACTGTTCTTTTTAAGCAGAACGTTTCCCTTGGGAGAAGTATAGAGGGTTCCGGACTCTGATTCCTAACGGTTCAGTAGATGCTGTTAACAAAGTACAGGAGAAAAAAGTCAGGAGCCTATCCGGAACGGGCGCAACGTTAAAAGTTACCAAGTTGCATAGTGTAAATTACTCTCCTCACCCTCTATTTACATCACTCTCTTCTCTTTAATGGACCTCTAAATGTGCAAGGAAACAAATAAAAGGAAGTGTAAGCTAAGATACATGGTTTTTAGTTAGAAAGATTGTTCAATGACATCTCGTGTAATATTCCACGTTTATATTCACTGATTTTACTCTGCTTTTTGTGTTCAAATAAGATGTATAACTTAAGGTTATATTTAACATTATTCACTTGAAGCCTCAGTTATGATAGGAACATAAAATATCATCGGTACGTATTATATGAATTTTATTAAACAAATTAATCAAATGAATATATAAACTAATACAAGAATTGATCCAAGAAATATATACTTTTAAAGTACGTGTATCCAAAACGTTAAAATTGCAAACAAACAAAAGTTTTGAATTAGAATTAAACTGGAAATAATTTAAGTCACGATTGGGACACTCGCCTTTTTTTTTTCTCACCATGGACATGAGTTACCGAGTCTATCGCCACAATAGCGAACCTCTTCCCAGCCGGTCTGCTCATGCCCTGTTTTATGTTTCCCCGCATGCGTAAGCGCAAGGATTTTGCCTCGCTGTTTTTCAAAGAGAAGTAAGACGTATAAGTAAAGACGCAAAGAAGCCGAAATATTGCTGCAGTTTTGATGTTGATAAGCGTTGCGATCTAGGGTAGGTCTTCAGTCGAATGTTCACCAGCCACGAACTTATACACTGATATGAAAATGATCTACAGGGAAAGGCATCGAAATTGGGGTGAGAATGGGAGGCTGAATTTTCCGTGTTTCCCCTTGCAGCGTCTCCTTTCTGTGAGCAAAAGATGCTTCTAAGAACTGACGGATTATTCTAAATACAACGGTTGTAGAAATATTCATTGACTACCGTTCTAACCTTTTTGCAGAATGCTATGCTGCATTTCATTGACAATACTACACTAGAAATGCAGTGGTAATAAGCTCTGAAATTAGGTAGTTCTGTCTATTGGTGCGATTTAATTATAGTGTAAGTAGTAGGGTAGTGTTGATATGCATAATTATGTTCTGTTCCATTACCAATTTCTGTTGTTATTATAGGTAGTAGTAATATTATTATTGTCTTAAGGCAAACAGGAGCTGCAGCTGGTCTGGATGTGTAAAGGCCGTCAGTATAAAGAGTTTTCATATAAGCTATGTGGACGTCAGTAGCTTTATATGCACCGAATATCACTTAAAGATAGCTTAGAGGAAAACCCAAAGTTTATCAGTCTGATTATATAGGCAGATGACTGTTATCTTGCAAATGATTCTCGCATTACTGCATTCCTGAGAGTCTTTGAGTACTGTGCGGTATTCTAGGCGACATCATTGGACCAGTTGATTTGGCCTCTAGGCTTACCGAACTAAATTGACAAAACTTGATTGAAGATGTTCCAATTCACTTAGCGGGAAACCACTGGTTTTGCACAATGGTGCACCTCCCCAAAATTTTAGAGAGTTAGAGAACTTCAGCGATGTGGACAGTTCATGATGCCCCCGTTACTTGAACAGCGATATTGCCCAATTTAACGATCCTGTTTTCGTTTCTTTTTTTTTTTTGTTTTTGTTTGTTTTTGTTGTTGTTAAGGTCATATCAATACCAGATTACTAAACAGAACCAGAAAATCCTGGAATAATGAGGAAGAATGAATAATTTCTGCACTTCAAAAATTTCCAGGACTGTTAAAAGTGTCCACGCTGATACCCAAATGCGCTTATTTCTCTGTATCCAGCAAGAAGGAAATGTATTTGAACACATTTATTATGAACAATGCATCTCTAGTTTCTATAAATGATAATTAATTTACAATAAATGAATTGTAAAAAACTAAATTCTTAGGCAAGCAAACAGAACAATTAGGTGTCCTTGTTTTCAAGAAACGGTGTCTCATCTAGACAGCCTCTACCATGTCAATATCGAAAGTCAATCATACTTTTGGGATTCGCGTTCTCTAAATACAAACTAACTGTAATAAAACAAGGGGTGCTTAGGCCATCTTGTACTTGTACGAGATTTCCTGGAGATTTCATATGCCATCTGTTATACATCTGTTTCGTTAGGAACCATTCAAGCAGTCAATAACTATTGTCCCAGGCTTCTAGTTAACCGATGTTAAGGTCTCGGCCTTATCCGCGGTTATTTCTTGGTTTATTTCATTTCTAAATTTTAGCTATAAAGGTGCACTGTGTGCAAAATTATAACTATATAATAAAACGCACTATGTATTATCAATTAATTGGAACTTCAAATTCAGGATAGGTAAAGCATTTAGAGAAAAATCGCAAGAAATGCCCAACATTCTCTGAGCAATTGTAGTGTTTATTTTTCATCAATTTAGATAATTCAACAAATGGAAACAGCCAAGGTACTGTAAAGAGGAACATGAATACCTGCTTATGGAAATCTTCTCAGAAATATACATACTAGTTTGCACTTAGAAGCGGAATTCTATTACCAAATATTACCACCAATTCTATTACTAAATATTACCACGTAATGTCACAATTCAGTCCTCACATAAAATTGTTTTCCTCATAATTTTAATGTTGCTCTCAACATGTCACCTCTATGACCTATATAAGTATAGCTATGTTTTATTACATTCCTAAACAGAAACACTTCTTTAATTTAGCTATTTAACCAGAAACTTTATATCACAACACTTGTATTCTCTAAAATATTCTGTAGAAGAAAAGCAGAAAACATGGAGGAAGAAAATTTAATTTTTTAATTTTTTGTAATGAATATGTAAATTTGCACAAAAATCCACTGCAATTTAGAAATATATGTCAAGATTATCAAGTGTTACAATTAATAGCTCCGACGCTGTCGTGCACCAACAATACATTTGATCATCGACCAGCCTTCTAATGTAAAATGTTGTAAAAGTTGTAAAAAGTAAAATTCGTCATAAATAATGAGAAAAATGTTAAGTTAAGTTAAATGATAATATATAATTGGGTTATACACTTGAAAGGGGGGTGAAGTCATAGCCTAAAGTCGTCCACTTACTGGACACATTTTCTAGAATCATAAGACACTTCACATGCCGAGTGTTCATGAGCTAGATCACAACAACTTCACAGATTAGACAAGCAATCTATTGCCAACAAGAAAAATAACGCGGTTATACCTGATAACGGAATTGAAATAAATTATTTCACTGTTAAAGCGAAAGCATTTACCTTAGAATTCCTTCAAAACTGCTTTGCAAGTGAAGAAATTCCAATTTTACATATCTCATTTTCAGAGTTATCAAACTAGGTGCTGTGAAAATCTCTAAAACCTCAAACTATTCATATAACAATACAAAAATGATTTATATTGTTAAGTAGTTTATTCTATAGGGAGCGATCCAGTTGAATGTATCGAATAAGACAACAAAATTGGGTTTTGAAGAGCGTAGGTTCGGGTCCTGAGCAGTGAAGTGCTTGGTTTTTTAATTTTATGATATATAAAATTCAAACATGGAACTCAAAAGTACAAAAAAGGCAATTAAATATACTCGAACTCAATAACAATTATTCACATTTACTAGATGCCTCTTCATACCCCAAAATGGTAGGTTCATTAGTTCATTAGAAACTTAATCCAAATCTTTGAAATTTGAATTAACGGACCATGGATTTCTTATCTCAAAGCGCTTGCTTAATATTCCTCTACATCCTCTGAAATTTTGCGCTGAAGCTAATTAACATAATTATACACATACGTGTGCCTTCGACCTTTATACATGAACATAAGCGGTTCGAAATATCGCGTTATTTGTGTGAGACTATTTCAGTGTTTTAGCTCATTTCTGCTTTTACCCTTTATTTATTGTTGAAATTATCGCGCCATTTGTAGATCATTAACTTGAATACCACAGGTGAAACCTGTAGGAATGAAAGAAAGAAATTAATGATGACGCAAATGAGCTCGGAGTAATCTCGCATTCATCTTTTCAGGGCAAGGGAAATCCCCTCCCCCCCCCAAAAAAAACTCATCTATGCAGCTCATCTAAGGAGCGGGAATTGAACCCAGGACTTGCGGATTGATTATTGCAACCGCTACCACTAGACTACAAGGCAAGCTTACTACTTTTTGTTATTTTAGCTGCATTGCTCTTTACGAGTTATTTTATTTTTCATTATTAATGTATAAATGTGTGTATATATAGTTAAATTTATTCCTAGTATGTAATTTGGATAAGCCAAATATATTAATCTTTTGAATCTAGACTTAAAGTAAACATTCTTGTAAAACTTGTTGGTTTTGTAGTTCCTGCCTACATCATAACAATGAATGTTCCTTTAACGGCAAACTAAGTGACGTGTCACCGAGTCCATATTCACTACAACTAGAAACTGCTGATTGAAATTAACGTTTTCTCGTTTTATTTCTTGTCATAATCTTCTCTTTCCTTCTAAGCATGAGAATAGGCCTATTCATTATTGTTAAAAATAATGCATTGCCATACCTTCTAAGGCGGAATCGTTCAATGCTTTTTTCCCCCTCTTAGAAATGTCTGCCCGTTTCCGGTTTACAACTTATTCCTCCGTGTTCCAGCTACCATTTATATTTTCATGCCACCTCCATTACACGACTTTCCAAAACATTCCTTCACGCTAGGATTATCTAGGTCGATCTCAAGACGGATTCCAATTCATTCCTTCATACGTTGTACTTGCCCATACCATATCAATTGTTTCTTTCCAGGTATTCAACGATATTCAAATCTTCTTCTACTTTCATTATTTCTCTTATCCTGTGGTTATGAAATTCTCGCTGACCTAAGAAGGAAATGCATCTCTTCAACTCACACTTCTTTATAGATTCCGGAATCCGCCATATCTCACACCTATATATTAAAATGCTTTTTTACAGTTGTATTCTATGTAGTAATATTAACTTTGTGTAATACACTTATACCAAAGAATTGATTTATAGAGCACCAGTACATTTCTTAGCTTTCAATATCCTTTCTTGATATTTGATGCACGAGTACCTTACAAACATTATTCCTAGATATTAGAGTTCAAATTTAGTTTTTATGACATTTTTAACTAACGGGTCTGTTGAATTTGAACCGACACACGCTTGTTTTTTTTATTTTTTCGTGTTTATTTAAAGGCTACATTTTTCATATTCCGCTCTAAGTTTTCTTTACCATATTTTCTAAATCCCCCAGATTCTGTCCTAAAACAACATATCATTCGCGAAATGCAGGGTATATAGTTTTATTTCTATTTGAGATTCCTAAAGCTCGACATTTTTCCTCGCGCTTCCAGGGACTTACTTAAAAATATGTTAAACACAGTGGCCGATAGCCCACAACTTTGCCTTCATCCTTTACTCACAAGAAAATCTTTAGATATTCAATCTCCCACTTTTATTTTTGCCACCTAATTCTTATACAGTAATTTTATAGCTTAACTTTAAGAATGGATGCTAGTTCAAGTATTTTAAGTAATTTATTCACTAACACCTATCGTAAGTTTTTTGCGGGTGTGTGAATACTAAATATAAATCCCTTCTAGAAGCTTCTTTTCTATTATTTGGGAAAGACAGAATAAACTATCTTTCCAAGATCTACTTGCACGAAATTTACTGTGTTCTTCAAAATCCTGATATTGGTTTTACAATTTTTCTTTCAACATAGAGCTTACAAATGTACTTTATTTTAAATTAAAGTAAAAAGTTAATCCAAGAAGTTTTCATTATAACTAGGAACAGAAGTTGAACTGCTAGAAATTTGAATGTTCATATATTCAATACTACTGAAATCAATAGTTAAAGTTTTAATGTGTTAATGCGAAATGTGAGTATTTCAGATTCTCAAATATTTCTGTCTATGTGAGTTTCCCAGCAAGGGAAGCATGAAGTACGAACGGTTCTAAGTTGTTATTTTGAGCTATCAATATCCCAACTTAAAGCTGCTTTATACCGATATTTGTTCCATATCTTTTCTCATATTCTAATGAAAGCATAAGATATCACTTTGTTCATCCGATACATGATATTTTGTAATCGATAGCATGAGATAGTTCCTTATGATCGTAAAATTGATAGCTTCTAGTTTTATTGTGGAAACTCCGAAGAATTCTAGAAATTTTGTTAAATCAAGTGAAGAGCATTCGGATTTTTTAACATTGTTCTCTAATTATTTAATATATAATATAAACTTTTATACAACGTGGAGTTACTTAACATGTATAGAAAGCACGTCGAGTGTTTGTCTTCTGACTCAGGTAGCATTAATTTTGAAGGCGCCATTTTCCCTTCATTATTGCAGTAAATTGGCACTTCTGGGAAAATACTATTAGCCGTTATTGTATAATTCATTTCTCCACTTCTTGCCTGACATCAGATAGTTACCATATGCCAGCTTTTCAAGAATGAGCATTTATTACAAACATGTTGTGAAGACGTTTAGGAAAGCTATTATCAGGAGTTTGGTATGAAAATGTAAATATCACATGGCAAAGTTTAGTCACTATTGATCTGTTTTTATTTCTGTATGTTACTTAGTTATAGCATCTAAAATTGGATTGGACTGGTAGCCCGAAATTGGGGAAGTACTTGAGCGTTTCTTGAGGGTTGTCTCTTTGTATCTATGTTTACAACATATGGGAGGTAAGGTCGAGGTGAGGAAGACACCTAATGACTAGGGTCCAGGGGACGTGAGGCAGGAACGTATTTCGATATTTCCAGATAGTTCACCCTGACGCCAGCGAACTCTCCCTCGAACAACTCAATAGAGCCGCTTTCATGCTCGACGCCGGGACAGAAGCGTTTGCAAGGGTAATATACCGTCATGTAGCACACAACACAAGCTCATTTCGAAACAGAACTAACGGACGAAATGCGCTGAAAGGGAGAGCGAAGAATTTGTGTAAAAGAAAGATCCATTTTAGCATTCATCCAGAGGACCGCAGGAAACCACGATAGCATGGTCGGCCCCAAGGGATGTCAACCGGGTACCTCCCGAATGTGAGTTCCAAGCATTACCTTCTCTCTATTAGCTACAGTGTCTTACCCCCACTTCTATCCCCTCACTTGATTATTTTGCTTGTTATAATTTCCTCAAAATCCGCACAAGTACCAATAATGTAAGCAAAATATTTAAATGCTAAAGCGTTTCGTACAATTCAATTTCGTTCACTTTTCTTTGCACCTTTATATTTTCAGGAGCTACATTGGTATCAATGTATTTTATTTTTCATTAATCTATTCGTTTATTTTTTCTGTTGCATTGCCTTTCGATTGCTGAAAAGTGTTACTTTGAGGCAAATATAGCACGCACTTTAAGCTTATTGTTTTGAAAGGATTTTTCCTCGCAGTATTCAGGATAAGGAATAGCACATTAACAGTCAACTAGAGAAAAGTACTATCAGACTTGTTATCGCGGTTGGCATCATGAATCTTACGCAAGGAGCATTTAATATTGATGAATTAACTTTTTTTTCAGTTTACTGTTTTCTTTCTGGAACCTTTAGAAAGGAGGCATTCCAGTTAGAGTATGGCACATCCAAATTATTCCAGTTCAGCTGGAATAATTTAAATAGCTGAATAGCTGAATTCAGCTATTTCTTTCGCATGACTGCCTGGATCTCGGGAGGAAGGAATCTGCTTTAGTTGTTCTTATATTTGTTTATACTCATATTTAACACCTACTTAGGTTTAAGTTATACAATACGATACATTAATTTTGTTAATACTTGAACATTAATACCTAAATGTTTAGAATTTTAACAAATAAAATCATAAGTAATCTAAAACGTTATCGAAGAGAGAAATATTTTCAGATAAGTTGCACTGTCCCCTAGATATCATCATCAAGATATCATCATCAAGATCCTTTCTTCCTATATCAATAGGAAGAAAGGACGATCAAAGCACATATTGGTGGAAAGATTAAAGGAATGGGAAAGAAGCACATTGAAAGAATAATTGAAATTATATAATGATATTATACAAAGGAAAGAAGAAATATACAATTCTCTTTTATTAATATTTAATAAAAGTGTTATTGGAATAAACCAAATATACACACATATTTCAATTCTAAAATTAAAAAAGAGTAATAAAGCAAAAAATTTAGAAATTGTGATAAAAGTATTAATTTTTTGGTCGATGACAAAAGCTAAGAAATGCACTTCAGTGATACTTTCAACGATTACAATTTGAAAAGTTAATGAAGGTGTAATGATATCGAAAAATAACAAACTGTATCATTTTTAAAGACATACTTTAAGGTCACAAAAAATTCTATTATAAGTGCGCCAAAAAATTTAAAATTGATACTGCTAAGAGCTAATTACTCCCTTTAATATTGATAAAAACAGAGAGTCTGTTATTTTTCGATAACAATACATCTTCATTAACATTTTTAAAAGTATTACCTAAAGCAATTCCCGTTACTTTCTTATTTTTGTAATCTATCAATAAAATTATCACTTTTATCAACATTTCTAAACTTTTTATGTTTAAATGCTAATTTTTAATTCTAGAATTGAAATAAACTAGGACATATATACCAGAAAGGTGATAACTAACACATTTATTAAATAACAATAAAAGAGAATGAACATTTCTATTTTCTTTTGTACAATATCATTATATAATTTCGGTATTTTTGTTCTTTCAATCTTTCCATCAATATGTACTTTGATCGTCACTTCTTGCTATTGATATTATAGACGAAACTTTCTTTAGTAACCTGTCATCTCCAACTTTTATCACTCCAGCTGTTTATCGATTGAACACTGAAGAAAAGAATTATGACGACCCAGTTTTATCCTCAACTTGGTGATTGTCTAATCTAGAGGACCGTGAAACGTTTAAACTAGAATATATGCAATATTTTTCATTTTTTCATATTTTAAAACATTACAAACACGTATAATGAGGTGGCACTAAAAACTCAATCCAAATTCTCAGTGAAAAAACAAAGAAAAGTCTGTGAACTAAATACTAACTTATAATTCTTTTTATAAAATGCTTTTAACTCAATGGTTTTAACTCGATATGGATAATTTAATCTACATATCTTAAATGAATTACATAGTAATGTTTATGTAATCAAGTTAAAATGAAATGTAAATAATAAACAACAGTTTTTATTCCACAACTAACGCATACTTTGCTCCATTATAACTTTTCCTTCTATTTACTAAAATTAAACTATATTTGCATTATTTTAAACTTTTTCAAAATAAAAATATAGGTGATAAATTTCATAATAACATTGAGTTGTATGGGATTTGCGCATTATTGCAATAATTCATTTCACTTAAATACTATTTAATGTCGCATTTCCAGAAACAATATATAAAATAACATATCAATTATTTGACAAGAGAATGATGCTTAGTTTACTAAATGTGGGTCTATATTTAATTCATGTGACTCTAATGAGACCGGTCAAAGTAAAAATTAACAAAAGAAATTTATAGTTTTTTATGTATATAATGTTAAAGTTATATAGCCTGAAAATTTACAAACAAAAGCTCCTTGCCAGAGGACGTAACAGCATTCTACGAATTTAAAGTTCACAACTTCGTTAGTTAAATTGTTTCAATGTTTTTGCATAGTTCATATTTCGCTAATATTTATAGACATATTGCAAATTCATGTAAATGTTAACCATGCAAATGCGTTGTGTGCTATCGTTGACAGAATTAATTTTAATGTGCATAGGTTGTCTTTGGTGTTCTGTGTTATCTAATCTTTCGTTTGTGATACAAACTCGCTCAATGTATTTGTTACGTTTGACTTATGGCTCCAAGGTTTAATATTCAACGTGTTAATTTATGTTGACTTATCTTTTTCATTAATAACTAACTACAGCCCGGATTTATGGCAAAATACGTTTTTATTGGTAACCGTCAAAAAATAAAAACAAATATATTAATGATATTCGTGAATTATAAAACATTATGGAAAGGTTTTATCTTTGCCTTTTTCTTGCGTTACTTCCTATTTCGTACTATTCGGTTTGCTTCTTTTTTTTGTAATTATTTTCTTATTTTTGCAAATGTTGTGCTATTGTTTATTTCTTCTTTAGTTTGAATAAAAAATTATTTATTTCTCCTAACACAGCTGTTGTAAAGAGTCCTTTGCGGCGAATTTCGTTTTATAAAGGAAATATGCTGAAAAGGTATTTGAGTAGGTTGGTAAATTTTTATTGAGATGCCTATTTAAAAAAAAAACTATTGAGGAATATCTGGTGACAGCCTTTGTTAGAGCCCATAAGGGATAGCTTCTCATTTTAAAAAAATCTCATCATTAATACAAAACTAATGAGAAAAATTAATTGTTTACTAAATGCCATGCAGTTAGATTTCAGTTCATAATTCGACACCATACCGTAGACAAGTGAGCATTTAAATACCAAACTGAACAAATAAATGAAATAGAGTAATGTCTGCCAATCCAAACCTGAAAACAATAAAAATTGTAGGCAAGATTTTCAGTAGTGAAAATGTCAATTCTATGAGACCTGTTGACAATTGCTTGTTTCGCTTTGTAAACCCAAGGTCGCGGGTTCGAACCCGGCCAGGATCGATGGATTTTTTCGGGCGTAAAAATCGTAAGTATGGCTTCCTTCGGAAGGGAAATAAAGTCGTGGGTCCCGTGTCGTACATTTACGGCACGATAAAGAACCTCAAGCCTGAAAAAAGAGGCCTCTGAGCAAAATTTTCGGCCGTTTCATGCCCTAAATAGAATGGGACGCTGACCTGAGATTTTAAAGAGCGTCCTTAAATTAACAAATAAAAAAAATGCTTGTTTCAAGTAAGCTCAAATTACTACAGTGGACGTTGAACGTTCTTTTTCTGTTCTGAAAAATATATGCTTGGCCCAAATGAAAGTGAGACTCTTTTTCGTAATTATTTATTGGTGGGAATGTGGAAGTAAGCGTGATACATGGGTGACATCTCCCTACACGTCATAGTCACCTTGTCTGGTCAAATAAGTGTCCCAGCGCGTCACTAGGTCACAGATACCGTGAGCGAAGAAGATCCGCGGTTGACGGCGGAACAAATTTTCAAAGAAATGAACTCCTCTCTGGTAACGCAGCATATACTCCATGCAAGCACCCATTCGACAAGTCTTCTGCTCCTCAGAAAGATGCTTGGGGACTAACTGCGAGCATAATTTTTGATATCCCAACCGTCAGTGGGGAATTCTGCGTCAATGACAAAGTTTCTGCAATCTCTCGGCTGGTGGTTCGGCGATTCTCCCTTACAAGTTGTCTACGGCTGCAAGTGAGCTTGACCTGAGTTTCCGCAAGTCAATAACCTGATCTCCGATATGAAGAACACTTTCTGCAAAGCTCCATCCAGCATTGCATTCTTCAGAAACTCTTCCTCCTTCTCGACGTATTTTATCACGCTGAGGCATCTGGATATGGGCAGCTCTATATATATATATATATGCGGGACATTGGGATGGCATTGCTGCTATGGTCACTGAGTTTCCTACTGAGAGTAATGCTTGTGTTTTGTCTGCAAAGTAACTATTGAAAAATGCAACCTTGAAGTAAGATCTTTTTTACATAAAGTCAAATTATCATTCTTGCCTTCAACAATAGCGAAGCTGGAACGCAAAGGAAGCCTTTTGTCGGATCAGGTGCAAGAAGCTGAACTGAAAATACAAAGTAAGATGCAAGTGGGAGGAAATAAATCGCGGATATGGTGTAATTGTCCGTATGGTAAATGTTTAGATGGGGGAAGGTGGAGAATTGCCAGAAGAACTGGGCATGAAAAATGCAACAAACTACAAGTTTGCTCCTATAATATCTGTGTCAGTAGAAAAGTGACTTTTAGCCTTTAAAATAAATTTAACAGACAAAAGACAGCTTAACTGTTGATCATTTGAAGAAAATGTTGATAAAATATTGTGCTGCAAATTATTCAAACAAATAACATATGATGCTTATAGTGCTTAAAGTCATATTCATAAGAATGTAAAAACACTTTCCGGAATAATTTAATAATTTGGCGGTCCATTTACATGTCAAAAAATAAATATATTCTTGCCCAAAATTAAAAGATAGTGCCTAATTAAATAATTTTGTAACATATTTTAGGTGCCTAAAGCATCAATTTTTGATGCTTAAATTTCGAGGTCTAGCTATAACACCGTCACTAATCTAGAAAATTAAATACAACAATTTTTCATTATGTAATATAGGTCTAAAAATTGGGATAGTTAACGTTAAATTGTTTTAGATGTGATTCCTCCCCTGTTAATTAATTAGAAATATATTTCCCTTCAAAATATAGGTATTGCAAAAGATGTATGATGTGTGTAATTTTCACAATCGGTGAGAAGCGTGTCACATGATATATTTTGGGCAAAATGTCCTACTTTTCTTTTAATTTACAAAAATTATAACAAAGGATGCCTAAAATACAGAAGTACAATGGCAGTCACAAACATCTTTGTGGAAAAAATCTGTTTACGTATTTGAATTCAGAATGAAAACTGCACTAGAGTCATTATTCAGTTTTATGGTGAAAAAAAAAGTTATTTGGTGAGTGCAATAATTCATTTTCAACTCCAGTATAAGTTGTTGGCAAAATTTACTAATAAGAAATAATGCAAATAGAGACACAGATGCGCTCACACGAAAATATACCTAAATCTCCGCCACGGGTGAGCGATGCACGTTTTTGTGAGCGGGGGTCTGGTTCGATTCCCATCAGGACCGTTCTCCCTGAGTGAGGTTACTTCCAAGTTTTCCTCAGTTCTCATATGGCAAATGCCGGGGGCTACGTAAATTTAAATCTAGAAAGTTTCCTTCCTTAAGAAAATATATACTTTCCCAATTTATCATTTCATGTAATTTACCATCCGTTTCCACCGCCTGTGATGCCTCAGTAGTGAAAACTGGTGTTAAACATTATTAAAATACCTAAAAGGATTATTGTCTTTATTTAAATACTCATTATGACTTTACGTGGTGTTTCGACCATTTACGTAAATTAACTAATTATGCCTATAAACCATTTATGAAAAACCAACGTACTTCACATAACACCAACTTCATTATTTAGATTTTAGCGAGAACAGACTTCTTAATCCGATTTAAATGTTACTAATTATATAATGCTTCTTTTACGGAATATACTCTTGACTTAGCTAATGTCTATTGTTTTCTAGCCGTTCCATTAACCGTTAAAAACAAATTTCATTGATTTTTATTAATATTAAATCTATCGTTTTTATTGGAGCAGTTTTAAGCAAGTGTATGACTTCGTGAGCAAATTTACGACAAGGAAATAGGTCCAGTTATTTATAAGACATAGCGTAGGATTGCAGCCGTCCGGCAGAGGGAAGGCGCTCTCCTGGAGTCTCCAAGTTCACCTGGAAGGGTGAGAAGGATCTTGCAGACGCAAGATAGGGCACGCCCTGCAGCATCAAACAACAACTTGCTACTTCCTAGCGCGCGATAACCAGCCGCCGCGGTGCTGATAATCAACCGACATCGCTCCTCCCGCAAATACCTGTATCTGCATAACGGCTACGTTAATTATTAGCCAACACTGCTCGACCAGCGGAGACTGTTGAGCTGTCGAGACCGGTGATGAATGGAGTGCAAACATGACGGGGAACAACCTGGAAAAGAAGGCAAAGGGGATGGCGAAGGGCGAGGAAGCTTGTGGAGGTATGCTCAGTCATTTTCCTTCCTTGCGCAAATCTGCCAACTTTCCCTACCCTCTTTCCTCATTTATGCACAGATGTGACTTATACAAAGTGACCTTCCATGAATTAGGTTATTTGCACGATAATTCAAGTGTGCAAAGTACAAAGTCAGTTGCCAAAAAATCGGTGCTGAAGTAAGCTTTTAAATTCTTGTTATTGTTGGCTTATTACAGGTAGTTGACCATTGTTATTAAACAGATTATTATATATACAAAATTGAAAAGAACGATATATACGAGTTAGATGCAAGATCCAGAATCTTCAGACAATATTTTTTCGACATCACATTTAACAAAGAAATTCCTGCATCTTAGCAGTTAAAGAAGTTACATAACAGCGAATTTGAATACAAAAATTACCGAAATTATGGACTTAAAGACTTTAAATCCAATAACGGTGATAAATATATTTTATTGTAATTATTATTTTCAGGCTATCCATTTTTCAGTGTTTGTTTTTAACATCTGTTCTTCAGATGGTTTATTCTTCCCAATATCCTTCTTCTAAACTCATTTCTCGTGACTTTGATAGGGACTTAACGCCAGATCATACGAGAACTTCCAGACCTCTTTCATTCTGTCGGAGATCATCTAATTACATGCGTTAGTCATTTTTCATCTGACATTTTGGAAATAATTTTATAATAATGAAAAGGAAGAGGGTAGCATCTGCTTGGGTAGAGTTCTGAAGCTTATTGGCAACAATGACCAAACAGCAAGTGTGGATATTGAAGAAGTTAATGGTTTATGTTGTATCTAATAATAAAACCTAACATGTGTGGCAATTTCATATCATAAATAAAGCAATTAGTTGTATCTTACACAAAATAAAGGAGCAAAACTTCCTAATAGTGCTGAAATACCACTACCACTACCACTACCACTAATAATAATAACAATAATAATAATAATAATAATAACCTTGGATGAAACGCTGTACCAAGAATGTTCTTTGAAACCGTTTCTGATCTAACATCTAACATTACGTGAACAAATAAAATGTTTCAAAATTACAGCTATGCAAATTATTAATTGAGAAATTCGTTTTGAATATGCTACAATTACTATAGAATATTCATTATTTAATACGTCATATTTTCCATTTAAGAATAGTTGTCGCCGAATACAATTTTTAACAAGCCGCATAGATTAGTTGTCATATATAAACCTATATTATAATTTATACAATTAAGCATATTAAATATGACAAGATGTAGCACAATTTAGTATACTTGCACATTATAAGAGAAATTAATAATTTTTTCCTCAAATATTGCAGTGTGTTAACCATTTTTTTATTGATTTATTTATGGACGCTCTTTAACATCTCAGGTCATCAGCGTCCCATTCAACTCAGGGCGTGAAACGGCCGACAAATTTTGCTCAGAGGCCTCTCTTTCAGGCTTGAGGTTCTTTATCGTGCCGTAAATGTACGACACGGGACCCACGGTTTTACTTCCCTTCCGAAGGAAGCCATACTTAGGATTTTTACGCCCGAAAAAATCCATCGGTCCTGGCCGGGTTCGAACCCGCGATTTGGGTATAGGAGGCAAGTATGGTAACCACTACACCACCAGGACCGACTGTGTGTTAACCAGTTCTTATATAGATATAGAAAGCATTGTTATATGGCAATAATTCGGAGAGAGCTTTCCGTCAATCAGCAATGGCTGAAATATCAAAAATTACATTTCAGGTTTTTTGATGTCACTGGCTGACTTTGATAATGCTCATATCAAAGGATATAGGGGCATTTTCTCATTGGTAGATAATGTGATTGTAAGTTTCTGTAAGTTTATTATTGTTAATGTTATATTTTACATTAGCTCAAAATTTATTAAGTGCATTTAGTGTCGTCAAGCGCAAAATCTGAAATACTAAGGATAGAATGATTATAAATTAAATCTTGCGCGCAGGACACCTTGCAAATGAATAACACTAAAATGTTTATTTATTTAAAGTAACGGATAATGCTTATTTTTTCACAAAATGCAAATAATTTCAGCATTTAGTTGAAGTGCATACGTACAGCAAATGGAATGTCTTCGCTATTATCAACTGTTGGCTTAGAGCGCCAATACTGCATGACGGTAGCCTAGGAGTCTGTATATTTTGATTTATAAAAATATGGTATAATAATCTTAAGTTTTTACATGAAAACAAATGAATAAAAATGTAATCTCCAGGGATTCATTTTCATATCATTGTCAACTAACAATTTTCAGAGCAAGATGGGTATTGAAACCATGGGAATGTTACGACCATTTCAGTAATAATTTAAAATGCATTATTTAACATATGCTTCATTTTTAGTATTCAAATAAAGAATCGCAATAAATATTATGATTTTAAAATGTATCATATGACCTGTGTTTCATATATACATACGAGTAATATATATGCATACATACACACATAAAAATAAGTAACACTATTAACAATGTAACAAATTAACAGTAATTATGATAGTAGATATATTTGTCACTTGTCTTCTTGCCATAGAAGGACTCCACGAGTCCGAAATATAGCGATCTCAAGTGTGACTTTTTCTTAGTTTTCTACTATCATAATTGCTGTTAATTTACATATATATATATATATATATATATATATATATATATATGCTGAGTAATATTGTTTTTACAACAAATACGTAAAATAGTTTTTAAAAATATGTCTTTATGAGCGAGATTTAAATAATTTAAATAATTTTGAAACCACTTTCCTGATTTGAACCATACTTTTATACATTGATATACTCTTTTTTCATTTATTTTAAAAGATGTTTAAATATTTATACGCTCTATGTTTGAATTCCCTTATGTATGCGGTGTCTTGAATGTTTATAAAAATTTTATTATAGGTGTATATTTAAGAATGTTTGTACTCAAATAATTGCGCCTACTGGCAAGTTTGGAAGTATTTTCCGTATTATATATTTGGAATATATCCTTAATAATTATGAGGAAAGTCGTTAACAAATGTTGAGAGATGCATAGTGGATTGATAAACGCACTATACCTTCCCCTCTGTGAAAGGCTCGCATCTAGCACTCTAGCATGTCTTTCAGCACCGGAAACAAGCCCAAAGCTATCTCTTGGTGGGCGTCAGTCATACAGCACCGTCTCTCTTAGAAGCCTACCAGTGTACTAGCTTCACCATACACGACGACGGCGCTGAGGATTTCAATTTACCATCCCATCGACGCGACGTCTTTCCCTCCCTCCATCTCTTTTCACCATCCATCCGTGCCTTGGTACATGCTATTACACACACATACTTACACAGCCGCGTTGCCTATATATCCTTACAGTTACTGAAAGCCGACGATTACATGTATTCACAAGAAGGCGTCATTCAGTTTGTCCATCCAATTGTCAATTGTCCTCCTACTTTAGGCACTCCCTGTTTCCTCTCGCGCTCACTGCCTCTTTCTATAGCAACCCAACCAGTTTGTAGCAAATTCTGTTGTAACACTTCATACTCGGTTGCTTAGTCAGGCCTTAGGAAAACGAGAATGCCCCGTTTTGATGCGACACTCTGCGCTACATTTTGCCCAGCTACAATTATCTAGTTAAATAGCGCAAATGTACACACGCTGACTAGACATTAATACGAACATACAATTTTCTCTCTTCCTATACCGTTCCACTTTCTTCCATAAGAAACTGCGTCTCTCTTACGTTCGAGCACTTTGTAGTGATAACAATACTGTTGCATTCAGTTCCAAGGATTAAAATATTATGCATTTATGTTAACATTTCCTTAATATCCTCATATTCCACTGACAATCTACAAAGTTGTTTACATTCTCACCTGATGCCTCAGGGATACTATAATAAGACCGCCATGGGTGGCCGAGGACGTTAAGGCGCGAATTCGTGAGTGGTAGGTGTGGGGTTCGATTCCCATAAGGACCATCCTCCCTAACTGAGGATTTACAGGTTTTCCTCAGTCCTCATAAATGGCAAATGCAGGGAGATACCCTAAATATATGATATATGGTAGGGACAAAAAGCATAATCTAGCCTGCTCGTAAATTCAGAACACTTCAAAGAATTAACCACGCTTTCAAAAGAAGCTATCGTCGGGAATCCCTACTTCTTAAGTCAATTTCTGACAGGAATAAGTTGCCTTTGACAGCTTTTATGCGAAATCTTCTTCCTGAGAAGGCATTCAAAACTAAATTATTAAATGTAATAACAATTTATATATTATTTTAGGGTGAGTAGAGGCCATTTTCGTTGTTGTTATTTTATGTATCATGATTTCCATATTTATTTTGTATCATATTGTTTTTAACACTATCAGGGAACAATGTGCACCTTTCTATATAATCACTAATGGACTTTTAGAAGTAATACGAAGTGATAATTCGTACATTGAATTATTATATAATATATTCGTATATTAAAATATAAAATAAAGTTATAAAAGATAAAAATAAATGTAAAATATAAACTTTCCATAAAACGTTCCGTTCAAATTACTTAAAGGTTTACGTTATTTGAAAGTATACAGTAACTTTTAAGAGACCTCGTTTTGTGACAATTTTCATAAAATAGATAGTTTTTTTAAACAAACTCTTTCTGCACTGACTAAAACGATAGCATCTTAAGCTAAATGCTGGGTTTTCCAGATATTTATATCCTGTCTTAGTTATAGTCTTAAGACCTGACTACAGTTTTTTACAGAGTAAATGTGATTTAGATTGTTGACTCTTCAGAACAATATGTACCAACTGCGCCAGGAATCGTTTTAATACACTTGTATTATTTGAATACTAAAAACTAAGAACCTCCGGGATGATAAAAAATTCTTAAAAAATTATACAAATAAAATTTAAAGATTTACAATCCAAAATGTAGAATAACAGACTTTTTATTGTTAACATTCATTTTTTCAATTTACAGGGCGGACATAAAGTTTACTCCATTTTTATGAAATAATGGTTTATTGCAAATTAAATACACGTCATGCACATATATATGTTTAATTTTATATTATTTCAACGTGGATATCGCCCATTTCAAAGCACTGTGTCATAAATTCAAAGTCTTGAAAGCACTGATGCTTTAATTATGTATTTTATTTCAGACTATCGCTACTGAATGCTGTAAGAGGAGCAGCTATGTCAGTGCTCGTTTGCGCGGTTTAATAACGGCGCAAAAGGAATATGATATGGATCCCGTTGTCTTTCAGAAATATATATTTCCTCGTTTTGCGCTGAAAGTGAGGCTTGCAACAATTGTCAATTGAGGTATTTTCTCACATGTTCTAGATTATCTTAGATGCCATGAAAAGTGGAAAATATTTTCAACAAAATTCATTATTACTACCTGCAAATGCTTCCACGTTTGGCGTTCGTAGCTTGAAAGACACACTGTATATTTATATATTCTGCATGGCCTCTGGGGATGATCAAACGCAGTTAATATTTATATGTTTGTTTCCTTACTCCATATGTAATGAATTTTTTGAGATTTTACAAATAAAATGTTAAAGAATTTATAATAAAAGGGGGAAACGCATTTCAAACATTCGTGGTTATTAAATACGTGTAAAATCCAGATTTTTTCTTTGGGATTATGCAATAATCTTAAGATATTGAATCTTTTTTTTAAAAAATGTAAGCAGATCTTTTCTTGAGAACTTAAAATGTTGTAACAACTTTCAAAAATATGATTTAATAATTAGCTATGTATGGAAGTTTCTCTTTATGTTGCTGTTGATATGTGAAATTATGAAAATACTGTTTATGCTGCATGTGTTGAAAGCAATCGGGAACTTTACATGAATAAATGGAAGCTTCCCTTGCGTTTGTCTACTTGTTTCTATCTTAGAAGAGACTGCAGAGATGCTTGATGTGCACATAAGGGTTTACTGGAACATTTCCTTCCTTTAACGTACGGGAAGGGGTATATCATCATCGCCGTCGTCGCTCTTGACTGCATTATTAATGGGTGATTTCGGCTACCAGCTTCATATCCATCTAGCGTGAGAGAATGACTATACAGTACACAGAGCGTTTCAGAACCAAACATGGCCGATGACCGAAACAAAATAAACAATCATCTTAATGAAACGTACAACATGGGTCTAATTACGTACCTTTTAGCATATTCAATATCAATAATTGTTCAATCAAAACATCAACGTAAAAAGATAAAACAACACATGTAGTTTTGTACGTATAGTCAAAGAGTATTAAGCGCAAATGTTACATTTTTTATTCGTTTATTCTTATGCAGAAAAGACTCTCAGTAATTGATTATTAGGCATACTTTTATCACTCTTCACCGCATTAGCACAGCGATAAGTGGGACATAAGTGTCCACGATTTTTGTTTTCTAAATTCATTTAGCAACGTTGAGTTCCTTTATGAGAAAAGAAAGGCTTTTATTGGTGTGGATTTATGAGCACAGTTCTAGGTTTGTTTGATTTGAATTTAAATCTTTGCAAATATGAACAATATGGACAGAGTTCTGTTACATGATGTGCTAATCCTTACTGGGTTGAATATGTTTGAACTGTAATCTTTCCTTTATGGGTGGGAAGATTTTTTAAACTCTTCTATCTTCCTTTTATTTCATCCCATTCTTGTTGCCATATTTTTAATAGAAAATCTTTGATTTCTTTTTTATTTCTACAATTTTTTGAAATAATGTCCATTATTTTATTGTTTTGTTTTTAAGCCTACAAGAGGCTACTCTCAAGCGGATTAAATAATTAAGTAGTCATATATCCAATATTACTAATAGTCCCCCTGTAGGAGATGTGGAAAATAAATTTTTCTTTGGGAGCTCCTTAAAGTGCATATAAAAGCATATCTCGCCTGCAACTTTCCCCAAACTTCTCCTTCGTAATTTAATATAGTTGCACAGGTGCTATTTTGAAAGATTTTTATTCCATCAGCTTGCATAGTGAAAATCTCTGCCTAATATTGGCTAATTTAAACATAACTTTTTCTGCTCTAGTTTTATATTTTCTACGTGGTTGTTAAAATTTAATTTTTCATCCAAATAGATACCTAGATATTTTTTACTGTTTATCTTTTTATATTATTATTGTTATTTGTAATAATCGGGGTTCTGTTTTAAGTTTCTGATGATTTGTGAGGAGTTATTCCAATTTTACATTTATGCACCAATTGTTTATATGCTCAGTTATTATATTTGATCTCTCTTCTATTTCCTTTCTACTATTTCCTTCTCTTATTAGTAGTAGGTCATCTGAATGTGCGATAATCTCTTTCATATTAGGTATCTAATCCTTCTTATTTCTCTATTAGAGATTCCAAAAATATGTCACATGATATCGGCCCTAACATTGATCCTTGCGGACATTCTTTGTAATAGTCTGGTTTGCACCTTTAACATATACTCTTCTATTTTTCCAATAACCTATTAACGAATTGCAAATGCATTTTGAATATTTCTTTTTCTTTAAAAATTGAAAGAATGCCGACCACCACAAGTTATCAAACGCCCCAGCTTTTTGAAAAAGTTGCTATTACACATTTTTTATTATTTATTTTCCAGTCTCTATAGGCTCGTTAATGGCGCCCTCTTTTAACTTGCCTTTTCTAAATTCAAACTATTTAATATCATGCCAATCATTGATCTATGTTCATTGATTCTTTTGCTCAATATTTTTCTTGAATTTTGCGCAGAACATTTAGTAAGCAAATATATCTAAGGGATTTTGGCTGCGTGGAATCTTTAGCAGTCCTCTTGTTTAAAATGACCACATTCGTTTCCTTCCAGCAATAAGGCACTCTTCCCTGTCATTGATAGTTATTAAACATCGACACAGGTACGCAGTAATCTGACCTTCTAACTGTCGTAACACTTTCGACTTTATTTCGTCCGGTCCTGGTGATTTGTTCTTCTTTAATTTCCTTACAGTTTTCCTTATTTCAATTTCATGGTAGGAATTAATGACACGTTCAACTATATTTTTAGTAATGAGTTATTTTCTTAATTTACTGTGCTCTGAGTTATCATTGTCTTTATTATCATTAGGTAGTAGTTTTAAAGTAGGACATTTATAGAATCTATCCAATTTACTGTCATTTTATCGTTCCCTTTATTCACAATAGATATTACTTCTGGGTATTTTACTTTCATTATATTTTTTTCTAATTTCTCTATATTTACTTAAGCTACTTTCTCTTTCTGAGACAATTATAGCTTTCTGATAAATTCTTCTAGCTTTTAACATATTATTGTTCCAAAATGTTAGTGAAGTATTATATTTTTTATTAGTTCTGGGTATGCTGTACTTCATAACTTTTGGATGGCCTCGATTAGATCTAATGCTTTATTGTTAACGTTATCTTGAGGCTGAGGCATTGTAGGTAATTTAAACGTTTTTAGTTTATCCCAATTTTCTTTCTTTATAATGTAGGGCCTTTTATTTTCATTCCATGTTTGTTCGAGGTTTGTATTAATTTGTACCTCGAAATATATTATATTGTGATCACTTGACGTCAATGATTGACCTATTCCGTTATTTGTAACAATTTTGCTTGATACCTTTTATTTAACTATTCTAATGTATTGTTTATTTAGTTTCATAGTCATTGATTTGATTCACTATTTGGTGATGCACGCCACTGACCATGCTGAGCCAAGCAAGTCGCGAGAGCGTTGTGTATGCCTCACGTTCAAGGAAAAGGCAATGGTCTACACTAAGTGTATGTTGACGCTGAGTGTGTTAAACAAATAAGCCCTTCCTCCAGACGTGATGTGAACAACACCGCCCTCAACGTTCTAGTTTCTTTCCCTTGTAGCTTATGCCATATCAGGGGGAACATGATCACATTGTGAGCACACTCGATCTACTGAATACAAGTGAAAACAAAAACAGTTTACATATCCTCTTCTATACTTGTGAATAAAATATAACGTAAAATTAAAAATCGTTGTTCTAAAAACATAAGAAGAATATTTTGGTATATAGTACAGTGTGGTCCATTTCAAACCTCCCGGCGTTCTAGCGGGCCGTGCGGCGCGCTTTAACTGGAAAGATGCACGATACGTATGATGGTTTCCTAGGACTTCTCTACATACTTGCCTGAACATCTTTCGTCTTTTATTTTTTTTTAATATCTTTAACGGACTCCATTTCACATCACTTTCTAAGCAGTTCAGTACGCATGGTTTTAAAGGGACAGCACCTCTAGGAAAACGACGTTAAAATTTACGTGCACATCCGTCATAAGATTGTCTCTTTAAAAGAAAAGTTTATGAACAATGAATATTCGTTGCTCGACACTGTACCGCACAATTATAAACAAGGAATTTACTGTTAACTCGCATGTTTTCAACAAGACGTTAGAATGACACTGATCCGCCGCCGGTGCGGCCTGCGTGATGATCGATTTTCTTTCCGAGAAAAAGAGATCAATTCTCCCCAGTATACCCGCTAGAACGCGGCAGATTTGAAATGGACCGCACGGTATAAAAGTAAACAGATATACAGGATGTAGCAAAAATGTAAAAGCCTTACAAACACGCTCCTATAATATAGAGGATGAAAATATATGAAAATGGATGCGGAAGCGATTTTATTGCCAAGTTACAGCTCTTTTTCTACAACTCTTATTACATTGTATGATGCGCAAGCTATTTTGTTTTTGTGTGGCATGGCATCATAGCTATCGTGTAACAACAGCCCCTCACCAGAACAGTCAGATTATAAGCACACGCTAACGCTCTTGTTTATCTCTAGTTAGAATGTAAAGGTTCATTGCCAGTGTTTTTATATTCCAGCAGTGTTGTACTATGTAGCCATCACAGTTGCGTTTGTGCTGGGATAGATTAATTTTACAGTTTTTACTTTTGAATTTTGCAATGGCAAAAATGTAAATGTAGTTTAATATCAGTGTTAACTACTTTAATGTAAATTTTCATTGTTATTGATTTAATTCACTCTTTGGTGTTGCACGCCACTGACTAGGCTGAGCCAAACGAGTTGCGAGTGTGTTGTGTATGCCTCACGTTCAAGGAAGAACAGGAACAGTTTCTCATGGGCAGAGCGTGCCTGCCAAATGTCTATACTCAGTGATTTGATTGATTTGGTTTATTTATGGACGCTCTTTAACATCTCAGGTTATCAGCGTCCCATTCAAATCAGGGCGTGAAATGGCCGGTAAATTTTGCTCAGAGGCCTCTTCTTTCAGGCTTCAGGTTCTTTTATGTGCCGTAAATGTACGACACGGGACCCACAGCTTTACTTCCCTTCCGAAGGAGGCCCATACTTAGGATTTTTACGCCCGAAAAATCCATCGGTCCTGGCCGGGATCTAACCCGCGATCTTGGGTTTGGGAGGCAAGTATGGCTACTACTTCCCCACCAGGACCGACATACTACTAAGTGCATGTTCACATTTTATTATGCAACCCATTTCATTGCTTTACTAATGAATGAATGAGTGTATTTATTCAAAGTAACATTTATACTAATATCTTTACAACCTTCGCACGGATCTACCGGACCGTACGTGCCTTTCATGATACACAAAAAGTACATTATGTAAATAACTAATTACGTCATACCTCCATTGCTTAACGCAGTTAAAATAATGATAGTAATAACCTTAATAATAATAATAATAATAATAATCTCAATATTAGCTTCACATACAAACACAAAATATAGAACCCCTTCCCCCTTGTCGTGAAATAAGTAAACACCATACAAACATACCATTTTTTTTTAATTCAGTAGTTCCTCCACTGGTTTTCAGCCTTTTCAGGCCTGAGCTGTCTCACCTTCGACATGAATTTGCCTGCTCCTCATCCTTGCCTGCCAGCAGAGCCCGCATGCTCCTTGCCCTCTGACAGAGTCAGTAAAGGAAGGAGACAGAAACTATTTTCTCCACACCTCAGCGCTGCTACAGTTCGCTAGGATGTGCAACCACGAATCATCCTCTCCACATAAGGGCAGATTCTCAGTTCATTCTCAGGTGAGATCTGGATCTGTCGCCATGTCTTCAAGCCTAAACCACGCGAGTCCCTTTAATGAGTCTGGCCCCTGTTTTGATGTACCGCTACATCCCCCAACCAGATTTAAGCCCTGTTTGCACTCATTGCTTTACTAACACCAAGTACTACATAATGTAAACTGCTGTGTACTAATCACGGGCTTAGATTCAGGTACAGTGCAATGGGAAAGTGTCCAAATGCGGAACTGACATCTGCTCATCTGATGTATGGAGAAGCAGACAAGGAACGACGATCCCGGAAGGAGTGCATTTGAAGTAGATTATCGTCCTCTTAGAGATTAGGGAACGTTCATTCCTACCGCTCACGATCGGGTGAAATCTAGAAGAACGAGGACAGGAGGCAATGCTTCATGCGGTTGAAAACAACCCTAGTGTCTGCACTGACAAGAAGCTGCAAGAATTAATGTTGGCCACATGACTGTCTGGAGAACCTGTTGTATCCGTACCGTTTACCTCAATAGCTGACTTTCAAGCTAAAGGGGCCATTTTAAGTACTTGTTTTGAGACAGATTTCCACGCGTATTTATTTCATAAATATACATCATACAATGTAACCCGTAGTAAGCAGCAGTGTTGAAGAAGAAGATCTGTATCAAGGGAACAAGCCTTTCCAGATTCGTTTTCATAGATTACATTTTCAATCCGTACATGAGAGTGTATGCCCCTAAAGTTTTGCCATATATTTTTGTTACACCCTGTAGAGCTTTATTCATTATTTGAGCTGTCTCGTAAACAATATCGCATTTAAAGGAAAGTTTTACTTAATGTTAATGTAATAACAGAAATATTTTATTTTCGAAGTAAATACTTTGGCTTCTATACCCTTGAGCCGCTTTTCTGACTGAGGTATGCTTCCATGGAGCTTTCAGCCCCTTAGGTTTTGATGAAAAAATGTCCATATACAAATGCCAACTTCTGCTGTATTCTGCAAGTTTCTTCCCCGAAAAAAATAAGCCAAGGTTCGCAACAGATTTTATGGTGAATGTGGTAGGAGTTCCATTGCATCCGTTCCTGGATTTTTTCTCTGGTTTTTTAAGCCGTGTGGGTTGATTGATGCATTGTTTTTGGAAGATAATTCTATTCCTGTTTATCAGCACTGGACATCTTTGAACCAAAACATTATGGACTCTTTCAAAATCTTCAAAAAAAGTCAAGCATTAATAACCCATTCATTTGGAAGGAGCTCAAAGTGTAATATTTCTTTCGAACTCCATCAGAACACAATATTGCCTATCTCATAGCTGCTTCTTCTAACAACGGTGGTTGTTAAAAGGAATTTGTTGTCCACGGTCTAGTTATATTGTTTCAAAGCTTCTAGATTGTGCTAATGCAGCTATTAAAATGACATTATCTTAAATATAATAAATCACTAATCCATGGGAATAGTGCTGATCGATGGTAGATATCTAATTGATATTTTCTAGCGTTAATTTATGGCTTTTTTAATCTCTTATGCAACTACGTACCCTATTATTTGATGCACAAGTTCGTCTGACATTCAACGTATTCCTGTCGATGACCTTTCTTGCGAAATACATGTCCATGTACCAGGCCTTCCGAAAAGTGGTAAATAATTCGATGCCTTGCTTAATGAATCGCTGGAACTATAACTGTTTTATACCTGTACAAGTTAGGATTTTGCATTCGTTGTTATTTTGTTCTCTTTAGGCTAGTTGCTTATAAAACAGTTTTTTTCATGACAGTCAACAGGACTATTACCACGCCAATTTCAGTCAGTGTGTTCTCTATAATTTCTTTGTGCTATTGAAAGTAACAAGAAATAGAAAGACCACATTAATAATGAGATGCCTTCATAGATTAAACTTTCAATATTATAAGTAACCTAAGGAAGCGTTTTTGCAGTTTTAACAATTTTAAACTTTTTATTGATTTCTTCCCCTGTTCTGAAATTACTAACTATACTGTACTCTAAGGCTAAAAATTATGTAATTTACTCATTTAAATCTCCATTAAATCAATGTAACTTTTTTAAACTGTGTAACCAACCAAATTGTGGAAACGTCTTGATTTTCATGCCCTATGTGAGATGTAGAGAATGTCAGTAAAAGTTAGCTATAACAAACAAAGGGGATTCACTTATTATGAAAACTAACATTGTTACAAACTAATAAAAACACAAAAAGTTTTTAACAATGCTGTTGAAAGCATAGCAAAAATTAATGAATGTTTTACACGCCATATGCACACAAGTTCAGTGTAAGTAATATCCTACTGAAATATATATATATACCTATCTAGTATGAAGGCGGTTACCCAGCTAACAACCAATGTGATGAGAATTCATGCAACTACGGTTCCCTGTTTACTTGGCGTCAACACGTCTGAAATAGACAGTGAATTTTCTTTGAGCAGGAAGGGACACGCCCCACGAAATCCAAGATTCACGATGCCGGCAAAGTACAACAGCGAAGGATCGCAGTGCATTATCTATGGATGGCATTATGTTATGACAGTTCTGAATTGCTATATGAATTCTACTTTGAAATGAAGCGAGGCGGGTTGCAAATCTCCAGTTTGACTCGGTGTTCGCCCCCTAGACCAGAGTGGCAGAAGGTGGGAACACATTTTCTTTAAAACAATTAATTCGCAAGGGCAAGTTTACTACGGCTCGACCCCGGGACTCCTTGGTATTTGCTGTTATATGATTTGTCTTCTTGCTATCTACAAGAATTAATAAAGATAATGCTGATAGACAATGCAATATAGAAACTAAGATCCAATTAAAAAGAAGAATAAAAAAGGAATGCTGTATAATCGCTGTATATAGAGAAATTCCTATTGATTTTAAGTAATCGACATTTAATAATTTATCTAAAATATATTCTTCTGATTTACTAGTACATAACTACATTATTAATTAATGAAGATCAAAATTAAAATCATAGGAAATCCTAGAAATGCAAATTAAATATAAATTATATGTTCATGATCAGAGAACCTTGTTATTAGTCTTTGTTAAAAATCAGAAACGATAACGACATGCTAATGAGAACCATAGAATCTAAAGCAAAAGAAATTAAACTACTGCTTGTTGCTATTTGATTTGCAAAACTAGTACATTCAATGACGGTATTTTAAAATAAAGTGCAGGTAAAAAAAAAGCTAAAATAAATTAATTCTAAATGGTCCAAAGCAAACGCAATTAAAATTAAATAAATGACACAATTATTAAATTAGGATTTTAGGTAAAGATTCAAGTCTTTGGAATCAAAACTCCAAAGTGCTTTGAATGTCTGTTACATTGATAAGGTAACTTTCTCAAGTCTTGGTCAACACTTCATATTCTAAATTTCAAGCACAGATTCATTGGCATGTTGCAAATTGTGTAATATGATGCGATCTAAACGTAGGCAAAAGCGTCTGCAGTGAGTCTTTTATTCCCCTTTCCAGCATGCAGACAAGATCGTTCGCTGGGTGGGTGGGATGAGGTAGAGTAGGGTAGGACATATCTTATGCCTGCTCCTCCTTATCTTCTAGCTGGTGGCTTTCATTGTGTTTATGACTAGTCTATTAAACGCGCTATAACGTATAGTCCCGTTTCATGATAAACGGTGTACATCTCAGCACTAACTAATCTTTTTAACATAAGTTGTATTACTCTCAAGCCATTAAATTGCGCTGAGAAAGAATATACTGGATTAGCGATACTTTTCCAGCTGTATCATATATTGGCATTTCAAGACAAACTGATTAAAATAAGATGCCAAAATACAAGATAAATTAAAGCTCTTCTATGAACATAAGCCCAGTTTGAATAAAATTTACGTATAACGTGAACAACAAGAAACATGCATAGTATTAGTCACCTAAAATGAATGGAAACATGTCAATGTTTATTTTATTTGGTATTTAGCAGTTAAGGAATGAGTTCATAATTGATTTTGGTGTAGTATCATGCGTTCCACCTTCCAAACGGCCGACCGTCCAACCGAATGTATTCTATTGTTCATTATTTATCAATTTAATCCTTTCACTATTTCTTATTTTGAAACACTTCACAAATATAAATAAAACAGTACACATTTTAATTAACTTCCAGATAGAATAAACCGAAAGAAAAACGCACTTTTTATACACCCTCAAAAAGCGGATTTTTGATTTTACATTTGATTTAAAAGAGTGACATAAGCGCTAATAGAATGATTCATAAAACGAAACAAAAATATTCAGATATTCATTAAAACTTAAAAAAGCATTAAATAATACATTGTGATATTTGAAACAATAATTGTCTATCATCAATTCCAGGTCCGCTCATAAATAATATATATTTGCCAGGAAAGGGGCTAGTACTCTTGTTTGGGTCTCTTTGTAATGTTATTTGAGTTCCACTTGAACTTTGAAAACAACCGGATATTGAACAAAATGCGATCCCATGAATTTGGAAAGGAACAAGTAACCTTTGTTAGCATTGCCAAAAAGATTCATACAATAACTAAAGAAAATTGTGAAACCATAAACTCATAACATTTCTGATATGGGTTTCTCTTATAGTCTAGTTATTGAGGTCAGTACCTAAGAACCAAGATCTCAGAATGGATCGTAGGAGGACTCTGTTCAAATCTTAAATAAATAGCTAATGAAAGGGAAACGATATAAATTAGCATAAAATCACACCAATAAAGGGATGTACTGGAAGATTATATCATGTGACATTTAGAAAGTTATGTTGAAGGCGTTTATGGCACATAAGACCCCCGGGCGGGCGAATTAATAAAAGTAGTTGTGGTGGGCTATAGAATACTTTTTGTTATTTGTTAGTTGGGGAAGTGAGTGGGAGATGTGTAAGAAAAGGCGAATGAGCGGAACAGGAAGAGTCACAAATTACACTGATATGGGAATTTACTTGTTAGGCAATTTACGTAAGTTACAGAAGTCAGTCAGTCATTCGGTTAACTCAGGTCAGAGTTGAAGTGAAGATTGTCGATGTGAAAATAAAATGGTGTGAAGGAACTGTCAATTAATCAGTTCGATAAGCGGAAGCGTTTTTCAAGATTCTATGGTGACCTGATAGGAGCTATATTTGTGACATTGTGTTAATAAATGCTGAGAACTAGAACTACAAGTGTTATTTTATTATTGCTGGCTTTCATCTCCTTTCCCTGTGATTGTGCGTCACAAAAACGCCCAGCTAATAAATTGAGCTTATAGCCGAGGACTAAACATTACAATATTCCGGTATTGAATGGAGGTTCGACCAATCATCCGTGAGATAACAATCCATTTATGAACTTTGATCACCTCCGTATCCACAACGAATCCAAACCCAAAGTCCAAATATATAAAAATAAATTAACACAAATACCGCGGCATATAACATTGTAATTTTACACTTTTTTGCACGAATAAAGTTTTAAGAAACAAGTAAAGGGAGTTTGGTAGTTTTTGCCAATGTTATGTTTCTATAAGATTATAAACAAGCTTTGTGTGCCGTAGTTATAAAAGTACATAAATAAAATAAAATTAATATTAATGTCGGTTTTCTAACGAATTATTTCGATTAATGCCTTTTTATTATACTTAATGACGTCTTTGTATCGATGGATATTATTTAAAGCATTTGTTATTCTTACTGTAGTTACCGAAGATTTACCGGTTTTCCTTACCTTTTGTTTCACTAAGTGAAGTCATCGAAAGTTATCCGTGAAAGCTAATGTATACAAACAACTAATGAAGTGTAAAATTAAATAATGTTTCAAAAATGGCTATACTATTCTCAATGAACAGATTACGTTAAGACAGAGAAACTAATAGAGGAGTATACAACATAACGTAGAACCAGGGCATGAAAAATTCAAAGTAACTTAGTTGCTGTTCTAGAGCATTTTAACTTAAATACTCATAATACATTGCTTTGAAAATAGTAGGCAATACTATATCCACAACGAAATTCACTATATCAGGAATATTAATTTTTTTGTTATATGCTTATAATGCAGTGAGGCAAAGTTTTTAATCACAGAGTTCTTACTGGGCACTAGCAAGGGTTATTTACGGACAGTCAGGATTATGAATGACTTTCTAACTGATACTGTTTATAAATCAAATTATTTACCTCCTACAAAGGAACGAAGGAAAGAGAAAAGGAGGAAGGGAGAAATAAGGAAATCAAGAAAAAAACTCATTAATAAATCAGAATGTAAAACGTTTCTTATTCAAGAAACAACGTTAAGAAGTAAACCAGACGATATATTTAAATTTTTAGAGCGTAATATAAATACCAGTTCTGGACTTAAATAGAGATGTCCAAATGCCTTTAGCCATTTCAATGTCAAGCAACCCGTTAATCCTTTGATTATTCTGTTTCATCAAAGCTGTTTTGAATGTGTGTTCCAGATCCAGATTCCCATCTGAAACATGCTAATGAGTTTTGTGCTTGTAGTTTAAAATATGAATACTTATGAATGCTGCTTTAACTATGCAACAAGCATTCAAAGCACTTGAGAGGGTTGATTCTAAAGACTTGAATCTTTACCTAAAATACTAATTAAATAATACTGCAGTTTCTTTAATTTTAGTTGGTTTTATTTTTGAGAGCTAAGAATTCATTTATTTTAGGTTTGTACCTGCATTTTCTTTTTAAAATATAATCATTCAAATTTACTACTTTGGCATATCAAATAGTAACAACCAACAGTTTAATTTCTTTTGCTTTAGCTTCTATAGTAGGGCGTTTCTTATTTTTATTAAGGACTATTGATAAATGTTCTGTGGCCATGATATATTGTTTATATTTAATTTTTATCTCTAGGGCTGCCTATGATTTTAATCTTGATTTTCATTTATTAACAAATTATTTCGAACTAATGTTTATCACTTGTCTATTTTAAAAATCAATCAAATTCAAATCTGCGATTGAAATGGCATTATAAGATTTTTCATTCCAAAAACTCATTTTAATATCTTCCTTTTAATATATATATATATATATATATATATTTATTTATTTATTCTAAGATATTTTCCTTTGTTTCTGTTATAATGAAATTAATTTACTATTCCCTATACTGCTCTCTAAAGAGTTTAAAAGCCTAATTAACGTTAAATTTCAGTTATCTCTAAATGTGCTGTTCTTATCAATACTGAGGCAGCTCTTGAAGTTTATGAGAAATGTAGAACACTCTGAAACCCTTGACTTAAGCAAGGTTCTTAAAGACTGCAAGAGATCCAGCAAAGTATCAAAATCTAATACATTGGTCCAATTAAAATGAATCTGCCCAACAGATAAATGGATAAAATTCCAACCAAGCGTTCAAATATTATAAAAATACTTCTCTATTGAATATGAAAAAGGTAAAATCATCATTCGATATTGCATGTACTGTATTTGTAAACTAACTAAGAAGTTATGACAAAGATTATTCAAGCCTCCTAATTAATTTAAATAACAAAGTAACATCTTTATAAACATACAAAACAAATTTAAGTTAGAATGAGGGGCAAACATATATATTTTCAAATAAATAACCACCGATTCTTAGTTTTTTTATTTTGTTAATTTATGGACACTCTTTAACATCAATTTAGACCATGAAACGGCCGATAAATTTTGCTCAGATGCCTCTTTCAGATTTGAGGTTCTTTTGCTTACCGTAAATCTACAACATGGGACCCATGGCTTTACTTGCCTTCCGAAGGAAGCCATTTTTCGGATTTTAAGCCCGAAAAAATCCATCGACCCGCGATTGAACTCGCGATCTTGGGTTTCAGGGGTAAGTATGGGTACCAATACACACCAGGACCGATTACGGACTCATACACAATATTAGTTAAATGAGTAAAAGTATGTAAAGAGAGGCACATAAAGCTGCAATCAGAAATATTTCCTACATTATCATTGATATAGGAGAACTGTTTTCGCCAGATTTCAGGACACATAAGGGCCCATAAATTTAGCCTATAAAATTGAATATTGATTACAAATATTTACTTTTTTGAGAATAAAGTATTGTTTTAATGTATCAATAACTACAAGTTTAAAATGCATAAAAATAAAGTTATAATATTTATTTTTAATAATATCGATGGCTATAATTGTAGCATAAGTTAACTGCATGAAGTTAGAAAAATTTTGCCGTTTTCCAGATATTTCTAATACAAATAGTTTATGAGTAATCAATTTTTAAAATTTATATTTCAAATGAAACACTTGTAAGATAAAGAAAAAAGAAAGAAAGAAAACCAAAACAAAGCATTACAACACGTGATGCTCCTGTATTAATATTTTGTTTAATGCTTGTTTTACTTTCATGCAAGTAAACTTTTATATAAATTTATAAAATGGTATTTAGCGATGCTGAAAAGCCTGAGTGATTATCGGGAATAGTGAAGGTGGAAAAATGCAGTGCTATCCTGTGATTAATGTGCTGAGAATAATTCTGAGAGAGAAAATGTTTGTAAATGGAATGGTAGGAAACGGTAGCGGACCTTCCGAGGGGCTCGCAGAACTCTGAGGGGCACTCCAACGTGTGGGGTGTTTTTTTATCTGGAAACATGTTACAATGCCCGTAGATTCTAGCCACCCGGTGTCTCCCTGATCTCCTCCCTTCCTCCCGGAGGTATCCCTATTGGGGCGTAAGCGCAAGAACCAGTCGTGAGCACGGCTCAAATAGCAAAAGCATCCTTCTCCACCCCAGACCAAGCATCAATCCATTCAACCATCCATCCATCCAGCACTGCAGAAAGTAAAGTTAAAAGATAAAAAGCCCAAGGAAAATGCGTAGATTCGAAAATAAATAGGAAAAAAAAAAACATTCAACAAGGTACGAACCGCTCATCAAGTCTCCTGATAAATGGACGGAAACTTTTTATAATAATTGAAATATTGTATATAATTATTTATTCATAGTTATGTGTTTGTCACAGTGATAATATATAATATATAATATGCTCCATTAGCATTGTGAAATACAGAAGCTGAAGGATATTCTTACCTAAAATTGAGTAAATTGTAGGAACGGCCTTCTGTTTCCTACAACGTACATAGTGAATTTGAATTTTCCACTGATGGTAATTAGGTAAACGTTGTTGAAAACTTGGAACTAAAGGAATATGATAAATTCCATAACGAAGAAAATAAAGAGCAATTTAGTGCAAATTCTGTTGAGTGTTTTTCTCGGAATGGGAATGAAATATGGGTTGTTGGACCTCAGGCTAGAATTTCAGGTAGAAGGAACAAAAAGAATATATTGTAAGAAGACCAGGGTCCTACATGGTCTTCCATTAGGAACTGTGACACTGAAGAGTCTTGTTTTATGTGATTCTTTCGTGTACCCCTCATTGGAAAAGTGAACATGTGGACCAACAAGGAAAGTCGATTTGTTTACGAGGACCGGGTAGATATAAATTTGCGTGAAATGAAAAAGTGTCTTGACGTCATGATCCCGAGTGATGCTTACAACTCAAGAAATGATGATATCATTCAGCTGTGGAGTGTTGAGAATGGCCGTCCTTGTTCAACAAAATCATGTCTCGCAACCGCATCCATGTTATTCTGAGGCTGTTGCGCTTTGACAGTGCAGCAGCCCGTTGTGAAAATAGGTCAACTGACAAATTAGAACCAGAGAAGCTTTTGACATGAAAGAAGCATTCCAGGATGTTGTATGATATGGGATGAACAGTTGGTTACATTTCGAGGTCGATGTCCATTTCGACAGTACTGGGTAGTAGATATGGAGTAAAGATCTATGATAGAGAAACAAGCTACTGATGGATGATGAGAGTATATTTGAGAAAGGAGGAAGAAAATAGAGCCTTGCGAATCGGAGAAATGTTGTGAAGAATTTGGTGAGTGAACTTGAAAAAGCTGCACGTAATGTACACGTGGTACTTTTTTACGTGTCTCGATTAAGCTCTTTATTTGTTGACAAAAGATTTGACACTAGTAGGTACTATTTGAAAAAACAATGATAAACTTGTGATGTCTAAAGTACCTGAAGTATACTTTACACTATTTGGTTTTCAATCAGATGTAATGATAGCCTCTTATGTTCCTAAGAAGAACAAAGATGTCATCGTCCTCAGCACTCTTCAACAGCATTACCATCAGAGGCAAAAACAAGATGCTGGACATTGGTGGGTTTACTCAACATGATCGATGTAAGTATAGTGAATGCATGCATAATTTGTAGGATGCTGACTAATAATGAAAACGTTAGAAGTCGAACTTTCATTAATTTGAGAAAGTAACTGCAGGAATAAGAAATCAATGAAGTCAGTAGCAGCACCGGATGCAGGAAGGGCAGCATAGCCTGCACTAAAAACAGGGGAGGATGTGCATTTTTGTAGAGAAGAAAGATAAAAAAACTCATATTACATGTTATAAGTGCACCCAACATGTATGTTCAGAATATTCTGCTATTGTCCCTGGACAATGCGCAAATTTACAATAAAAACGTAGAATTATAAAATGAGAGAAAACTATAAACCGAGAACGAGAAAAAAACTTAAGTTAAAGTATAAAAATGGTAATTTTTAAAATGCAAAGTTTGAAAAAGTGAAGCTATTATGAAGTACTTGTAGCTCAAAGGTCCCTCGTGTTATAAAGTCAAAATAGCATCAATATATTTCAATTTAAAATAACGTTATACAGATTGTCTGGTAATCACAGTGTTAATATGTTGCATAACTTAAGAAAAGTCGGCTCTGATGGTGTAGAGGTAACCATACTTGCCTTCTAAACCGAAGATCGCGGGTTCAAACCCGGCAAGGACCGATGGATTTTTTCGGGAGTAAAAATTCTAAGTATGGCTTCCTTCGGAAGGGTAGTAAAGCCTTGGGTCCCGTATCGTACATTTACGGCACGAAAAGAACCTCAAGCCTGAAAGAAGAGGTCTCTGAGCAAAATTTGTCGGCCTGAATTGGATGGGGCGCTGAGACCTGAGATGTTAAAGAGCGTCCGTAAATAATACAAATTAACAAGCAATATCTTATGAATACCATTCATATATAGTAAAGATTTCATCCTCGATTTGGAAACTCATGTCAATTTAGTTTGAATTTAAACTTCAGTTTAGGAATTTATCGAATTTTCACATTTTAATCATCACTATCAATAAATAACGTCTACTCTAGCTTTTAATTTTTGTTTAGAAAACTTAACACAAAGCAGTTACATAATTGAAAGGCGCCCCGTTTTATTTCACAGTGCAATATAATAACAGTCGTAAAATATTTGTCATGAAATGAAATTGAATTTATTTCCAACAAACACAAGAAACATTTACAATTAAAAGTTACACATTTCCATTATTTCACAAATAGCCAAATACTATTATTAATTTTGAACTGTAGTCTCCAGTTCATCAGTAGTAGCCTACTGGAACATCCACGTGACCGGGCTAAAAAGCTAATCAGCTTTCTATATACTCTTATTTAAAATAACAACCAAATACAATCAGCTAATTATAAATTACCCATTTGCCCCTTAAACCTTCATTAAATATGAAGCTGTACTAGAATAAAGTTAATTAATGCCTAAAGTGGTAGTAATTGATAAAAAATGCATTGCCTTTGTATTGATGATGAATTCTTAATTCAACGTTTGAATATTATTTAACTAATAACTAAAAGTAGATCCGCGTAGTTTTATTGAATGAAACGCTGCATAAAAGGCCAACAAATTAATAATTGGATCTTCTAATGATTCACAAAAATTTAAATGAATTAATTTAACATTAATACGTTAAAACAGTACAGCATAAATTAATTTATTTTAAAGTTAAAATGTTAATGATAAATGCAATTCTGAATTAAAATGGTATCTTCCTTAGAATAAAATCATTTATGAGAATGAGAAACGAAAGGCTTAAGGAAAAAACGATAAAGTATGTCGTGGATAGAGAAGAGAGAAGAAAGAAGAAAGAAGAAAATTCATGTTAGTAATTTCTACAGCTTTAAGCACTTTCAAAATTGTTAACGTTAATAGAGAAAATGGGAATGATAATTTTCGTTGAGTCATTTTAGTTCAAATATTAATGGAAGACCAAGAAAATAATTACCTTAATGCACTCCAAGAAATTATTTTTTATTTATTTCACACGATAACAGAACAGGCGAGAATTATATAATTTCTGCTTAAAGGAAAATTACCCTTCGTTCTTTCTGCTCTGATGGGAAAATCCACTAGGAATGACGAAGGATATTCCTTTGGAAATGCATAACCTCCTCCCCTGTTCCTGTAACTGCTTCTCCAACAGAATAACGTGCATACCACATTTTTCCATTTGAAACTTTGCCTCGAGCACATTTTATAGTTCTGGTGACGAAAAGATTTGAAAAACAAAATTAAAAAGCTTTTATTTTCTTTTCATATATCTATCTTTTATGCTTGTAGGAAGGAATATAGTGACGTATTATGTCTGAACGATTTTCCCCCTAAAACACGACATACATGTACCTTTAGCTCCAACCCCTTTCCTCCTTCGCCGTTATTTTTCCCACCGCCACCAATGCGTTTACTTTAATTTCGCGGAATGTGTTTCAAGCATATAGCGGCGTGAGTTGAGGGTTGGCGTCCCCGAAGGAAAATAAATCGGGGCAGCAATTAACAACCAACAGGACGCTGCAATCTTGTGGAGGAGGCTCTCGTCTCATTCCGGTAATGCAGCACCTGCCCTACCATTGCAGACATCCTTTTCATTTCATGAAAGTGGACTGCCATACACGCAAGGCTCACTTGCAGTTGGGTACTCTGCATACAGTGCGTTCGATTAGTTACGGCGTGTGCTCACTGCAAGGTTTATTTCTTTAATTGTAACGAATTCTGATTGGTGTGTGGAGTTTGCTTTCAATATTAATACTCAACGTTGAAGAGGGAATATATAAGTCATGAAATGAGGATATATATTCTGGGGAAATAAGAAAGTTACGAAAAGATCGCGCTGCTTTCTAATGGTAAACAATTAAAAAGTTTCATCAACAAGAAAATAGCGAAATTAAAGTGTAGAATGAATTATTTATTCATCAGAGCTAGGAGTTATATTCTAAATGTTCAAAATATGTGTATATATGGATTAAAATTAGTCAAAATAAATGCATATATATTTCCTTATATATGGATAAATAAAATCCATAAAATACAATATAGAAATTTAACCCCCAAGCACTTTATTTTATTACTTTTTAGGATCTACAGAAATACATCAAACTACTGAACTTGCCAACAAATTAGCATTCGTTTTAATTTCACTTTCATTGTTCCCCAGTTCTTAATTGTCTGCTCCTGATACAGTAAAATTTAAAGTAAAGCTACTTACAGAATGACAGGAAAATATAGTCATCTGTTCATTTCAACACCTTAATGGAGATATTTGATGCAAAAATCACAACATTATGACTAACTTTGCTGAAACCTTAGCTAAAAGAACAAAACTGCTCTCTTTGTTATTATTCTTAAATGCTATTTTGTAGGAGTAAAAGAACCAAGCATTTTTAATCCGAGGTTAGGGAACAATATTTTTTTTTTCTTCAAATGATTGAAGACCTTGCCTACTCTGTTGATATATTTGCAGAATTATTGATGAACTTTAGCGTGATATGAAGCGGAGGCAAAATTACTTTAGCACTATATTTTATATTTCAGTAAAAACGTGATTCGTTGTAGACTTGTATTGAGGAGTTGTGTCTTACAAGTATAAGAAAAAAAAATATTTGTACCCCACTCTGCAAAGTTGTAAGTGTGCGATAAATTTAAGTCACAACATATCTGCCACTCAGGATTAGTATACATAATGGGATAAAAGATTTGGTGTAGAAATAAAAATTACTCATTAAAAATAACTGTATATAAATTATAATTTTTGGGTTAATGGTGACGAATATATACCCTTCTTTCCTTTCATATACGGGCATGTAAGATGGAATGTTTGCACACTCAGCCTGGAGGACAACCTGAAATTCTCTGTTGTTTGCCGGCAAGCGGAGAAGTTGCTCGCTTCAAGTTAGCCGAAAGAAAGAAATCTAGAGGCCAAAGCATGAAATGAGTAGCTCAGGAAACACTCATAATTTTACAGCCCTAAACCTGCCAGTTTTCATTGCGACAGTGCCTGGAATAAACAAAGAATTGTACTACCATTGTTGCTAAGCCCTGCAACATTTGATTGCCAAATGCAAATGTGCTGTACATTTTATCACCCTTAAAGATAGGGTAAGTGCTATTTTGCAGGAGTAAAAGAACCGAGCATTTTTAATTCGAGGTTGAAATAGTAAGGGATATAGGCCTAAATGCCAAACTTTCTGAAGTTCAAGCTTATTTTTGAACTTATCACTACCTTTAGCAATTTATCAAATGAAAACGGCTATCTGTGACCCAAATAACACAATTGCAATCTAATAGCCTGTGAAATTGAATCATGAAGATAAGCAGAGAGCTTGTCCTGAATGCTGGTATTGTGAGCAACAACCCACATCAAGTCTCAATGTTGAAATGTTGAAATTAAGACTATAAATGAGACCAGCGAAACTTTCTTTACGACTTCTGACTGACTCGCAATATGCCCGTTGATATGTTAGGTAGCATACGAGATTATAATGAAGTGAATTCTCTTTTGTGCTGATGTTATTAGATAAATTGTCAACCTCACAGATTTCTTAATTCATGCTCGCTTGGCAAAGAAATTTAAGATCAATATTGAATATATTTGGGTAGCTTGTACTAGCGTTAATACACAGACAGCCAACAGTATGCATCGTATTCTTGGAGTTTAAATTTCATAGGGTGTTGGACTTAGCTTGCCAACTGATCTTAGATGCGTTTTATAAATCCTATGGGTATGATTATTGATTGAGCAATTTTATTTCTTTCGCTTTTACTGCACAATATTTTATTATTTGTAAGTTTCTAGATTTTGGGCTCCGACAAATTATTGTCTGCGGATTTACTATTAGGAGTAGAAACCTAACTTTCCACGAATCTTCCACATTGTTATGCATTTACTCAGAATCATTTGGTCAACATCTCCCTCATTTAAAAGAAGTAATTAAGATATTGGTTTAACAATTATTCCTGAGAAATTTAAGTTAGCGACTGTTCAGTTAAAGTTTTTTGAGCATGTTATTTCCCCATACGTGGCTAGTGATCGACAACGTATTCTAAATATTTGCGATTTTTCGTACCCGAAAATTCCTAAGCAAGTGTCCCCACTTATTGGAATAATCACCATTTCGCTAAAGTTATTCCTTCTTATGCTGTCTATGCTGAGAAATTGAATATATTGCCTAAGAAGAAGAATAAGTTCATTTGGGGTGTAGATTAACAAGAAAGTTTCTCGATTTAAACATGTATCAACTACATCTCCGGTATTGTCTGTTTCGCACTTTTATATTTCTGAGGTATTGCAACTTCTGCTGTTTGTTACAAAAGCACTCGGAGAGTAGAAAGATCCTGCGAATGCTTTACACACTTCTCGTTGTATTATGTGGCTTGGACCTTGATCAAGCTATTTCGTAGGTCCTGGCTAAATCCCGGACAGGTAGATTAGCCAGATGAACATTCGTAAATTCGCCTACAAGTTTCCAGTTATGCATATTAAAGAAACAAATAATTGTGCCGGATCCCATATATTTACTGAGAGTGGCTGTCTTTCATCTCACTCAGATTCAATTCGGTCTGTAATTACCGTTTTGTCCGACTGCCCTCTTAACGCTCGCGGATTTTGGTCAATATAAACAGACTGGCCCGAAAATAGCTTCATTTTAAGGATTCCGGAATGTGTCATTGTGGATGCATATTACCTAAAGAAGCAGATTTTGTATTGTTCTCCCAAGCGTAATCACTTTAGGACTGTAGCTCCTAAGAATTTGGTATAGCTTTTGCTTCATTATCATCATGTAATGCACTGGAGTACACTTGGGAATATATAAACTCGGTATGAGATTCGTCAGAATTTTATTTGGAAGTGTATAATATACTCTGCTCTTGTTAAAGCATGCAAAACGTGTGCTATTAGTTAGCCAGAACAGAAAGCAAAGCTAGGATTTGACGTTACATGTTGCCCAGAAGGCAATGCAAAATATTTTTATATATTATATTAGGACTCTGTCCAAGGGAAGAAATAATATATATATATATATATATATATATATATATATATATATAATGCAAAACGTGTGCTATTAGTTAGCCAGAACAGAAAGCAAAGGTAGGATTTGACGTTACATGTTGCCCAGAAAGCAATGCAAAATATTTTTATATATTATATTGGGACTCTGTCCAAGGGAAGAAATTATATATATATATATATATATATATATATATATTAGTTTATACCCATGCCTATTCTAAAATATCTGATTATTTCCAGCTCGGGAGACAAACACTAAAGTTACATTAAGTATTAAAGGCCAATTTTTTTGTGATTTCAGGGTAATTCGAATATATTATACCAGACAATGTTACTTATTTTGGATTGTGCAAATTTATTTTCGATTCGAAAGTGCAACATTCTATAAAAAAAAATCTAAACGTTCATTAAGTGAACGCGCTAACCAGATTTAAAAGTCGTCTTTGTTGCATAATATTGTAAGCACCAAACTCTGGGAGATAAAATTGTGCGTTGATCGCAGTTTATATTTAATATTGCCAAAGTGTGTTCTTTCGAACTGATGATATCTTTCACAGTAAATTGTCCGATTTTAAACTTTGTAAGAGATATTTCCAGGTCGGCCTACTTGACCAGATTTGAATATTTGAAATCGGGTGTGGTATAATCTTATAATCTTGAAAACGAGCATAACCTCAGCGATGGTTAAAAAAAAAAAAAAAAAAAAAAAAAAAAAACGCGCGCGCACCGACTAAAGACACCAAATTTTTGCCACTAAATTGTATCCCTTTACCCCCCCCCCTTTGTTATCTTTATGTTTACAGCTTTTGTACTATTCCAAAAACAGGCCAGATACATAAAAACCCCATCTACCGTAGTTATAGCCGACATGACATGACATGACATATTGTGGATTTTGTTTAAGGGGAGTGATTATATAACATATTTTATTGTTTTTGTACATTATGGTGTTTCGTTATAGAAAGAGATTATCAAATTTATGTATAAACTTCGGTCATTGCGGTAGACTTCAATATTTCTTTGCTTCCTTGTCTATGACGGATATTATCACTGCTCAAGATGACTTGATTATCAGTCACCGTAGTGGAATGTGTGATAAGAATTTGTGCCTGACACCCGAGTATCTTGTGCCAAGTTGAGTAACTTGGGGTCTTTTAAAATTTTATAATTCTCCAGTAATGGACTTCTTATACAGCTCCTATGCGCATGTTTATACTTGATGGCTGTTACCGTTTGATAATAAGAAATGTAATATTTTGCACCTAAGAGTAACTTTGTGCTAATGTAAAATGCGCCTTAGCAGGCCCGTATGTCAGTAAAAACTCTCTTAGGCACTCTATATGTTGCAGATTTAAAGTACTTTGGCGTGACTTAGAGCTGCTCTGAAATCTTTGAGCGGGTGAATGTGTGCGTTTCCTTTAATCCAAGCGTATTTTTCCGTTCTCTCAGCCATCCTTGTTACGTAGCCACGTCAGGAGGCCTCGCCGAATTATTTTTGCTTGCTATTGACTTTTCAATCCTATCACATGATCTGGAAGGGGTAATGTAAGCATCCTGATGGCATGTTCTTCTTTATTTCCTTCCACTGAATATTCAGTCGTATCCGGAACGCTGAGGGAACACTTTATTTCTAAATTGTATATCCAGAGCTTCACCTACAACTCACGTAACTTTAAAACATTTTATTGTTGCATTCGTTATTGCACTTTTTTATATTGGAGCAAAGTTTTCAGTTGGAATTGCTGTAAAAGCCAGGAAACTGGAATTAGAAAAACCAATGCGTTAAAACTAACGTTAATTTTGGCCAGTATTAAATATTTTATTCGGTGCCCAAGAGGAAGATTTTTATTTAATGCTTGTGCCCAAGTAATTTCTTGAGTAATTTATTCATTTGTTATAGATCTGTTGTGACAATATTTCAAAGGATTGTTACTTGTTTAAATGCTATGTTGCTGAATGACAATTTACATTCATTAATGTTTAGTAAATTATTCCATAACTGTACATTATTTTTTCCCTTTTGTTGAAGGCTACATTTCTATGGTCACATTCTACGGGTTTGGTTTTTCAAGTGTATTTCCAAATCTCTAAACTTATTCTGATAAGGGTGCCCAATCTATTTACTGAGTAACAGAATTGGCATACGTATCACATGTAAAACAGAAAGAAGAAAAATCGTCATAAAATGTTCATCCAAAAATGATATAGTACTTCTGAAGATATTTAAGTTATTAATATTCAAAATGAAAAACAACTTGCAAAACAGCTTACTAAGCTCCATGAAAGGTTTTATTTAAAAATTAATTTTACCTTTATTAAAAATTACGAACTGAAATTTTATATTTCAAATTCTTTTAGTTGATATGAACTTTTATTATCTATTTCTATTATATTTAAAATACTGTACTTTTTAAAATTTTAATTAAATAATTATTTATAGTAAAATAAACTTAACTTTATCAAGCAATTGCTTCAAAAATGAAGTCAAACAGACGGATATTGCTTCGCAAGTGGTATTTTGAATGTGCAAAAATATCATTTTAATAATAGAGTAGTTTTCTAAAAAAACTCGCAGCTTAAGGGTCTATCAATGTTATTCAAATATTATTAACCTATCTTTAAAAACAGCAATATAAAAATATTATAAGAAGTTCATCTATGAACCAAATTCATTTTTAATTAAAAAAGGCAATTTAAATTTTTGTCAGATTTTTGCCAAAATTCAGTGGTGTTCTCCCCTAAAACTGTACCGCCACGGATGGGTGAGACCGTTAAGGCGCTCACTAGTAAGCGGGAAGTCTGGGGTTCGAATCCCGCCAGGACCGTCCTCCCTGACTGAGGTTTTTTCCTGGTTTTCCTCAGTCCTGATAATTGAAAAATACCTGGGAGGTATCCTGTACTTAGGCCTGGAACGCTTCCTTCCTTAAAATAAAAATCCTTTCCCAATATATTTCATTTCATGTATCATCGGTGTCCACCGCCTGTAATACCTCAGTGGTAAAAATGGGCGTTAAACGCCATTCCCCCCTAAAACTGTAGTTACTATAAGTTCATAAAAATATGAAAGAAACAGATTTAAAAAGAACAATACTTAATATAAAAATTTCCACATGTTAGTTTACATCTATATTTTGGTTGTACCAAAGCAATTGCTGTTAATATCTTGAAAATAGACGAATAAAAATAAAAGTTATTTACATAAACGATCGTAACACACTCATCACACTGTGTATGTGTTAAATTATATTTAACATAATAACTGCATTATAATTAAATGAGGCAGAAGCACGTTTCTTGCGTAGTCAATTGAATTAAAATGTCTCTCTTTTGTTCTTGGTACAGGTGAAGGGATGTTTTCCTAATGACGAGCTGCAGCATTTAATTAATCCAATGCTGCGCTGAAGACTGAAGCTCCTTAAATCAACGGCCTGTCACCGCGCGTTACGACAAAACCGCAAGCGCGAACAAGTACACTTAAAACTTCATGTAGTTCTCTACTCTCCGATGATAACGGCAAGAACACTAAAATCCCGTACAAATTGTTTTCTACAGCCTGGAGTGACTAGACGTGCAGCGCCTGCTTGATTATCATACGCTACTCCGAAGAAAGAAATAAAAATCTGTGCTTAAAGAGATGCTCATGGTGTAAGTTAAGCATTTTATATAGTTAATTTTCATTAATATGCGTATATTAAAATATATCGTTCTTCATAGTCACTCTAGCTTATTAGCCTGCGTTCCTCACAGCAGCTCAAGTAGAGAATTCCCCACTTTAAAGCGTCGGACCTAATTATCACCCCTGAGCTGTCGGAGTATTACTGAACGATTCGAGATATGCTTTCTCTGTGGTGTGCAGTGATGTCTAATTGATCGTCATTCTTATTACTCGTCAAATTAATTAACTACCTCAAAGTCTAGTGTCAATGCTGCGCTGAATAGTTACTAACATCTATATATCTAAAAGTCTGTTTCTCTCTCAATCCTCGTCCATTTCAAGTGTGTACGTTATTTTTCTACCGTGACAAAATCACTTCATGTTTATTTATGATGAAACTACTCGGACCAGCTTTGCACGCATAGCAAGAGAGATAGATTAAATTATAAATAGGATACAATAGGACTACAATATGAGATAACAAAATTTTTGGAAAGTGAGCTAAAAATTATTTCAATCTTGCTTAATTTGATTCATCACATGTTGATGATATGCGTTAGTTGAATAGTGATTAATGATTAGTTATGAAAGAGAAAATACAAGAGACTGAAAGTTAATTATCAAGTATCTCCTACGTGTGTATAAGCAGGATAAAATTAAATGCTTTTTCGTTATAATACTTTCTCATCTTTGCACTTTAAAAAGGAATTTCAAAATTAAATATCCATTTCGTGTTCTCGGTTATAGGCGAGTAGGAGTGTTTTGGGTTGAGGGAAAGTATGAATGATGGTCTTCAGGAAAGCAATTATTATATTGGTGCGATAATCAACAGAAAATGGTCCCAGACGGAAGGAAAAAAGCACAATTTTTTACATTCCTCTGAAAATACTAATATTTACATTATCGTTTCCAAGGCAGCAACTGACTTTGGAGTCTAAACCGCCTCCATTGCTTTTTCGGTAGCCATGAAATTTCGAAAACAAAGATAAGGGCGCAGCTGCGGAAAACTTTCTAAACGAAACTAAGCAGCTAACGTAGAAGCTTTTATTAGTCAAAGGAAAATGCCGGACTGGTTTTTCTAGAGGGAATCATTCTTAAAAAGTAGTGCAAAAGAACAAAGAGAAGATGATGATGATGATTATTATTGTTTAAAGGGCGCAAAACATCAAAGGTCATTAGCGCCCAAACACACTAAAAACTGATCCAAAAAAAAAAAAAAAAAAAGGAGGATGGAGTTGTTACTAAACTAACAAAGAGATAAACGATTTCGCAAACAGAGAAATCCGGCAAATAGTGAACTAAGCTCTACAACACCTTTTAAAAGAGCTTTCGCTATAAGAGTACCCAGTTTACATTTAAAAGCAATAAAACGCAATGGCAATGTCAATAAGTAAGAAGTAGAGGCTTTTACAGATTTCAGGGAATCATAAACATATAATATTACAGTTATATCGATAAAAATATAAAACTTAGGTACAAGGGTCAGGGCAACGAAAAGCGTCGTAATGAAAACCATGCGTTTAAATTATAACATTAATATTTCATTTTGTTCTTGAATGTTTTTAATACAATTAAGTTTATTTGAAAATTTGCTTTAATAAATAACACTAATGAACTTATCTATCTCTTGTGTTATGGCTGCATAGACTTTTTCTAGAAAAAATACACCAATTGATTTTTAATAGCATTTTGGGCGCTAATATTTTCTTATATAAACAATTTAGTTTATGTCTTAATTTTTATATTCTCTTAAAATTTGATAACTTTCTGGGAGTTATAGCTGATAACAAGGATTCCTGCATCAAAATGAATTCGCCCCAAATAAATTCTATTTCGTGTATAAACGCTCATAATATATTCACATGTTTTCTCACATTCCCTCAAGGATTGAAAATTACAGTAACAATTACTGCAGTCCCTTGCATATTTTTGGAGTTTGCAATATACGCAGAAAGATTGCAAAGAGGAAGTCAAAAGCACTGCAAAAGGAAAAAGATCTTGAGCAGTGGAAGGAAATTAGTTGGTCTGAAAAAGTTTGTGTATCTTTATGCATACTGACCCTCCACTTCCTTCCCCACGGAATACCGACGGGGGAGAAGGCGGCTCCTTCCCTCCTTGGATGTCAAAGTTATTCCTTCTTGCATTCCATTTATCATTCCCCGTTTATAAATATCGAAGCCAGGCGGAAGCGAGGGAGAAAGACAGATAGGAGAGAAAGAGAAAAATATATGAGTAAAGAAACCTGGACATTTCTTCTTTCATTCATTTTTCGTAATAAATAAAAACCATTTAACAACTTGTTTAGCCAACGCTATGCGAGTAATTGCTAATAATGCCATATCATTATCACTGTTTCAATTTTGTATAATGCCGATATTTTGGATGTCTAATATAGTGTAAATAATAAGAATGAGTGCGCGAGCCAGAAATTATATGAGCAGCTTATTATTCAGCACGCACCTTTAGTCAGGAAGCTTTAAAACGCATCCTCTAAATGTCCAGATAAAATATCTAAACTAGCATGTCAAGGAAAACATTTCAGAGTTTCATATTCCATCCTCCTTTATAAATGTGTAGTTTATTTATTTATTTATTTATTTTATAATGTTGAAAGACTAGCTTTCCTTTCAAAATAAAATATTAAACTACAGCTGATCAAGTACATAAACCTCTTGCCGTTCTTACTTCTTTTAAGCATTTACCAACAAATAAAGAGACTTTGTTCAACAGATGATATAGGCATGTATAATATTCAACTTTTGATTAAGTTTATTTTTCCAAATAAAGTCTACAAAAGACGAGTAACCACAATTATTATCAACTTGCTTGCATATCTCCAATTATTCGACTTTAGAAGTGACTTTCAGACTCGCTGGAATAGAGTAATCTGAGTCATTTATTCCTTGACCTGTTACAACTACAAACTCTTATATTAAAAATATGCCCTTTTCTCTTGAAATAATTTTAAAAGTGATAATTCTACAACACCTGCACTTGTGACTTCACTTGGAATAAACTGTGTTATTACTTGCTACAAAATCTACTTTAACAAGCATTTTTAATATTTACAAAAGCTTCCCATTGATGTTTATAGCTGTCAATATGGGAAAGCATACTGAAAACACAAGCCTTTGAGTACTCTAGAAAAGTATCTCTTCTTTCTTCCTAGAAGAGCGTAACGTGATACACTTCAATGACACTTTTTAAAGGCAATTTAATTTATTACACAAGGGAAGAAATAATCAAAACAATGAATATAAAATGCTGCATGTTTAAAATTGGTATGATATGAACTAAATATAAAATACAACATTAATAATAATAAATTACAAAAAGTTTAACGTTAAAATATTTAAACAAAGGCTCTCACGAGCACCTATAACACAATGAGGAATACTCTTAAACAACATTTAATGCCTATAAATCAACTGTAAAATTAGCTAATAGAACATCCTTGCTTTACAAACCGCTAAAATCTAAAAATAATGTAAATCTGCTGCTTTTCTAATATAAATACCTGGGTCACTAGCTACCCAGTCAAGAGATTCCTTGTAATTTGTAATTATTATGCTGAAAGACTAGTCCCCTCTCCTCCTGGAGCGTCTTGTCAGCGTCTGTCAGGAAGTCTCTCTCTCTAATCGATATGAAGGAAGGACCATTCTCTTGGAATCTTATTAACAGAGAGGAGTATTAGCCAATAAGGGACCGCTTCAGTACGAGTAACGGTTTGAGCAGGTACTAGAAGTAAGAAAATTAAATTGTTTATTTAGGTTGAATGGTTAATGAAAAAAGGGCAGAATTCTATGCTGGAATCTTCATGAATGTTAATGGATACACAGCTAAACACAGGTGTAATAAAAAATAAAATCAAGTTTTTAGAAGAATATGTCAGCTTAAACACTAAGTTTATATAATGAAATATGAGCGGAATAGCTAAATAATAAATGAAAAGCTAGAAATAATTGAAAAAGCAGAAACGGACAAGGAAAAGATTTCTCTCTTTTTGTGCGTAGGGTTTTTTTTCTGTTATATTTTCTTCTTTGATGCAGGTGAAATCAGGCGAAACAGCTACAAAATGCAAAATTTAGTTTGTGGAGAAAATAAGTGTACAAGCTCTACGAGTATAGAAAATATTTTTGAACTAGAAACACAACTTTTTATTAAAAATTAAACAAAACTTGGTATTTACAATCTAAAGCAGGTAACAGGAAAGTTTCCTGTGTTGAATTAGGCACTGAACAACAACACACCATACGCATCTCCAAGCTTCTATTTTCCTAACATTTTCTTTAATTCACAGAGCTTGAGATTTTCAATTTGAAAGAAACCACTTCTGCTCAATGATTTTTTATTGGTTTTATTTAAGGACGCTCTTTAACATCTCAGGTCATCAGCGTCCCATTCAATTGCGGGCGTGAAAAAGCCGACAAATTTTGCTCAGAGGCCTCTTCTTTTAGGTTTGAGGTTCTTTTTCGTGCCGTAAATGTACGATACGAGACCCACGGCTTTACTTCCCTTCCTAAGGAAGCCATACTTACCATTTTTACGCCCGAAAAAATCCATCGATCCTGGCCTGGTTTGAACCCGCGGTCTTGGGTTTAGAAGGCAAGTATGGTTACCTTTACACCATCAGGACCGACTCTGCTCAATAAGCAAAGGTTGGCTAATTAGATACAACTGAGACTGGCGGACTTAACGCTAGTTGTGTACTGTTGTCTATGAAGTATCACAAATTTCTACATCATATTAAATTGTTTCTACTGTATAATGAAATGATGAACTTTAAGTGTATTTAGAGTGAGGAAATTATGTATTGTACCGTGTTTGATCATTTAATAAATATATTATTAGTTCCCACAAATGGTAAAGGAAACAATACAATAACGTTTGGAAATAAAAAAAATTGTCACTTTTAAGTTTAATGAATGAGAGTATTCTAAACAAAATGCGAAACAAACCTTACTGACTTCGTCCCATAGCACCAACTTGCAAATGTCTAGCGTTATCGCTGCCACCTAAAGAGTAATACACTGTCACGAGATACCTGAAGATTCTCCAACTTTGTCATTGTTACGTTCTTACATCTATGATTGAACGACATTCCTGTTTATCATATTATTAATAATATCTGAGAGTGTCTTAACTGATATAAATAAATAATAATTGAAAAATGATTTATTTTCACTTCTACATCTCATCTCTGTTTGCCGTGAACGTATACTGAAAGAGATTTCAGAGACGTGACAAGGTTGTTATCGTGAGTGTACTCTAATGCACCGCTTCCCTCATACGCATCTTACCAACAGTAAATATTGAAAACTGTTGTTACTTCTAGAGAAAAGACCACCAAAACTTGTTCCTAAATTATAATAGTAATTTTCGGCTCCCAGATTATGTTAATGTAGTTACTAACTTTGGCTCTCTAAATCGAATTAAAAACTTTGAAAAGAGAAAAATCCTTTACTGAGTTTGAACGTGTATAAAACATACAACAATTAATGCTGCAATCTACAAAGCTACCTACAATGGGGTTATGCTAATTTTAATGACCTTAATATGTATATGCACTAAAACTAATTAATGAAAGATTTTCTCTAATATATATATATATATATATATATATATATACATATCAAATTTAGAAATATACATAGAATCAACAATTTGATACTCACATAAATGTTTACGGCTTACTATAATTAATTAGCAAAATCGGTTTTAAATTTAAGCAGAGTGGAATATGCAAAGTTTAATTTGTTAATTATGATTGATAAACTCAAGAATAATGGAAAGATAATAATATTGACAATTAATAATGGATAGAGGACTCTCTGATGTGAAAGAATTACCTGAAGTGATGGCTGAACCTTGGAATTCCATTAGGGGACTACTGACAAACCGAAGACAGAGTATATGAACGATCATAGAGCTTCCACAGGGGCTATTGTAATTATGTTATTATTTTATATCTTGTATTGTTTCAGGAATTGGAATAAGAATAATTATGTTTAATTTAAAATTTAGTAAAGAAACTTATTATGATACACAAATTCTTGGGTGTAGCATCTAAGAATGGCCAGGGCTAAATAGGTGAAAACCTTCTGTATTAATTTGTATCTTATCATGTCTATAAATAAATAAATATATAGAATAGAGCTCAAAGAGTAAAACGACAAGTGTTAAGGCATTTAACCTTATGATAAGTTTAGGGTCATCAACCAATTTTAATCAATATTCAAAGAAAATTCTTCTTTTACTGCGACGCATTCCATGCAGGATAACCATAGCCAATGTACAAAGGGACGTATATTCAAGTCAAGAGACGTGTTTTGTAGAGAAGGGCTGTCGCCTCTTCAGTCCGCCACAGTTTTTTATCTCACCCTCACTGTTCCCGCCGCAAAGTGAGATAAGGACCGACGTGCCTCCACATGCAAATAGGACTCGCGACCTGACACGTAACACGCATTGTCCTTATCTCGGCGGAGAAAGCGTTTTGTTGCCCACTCTTTTATAATCTTCGTTTGTTATAACTGAATTTGTGTGGGTAAGGGAGTAAAAACAACGAAATATGGTTAGAGCGCACAATGCCTACTTTTCCGTTAATCTTATATCACAAGTAATCTCACAGTTTAAAAAGTTATGCTACTGTTTAGATAGTTCAAAGGTTAAGGAGTTAACAGTATTCAATCTAACACTATTCCTGCTAACACTGCAAAAGATATGACACATAATATTCTAAATACTATTATTAAAATTTCCTTCTTTTAATTTAAAATGTGCCGTACTTGTAATATAATGATATATAAGGTTATACATATATTCAATTTTCGTTTATTTAATCAAAAAAGGCGCGGACTCATGAGCAGGAAGCCTGGGGTTTCGATTACCGCTAGGGCCATCCTCTCTGAATGATTTTTTTTTTTTTCTTCAGGTTTTCCTCATTTCTCATAGATGGCATATCCCGCGGAGGTATCCTAAACTTAGGCCTGGAAAGTTTATTTCCTTAAAAAAATTATTCTTTTCCAAGGTATAATTTCATCGCAATTATCCCCAGTGTCCACCGGCTGTGATGCCTCCCAGTAAGAAAGGGGGGTGACGTTAAACACTATTCAGTCATCCAAATCGCTTGTTATTTGGCAGCCTTAGAGTTCAATTTTAGTTTTTTCTCATTTTTTCTCATGCTCTATTTTACTACCTCTTCCAATCCTTTGCTTTTATTATTGCGTAAATTTTGTTATTCTAAAATATTTTGAATTGATCCTAGGTTATAATTTAATAGAGTTTGTGTGCAAGGAAATACATCTAAAATGGTATAAGGCAATGTTTATAACTTGACTGCAGTGCTGTTGTATTTCTTCAGCTAGTTGAAAACCACGTTCATAAACACGAATATACTGTAGCTAACATTCACAAAATATAATTACAGCTAACAGTGTTGGAATGTACAATTTATTTATGCAAAACACAATAAGCTACTGTTGTTAATGTTTGTAGATATTGTGGAAAATGAAATGCAAGTTTTTCAAACATTTTTTTTTTTTTTTGCAGTTTTATCATATTCTCTTGCTTTAATTACTTTGTAGTGTATTTATATGAATTTTCCAGAAAAGTGAAAAAAAATTTAAATTGGTTTCTTTTGTTGAAGTTAGTTTATAAGAGGTAGCAGTGGCTGTAGTATTTCACAAAAAGTCTTTAATATAAATAAAAAAATGTTGAACTTTCCACAATTAGTTTCATATTTTTTATAGTTTATCTAAAATACGTACAAAGAAAGAACGAAACTTAACGTAAACAAAATACATTTATTACTCCGCACTAGCCCCCTTAATAACTTCAGTTGTTTTCAGTTATCACGCCTGTGAGAATACAAACGGCAGATTGCTTGTCCTATGCCTGCCACATTGTAGAGTTAATTATATGTGCTCAAAACACAATACAATATTAAATATTAACAATTTGCTACAGTATGAGAAGAAGCGCATGCAACGCTCTACCCCGATACACCAGGAGGTGATTTTATTCTGTGTCAATATATTTCCTATATTCCAAAATTAATTTTAAAATGTCATTGCGATTGCTACATCAGTTGATTTAAAATATTCAATATATGTTCTTTACTTTAACAGCTTACCTTTATAATGTTTCTGCACATTATCACCTACCAACAGCAATTTTACCAAACTGAAAACAGATCATTTTATAAACAGAACTGAGTTTAATTATACCCATGGAGGGCTTGTTTAAAAACAAAATGTAAACTTTGTTGGTAAATTTACACGTTTTCACTAGTTGTGCAAATAAAGAAGAAAAGTAATTATAATTAAGTATTCCCGACAATATACTCTACAGTGTGCTTTGATCTTCGGCAAATAATAGACCAGACTACATCATTTGTTTTTCAATTTTGGTTTTAATGTTGGGCACACTTTTCCGCTCATAATGTTAGCATAGTTTCTTATGCTTCTATCTTGTGTTATTTTTGTTCGCAAAGCTTGGTAATACCAATGACAGCTTTTGTTGCCTTCATTACCCAAAATCGAAATTTATTGTATAAACTGATTTACATTGCCGTTACCTGCAATTTTTTTATTCTATTTGTGTTATTCTTTTTATCACATTTGAAATTGAATTTTTTAAATATACTTAAAATAGAAAGGATGTTAAAATCCAAAAATGTAAAGTTGTACAATAAAAATAATATACAATAAAATATACAAACACTTTATCACAATGTCTTCTATCTTCTATGTTTGCAATTCTACACAATCTTCAGCTCAAAGCAATCTTGGAATGCAATCTTAAATACTGTTAGATAAATACATAGCCATAGCTACGAATAATTTTCTTTTAAAAGATAGGCAAGTGTAGCCATCTTTGAATTTCTGTTCAAGAGAAAAAAATTATACATTTCAGGATAATTGAGTTGGTATTATATAAACTTGCACCATTTTGCGGAACATTTTTCAAAGCTAAAGCCAAACGTGTTATATGTAGATCTTTCGAAAAATATACTTACTTGTTAAAGTAAATTTCAATTCTTGCAAACATTTTCTATTTGAAATACCACATTGGCTATTCGTTGAACCCGGCCAGGGCCGATGGATTTTTTCGGGCGTAAAAATCCTTCGGAAGAGAAGTAAAGCCGTGGGTCCCGTGTGGTACATTTACGGCACGAAAAAGAACCTCAAACCTGAAAGAGAGGCCTCTGAGCAAAATTTGTCGGCCGTTTCACGCCGAGTTGAATAGGACGCTGATGACCTGAGATGTTAAAGAGCGTCCATAAATAAATCAATCAAAAAAAATATTCATTGAAAATATTGTTTAGCGAAAGTAAGAAAAATAATGTATAGACAATTTTGAAATATCTAGTCAAATCGCTCTTGACACCGCAATTATTTTTCTTATCTCTATGGGGAATATCATAAATATACTAAAACATTGTGTCCTACGTTACTCTTCAACATGAAATGGTCGGTGCTGAGGTTTTTGTCTTTGTCTCCACTACAGCTGCTCTCTCTCTCTTTAAGGATAAGACATGGCACGTCTAATCTACGGATGTAGGGGTAATGAGACCAACTCCCAGGTTAGGTTTATACAACGAAAACTCCTGGTATTCATTTAACCTGGGGCTGTCTAGGCACGCTGAACGGAGGGGGAAAAAAAAAACTCTGTCGCTGCTAGGATGAACTCTCGTATTGTTCAATCTGTAGTTAAATGCCTTTAGTAATATTCAAATTATTAAAAATAACGAATTTTCTCATTAATTCTAATCCGATTTTATTAAAATATTTTCTCAATGTGTACATTTAGTAAAAAAAAAAAAAAAAAAAAAAAAAAAGCATGACAAGTAAATATCACGAGAGGTTTTGAGATTACCGATAAATTTACGAACGTAGCCGGCGATTTATCTGGAAAGCTCATACCCCGATGATATTTATTAGAACTATTTCACGAATAAAATAAGAATTTAAATACAATCCTTTTAAAACTTGGCTTACAAAATTGTAATAATTGTATATTTGTACTTAACCTTTTCAAGCAAGCTGGCGATAGAAGAATGCCGATTGTAACTAACGCCAATTGGGAAGAGCAAAATACAGGTTTAGAACTATTTCTTGGATAGAATAAGAATTATATATATATATATATATATATATATATATATATATATATATTTAAAATTCGCAAACAGAATATTAACAACTGTAAATTATTATATTTATGAATATCTATTCCGAAACCGTGAGATTGAAATGGACTAAAGTCCACTATTACAATCGCTACCGTTCGATTTTCTAATACCATCCCAGAACAAAAATAACACAGTGTCTTTATTTTTCTTTGTATTCTGTGGTTTGGAAATTCTAATGATATGATCAATTTGCACATTTGACGCATCACCAAAACTCTTGAAGTACCCTCCATTTTGCTTTATGATAGTCGATTTTCCATGCTTTTGTTGCTATCAATAGCTCCCCACCGCCTCCAGCAAAAGTCAGTAATGCGTGTTCAGGAATTATAGAGTGAAGGTATAGAGTTGGCAACATTGACTATAAGACAAATGCACGTCGCGTGATACATTTTTTTTTTCGATAATTTACCTCATTCCGGATGTGATTGTTCAAATTTCAAAGGTTTGTTTCGTTTTTCATTGGTCGATTTTAAGATGTCACATGAGTGAAATAGTCACTGAAAATATAATTCCGTAGGACCTGACGGAAATACTGAAATAAGTTTTAGACATTAAATGAAATCACATGCAGTACATATACAAGATTTGGAAAAAATTCTTGGAAATTGATAGAAGACTTAAAAATATGCAAAATGTTCAAATTGAATATGTAAAATCTGGGGTTTATTTTAATGAGAGTAAATTTTATCAATAGGTCTGGAGCATATAATAGCATCTGCAGAAATTCAAATGGACCGGGTTCACGAGAACCAGCAGATCACATGTCAGTCCCCCACGTCTTATCCATTTATTTGCTATACTCTAGGTAGGATTGCTCTAGCACGACAAGAAAACTTAGACGGTGCCCCATTATGCATGAAGCATCTATAGCGTGTTAAGTTTAATGGAACTTCTTCCAAAAAACATCAACAATGGGTCCATTTAAAAGAATTACGTTCTTTTGGACGCTATGGTAGACAGATAGCTTCCGACTACAACCACAACAAAGCACGATTTGTAAAGTACAAAAAACAACTGGCTCATTTATCAGTGCACAATATAACAACTAATCACAAAAATCTAAGCGTATTAACCATGTGTTTTATGAACATTTTCCTTTGTCTTTCGATGCTCTATTAATGCACTAGAGATTTCCCACACGCTAAATACTTCATTATTGCTTTATTTTTTATATTAAACATAGATAAAGCAACATCTAATAACGTCAGTTGTATGGGGTATTTTTAATTTTAAAAATGGTGAATTTATTGGTGATAGGTAGGTTCTAACACATATTTGGAAAGCTGGAAGTCTAGTATATATTTCATAAACGGCAAGGGTAGTTCTAATTTTATATTTTTAATGCGACATTACATCAAGGATTATTCTCATTTTGCTTATTTTTGTTAAACTATATTGTGACTACAGAAACAAACGATGCATATAATTAGATATTTTATTTTATAAATACTTTACATAAAGTTAAATTGTCAAAGACTCTTTTGTGTTTATGTCAAAAATGTCACTCACAAATTTCAGCGCATCCCTAACTCGAAACTTAAAATCATAAAAAATACTTTGGCATATTGTTGTGTGGTGTCTTAGAGATATGCACTGCCGCTTCGTAAAACGATCAGAACATAAAATTTATAATAAGAATATTGTTATATCTTGGAGCACATAGGACCGCCACGGGTGATCGAGATCGTTAAGGCGTGAACTCGTGAGGGTTCCAATACCGCCAGGACCGTCCTCCCTGAGCGAGTTTTTTTTTCAGGTTTTCCTCGGTTCTTATAAATAGCAAATGCCGGGTAGGTACCCTAAACTTGGGCCTGGAACGCTTCCTTCCTTAAACAAACCTTTCCCATTATATCATTTCATTTCATGTATCATCAGTGTTCACCGCCTGTGGTGCCTAAGTAGTAAAAATGGGCGTTAAACACCATTCAAAGAAAAAGAAAGGAGCACATAGGATAAACTCCATCACTCATGCTATTGCCAGGACAGCCGGTGTGGTTAAAGAACAAAAAGTTATTTCTTATTAGTCATTGGTTGCTGTTCTTCCTCCTTTTATGTAGAACTTTTTCTGCAACGTAAGGATGTCTTCCTTTGTGAGGACCAGTGTATTTCTTCCTACTAGCTTTAGTTGAAAATAATGCCAATTTCTGTTGCCGCCACAAGTGCTAACAGCTACATTGAACTCTCTTCCTGCCTTTCTGTTAGCATTTTTTTTTTTCAGCATAGAGAGTAATTACTTAACGCTTTAAAGTAACATCACAAGAACTTCTCTATTTGCTCCCCATTGCGTGACTATCTACTATTCAAACGCTCTATGCAATAATAGGCCAACAATAAATGTAACGAAGTCAACAATTGCAGCAATGCATTATGACGTAATAAACGACAATTTTGAATGAAGTTACGGGCGAATTATGGAACGGATTTGCACTTGAATCTAATGCTGATCACATTTTTCAATATTACATTTAGACTAAAAGATGCGCATTAGATTCGCGTAAATACGGTAGTACATTGTATCTAAAATTAAATATTATATATAAATATCAGGATTTGCCGTAAAACTCGGCTATCTTGCTATATTTCAGAGAAGTCATTTGGTCTTTGTCTTTTTCCTGGAATGATTTTTAATTAGAGCTTACAACGTCAGTACTCCACGAAAAGTAAAAAGATACTTTCAAAGGCATGCGTTCCTATTCCTGGTAACCATTTGCATACTCAACATGTCTATTAGTTAACCACAGTACGACTGTCCCCTGTTAACGGTGGCGCTACTGGTGCTTTGTAGTTTGTTGCCTATGGTTCTTATCGGACTGTGAGTAAAAACCGTACTCTTACCTACCTGGCATAATCCTAGTTACTATAAAGATTAGATGTAGAACCGCTTCTTAATATTTGCATCATAGCGTTCACAACACAAAAGCGCGCATTTAAATATTTAAAGCTACTGATATTGCAGCCAGTGTAATGACATGAGTTATAGATAAGCGGTTAACGTTGTCCATACACCGCGTATACATGCTTGAATATACATCCCATTACGTCATATCTGTAGCTTCCTAGTTCGTCTTTGGACCATCATATTTTCCTGCGCTATAGTTCTCTTACATTCTTGTAAGTCTTTAATTCTTCTGAATATCAGGAACTTGCACTAGGACCCCTTGTAGTGGAACCTCGTGTATCCAGCCCATAGTAATGTTAAAGTTTCAGGGTCCTCAGAGATCTCACCGGGTATTTTAAAGTGTCGGGGCTCCAACAGTAGCAGGTTGGAGACTAAGAAATACTTTACAATTAAAACTGTGGCTTAGGCTCCATTTGATATCCTTGTGAAAGAATGTGAAGATCCAGGTGCAAGGTGCATTGCGGCCGTATTTATAACTTTGAACCAATTTTCTAAATGAATCATTTTTCTTCATTGTTAGAGGCCAATTTCTCCTATTACTTTCTATTTATAGTATATTGCTGTTAAAGAGGGGGGTTTTCCTTCACGCTGCATGTTACTTTTCTAAACTTGATACTAATGCTTCTATAATGCTTAAACCAAAAAGTAGCTCCATTTAATCACCAGGAGTTGCACTGCTTGGGTCAGTTTAAATAGAATGTTACTGAGTAGCTTAAATGACATTTTGTCTCCTAATGAATGATCCTATAGCTAATTATTCAATTTAAGTCAAAACTTAGTTAATGACAGCGAGCATTGGAATTTCGTGAGCTGCATATAAACGGAGGATTAAATAGCTCTTTTGCTCATTGCGTAACTACCTATGGAATATGCCTACCGAGATTGAATAAATACAGAAATATTGACTAAAGCTTTGAAGCCATTACTGACAGCACTTCGAGCACTGGGAGGGAGTACAATTAGTGTAGAAAAACATGTAGTGGGGCAGAAACAGCAGGAAATTGTAATAATTTCAGTCCGTTGCTCAAGTTAAGGTGTAACCGCGTGGAGGATTTAAAAAAAAAAGTTATCTTTATAATTGACTGGTTTTATTACACGTGTTTTTCACTTCCTTGTTATTTTAATTTTTCAGTGTTAGATTGATTTTTTGTTTGAAAGATGTCCAGTGTTCACTATAGGAAAAAGACTTTGTTAATAAAATACAATATAGATATTTTGATTTATGTACATAATACTGGTATTAAGGGGCTTAAATTACAATAAATAATAATTCATTATTGCAAAAAGTCAAATTAATGTTAATTTTCTTAGTGCACTTTTAGACAAAAGAGCTATAGTTGTTTAAAACATCATCATACCAAGAAACTAAATAGTGTTCTCATAAAACTAACTCGTTTCTTTCTTTGAATTTCTGAAGATAAGTGAAAGCTCTCTAACCTGGACAGATATGATTCAATAAAAAAAAAGTCCAATTTAACTAGATGTTCGTGTTAGAGGGAAGCAGGTTTTCATAATATGTACATACATCTGTACATAATTTAAAGGGAATGATATGTGTACTACACACTAATGCTCAATAAAAGTAAAATAAAAGTTACTAACACACGCTTACTCATATTGAAACTACACAGAATAAAAGTAAACTTTTGCACTTCACACCTCAACAGTAACTGAGGACCATTCTGCTTATTTCAGACATACAACTGTTTGGTTTAATAATTTTACAGTTATACTCGATGTACTTTCCAGAAAACAGTTACACATTTTGTAAAGAAATGAAGAATAAAAGTTAAAGAAAAACCCACTCTTTCCTTATCACTGTATTTAATGATCCATTGCAAAGCATAGATATAAATCCCAATCAAGCTCAAACAGGTAGCAGAAAGCCAGTTAGGAAAAAACGCATCCTTTTGATATTATAACACTGCGATTCGCTAATGATTCTTTTAAAGTTCTAGATAAAAATACCAATTAAGTGTAAACAAGTTTGCAGAAATACATACAGAAAAAGAAATTGTCTTAATTGTGACCGTAAGAGTTTTCGAGCTTCTAGAATTGAAGGGGTATGTGGGAAATGTTAAAAGTACAGAAATTTGTCCAGTTTTAAAAAAAAGAATAAGTCCAATATAATGAGGTGTCTAACATATAGGAGTATTCAAATGCATAATATTTACTGTAGTAGAATTTTATGCTTGTGAAAGAAAACAATGTAGAGTACCATCATTTTAGAAAGATATTTAAAACTCTGAGTGTGTGCAGGAATTTGAATCTCCCGATGTAGTTCCAGGTCGACATTTTTAATATGTTGCTTAAAATTAAAGTGAGTCCTAATGAAAATTCTTCTATAGTCTTTAATTTTCCTGTAGTATAATTTACAAAATATATTAGCTCCTATTATAGCAAATATTCACGCTCAAATTCTTTAACAAGCACGAGTAACTTATATGAGTTTTTTTTTTATTTTTTTTTAATAGGCGAAATGAATGGTAGTGGCTCTAAAAATATTCGGAGGAAAAATATCAAATATCACTATGTCCGACTATTTCGGAAATTAGGAGATTGCCCCGATTGTCTAGGTGAAAAATTATGTAGTAAACTATTCATTGAGTATGTGACACAGGCAGTAACGATCAGAACCCGCAAATCTGGAGTTCAAATTCCTTGAGACTGGTCACACTAACACTAGGTTTTACCGTGGATTCCCCTGGTCGCTTATGCAAATACTGGTATGGATATTTCCTTATAAGAATACGAGTATTCCACATTCCCATTTCACTTCATTCCTTCCAAAAGGATATGCTGCATGATCGCAGATGGTTTAGTGTTGTTGTGGCTTGAGCTTTGGGAAGGTTTTTGCCCTGTTTTTTGTTGTAGAAGCGACCCCTTGAAGGGGGCCTGTGCGGCGGTCGCGATATTCTATTAATGTTATAGACCCCCTCTACATCCATGTCTCGCCACTTCTTGACCCTGGCAACCTGGAGTCTCTCCCAACTCGTCCCCTCCTCCACTCGGGAGGTAGACACAAACGGCCAGCCCTTGAGCACGGCTGAAATACCAAATATTTCTCTTCTATCCCTACAAATCCAATCCATTCCAGTCATGTTCAAACTTGTTTTTTGCAAGTTTCTATTTGTGGGGTTTTACTCTAGAGTTTGCAGTGACACAGGCTTCCTTAATTTTTTTTTTTTTTTTAATTAACAGAAGGCAAAGATTTACATCAAGTTTACAAATCAGTAAAAGTATGTACTGGTTAATAAAAGAAAACATTTACTCTTTTTCAATCATCAAATTATTTTTATTGCTAAACACAACGTGCTATTTTTTTTTTTTTTTTTTTGTACTTTTTAAATCTAGAGTGTTAAAAAGACCAATGGCTTATAGTAATTTCAAAGCATTTTTAACATAATGGATTTGTGCTATGGAGCCCGGACGGTTAAAAGTTAAAATACATGGGAGACTATATGTTTACATTATACTTTGTAGGAAAATATTTGAAATGCATCTCTTTTTTCTCATGAAGAGCAATGAACCAGCGAAGGTATTTTGCGCGATCGGCAATCGTTAACTCTCTGCACACGTCACCACCTTCTGACCACCGCGCAACAAGAGATATTGCACGAGAACTTTGCTGCAAACTTGTGTGAGGTTGTGGGTATTGGTTTGTTTTATGGATCTTCTCCAGCTTTCCTTCCTTCCTTCCTTCCCTGAGAAGCAATTGCGTGGAGGTAATAATGGTTTCCAGTGTAGGCAGACAGGCAATTTCAAGTCCAACATTAGCACTGCGAGGAGATATAGTGCCGGCTTCACTTGGAGATTTCTATATAGGCGTATTGTAGCCGGACCAAGTTTACTCCCGGTAAGATTGGTTTTACTGCCGTTATTACAACGTTGAGAGATGTGAGGCACGCAGGGAAAGCTCTCCTCTTGTGCTTGCTCCCTTCCACCGAGATGATGGCGTTTTGTGGATTATAAATAACGACTTTCAAAAAATTACACCTGAGATATTGTACCAAGCTTGTAACCATGAAATATTTTGAAAAACTTCACCAATTATCTATCCGAGCTAACAAAGTTGAAGTAAAATTATTTCAAATAACAGACAAAAATGTCAAATATCAAATATCCTCAACAAGGTAACTTGTTCCTTATAATTTTGCTGAATTTTTTGCGCACAGCATTTGGTCAGATTTACTCAAGTATGAACTTTCATCTTATTTAGGCATTACCTCGTCTTCAGCGTCAAATATGAAGGCTAGGAATGGCTTACATTATGGATAAAAATATACAACAATGGGAAAATATAAGTTATTAGTAAATACAATATTTTATATTTTACTGCATTTTGTATATATTTGTGATTTTAAAATTGGATATTACAAATTTAAAATCATGTTGAATATTTTCTGTTCACTATTCTTGTTTAATCTGTGTATAGTCTTCGATGATCTTGTATGCTGTTCATCCACAGTCAACAGCTCTTTAAAGCGCTTTCATTAACTTAATAGTACTTTAGTTTAAAGTGATTTACCGTTTTTAACACGCTCATAATTCATTTGGGATCTAAAAATTAATTGTTGTTCCTCCATAATTGCAGAAATGTGTTCATCTATAGGTTAGAGAACAAACTTTCACTGATAGGTAAAATTTATTGTTTTCTGTTAAACGAAGTAACGAATTAGAAAACACAAGAGAATTTTCGATAAATGGAAGTATTTTATAACACTTAAAATTTACCATCATTTCTCCACACAGAGGAACATTTGTCAAAATTTGCCAGCATATCATTTTAGTTTATATGTCAACAATAATTTCTAACTGAATTTCTTCAAAGATGCTATACAATTGTGGTAATCTGTCATTTCCAATTATTTCAGTGATTTTAATAAGCAGAAATCTAGATTAGGAACGTTTACAACCGAACTGCACCTAAGCTCCGGTTTAACAAACACCATTACAATGAACAGAGAAATGTCCTTTAAAAAAAATCTCATGGCTAACGGGTAGTTTCAGTTGCGACCTTCGCAAAAACAATTTCAGGGAATAAATTGCTCGTGTCATTCGTCTAGATTGATGTATTGCCCAGGAGGACAAACTTTTAACTTCTTTTCTTTTTTCCTTTCAAAAATATTACAGACACTTTCATGAATTCATGGTAATCATTTCTCGCTGTTAGATTTTATAGCTTACTTTCATTAAGTCCATATTTTCTTTGGTTCGTAAGTAATTAGAAACTCTTTCAGATATTTTTACCAATTTGACAATCTCCTAGTTTTCTCTCAAGTTTCTGAAAATAGCATCATGGCACTATTATCTCACATATTTTGTTTCCAAATACAGTTTGTAAAACTAGGTATTCAGAAACACTTCAAGACAGCTCTTTGGAAAGAGTATTTACAAGGAAACTGGCTCAAAAGACTAGACGAAAAGCTCACTTAAAGACATTTTGTTGAATTATACATATGTTTCTTTGAGACACCATGAATTTAGATCCATAGTCTTGGGGTAGTCCTCTTGTCTAACAATAAACAAATAAGTTTCATAGCTTGGGTTCATTATAGAGTTTCTTGAGCATACTAGTTAATATACAGAAATAAGAAGCAGGACGAAATCCAAATATATGAAATAGTTTTATGTATTTCCAGTTTATCTGCAGTAAGGGAAGATAATGTAATGTGCAATGAAACAGGTGCATCCATATTGTAATTTCACATTAAACAATTTTATGTTGGTATACCCAAGGAAAATATGTACACATTGCTATGGTGAATTACACTACTTTGAACCTGGATACACATAATTTAATTAGAAAAACTTAAAATGTTGAAATTATAAAATATACATTAGAAAACTCCAACGCTAATCTCGAATGTTGCTCGAAACACTTTCTTCTTCATATTTACGTCAAATATAATTTTAACTTTCTTAAAATGTTCAATTCGGACTTAATTTCGCTAATATTTACTATACAGTCGTAAGAATATTAACTTTGATACAAAGTTATATTTCCAGTACGAACATCCCAACGCCAAGATGTTATTTATTGGTTAAAATTGGACCATATTGCTTTAGAAATATTGAGCATTTAACATAAAATTTGTGCTTTGACAATACATTTTTTCCAATTAGTAAAGGATTAGAGGATTGATCAAGAATTTGGAAGTAGGTATTAATACTTATAATTTTACCCTTCTATTTATGTGTTTAAACTATTTTTACTATTATTATACACATGTGTTTACTTTTTATATTTATTTCACTATTTTATATATATATATATATATATATATATATATTGTGTTTTAAGAGGTAAATATTGGTTTGTGCAATTTCATATATTTCCTAGCGCATTGGGAAAGCACGTACGGTCCCAGGATAACTGTGACATGAATGAGTTAGATCTTAAACAAATATCTTTTATAAAAAGCTGTTGCTGCTACCACGATAATTTTACCCAAAATAAATTTATTTGTACTCCATCTATCTAATTTATTTTTTATTCTGTCCAAATTCAAACAACAATAACGGGCTGAAGTTGATTAAATTTTATGTTTCACCCCTCATAATCATCCTCCTCTTAAATTTCTATGCATACCCCTACCTTTTAGTGATTAAAATTATAGGGAATAAACTGTTATCGCATATTTTTATATACTTTTGTGGAATTAGATTGTTTTTATTTAAATTTAAATTTCGATAGAATAAAATCAGTTAGTTGTAAAATAAAAAAATATTTGAGTAAAATTTGCTTTTATTAATATAAAATATTTTGTAATTCGGAACTAGTTCATTTATATTTTTTCTTGTGGAGTTTTTAAGCAATTTATTACCATAACACTACAATTACACTAATGCTCAGTAATTTTTTAATATTATTCAGTCAAACTTTAAACGTAAAAGAACGGCAATCCAAGTTATAAGAAAAAGGAAGCAAAAACAAAATATATGATGTCAATTGCATCTTCTTTAAAATTTAAGCAAGAAATGTTAAAAGTGTTATTTGAAATGACAAAGTGGGCATGACGGGGAGTGAGGGTGTGAAATCTAAATGTTAAATAATACTGTCTTTAAGTCTTTCCTTCAATATCTATGTTCACATTATTTTGGTTTGAATTAAAATCATTGTTATCATGAATTATGTTGCTTCACTTATATAAAAAGTAGAGAAGTGCATAAATTAAGCAATGCATGAAAGTGTTTATCGTCTCTCAAGGATGCTTATTTTGCGTTTTTCTCAAGAAGTTTCCAGTGTTCTTTATCCGTCATCCCCCCCCCTTTTAATCGAGAGCTGGAATATTAGTAACGTGGGAAAGGTCTTAGAGTATATTTCCTCATTCTTTAAAATATTTTGCCTCACAATTTAGAGTTAAATATTCGTTTTAAATTTATGTTCTTTCAGTATTGTGAGACACTTAATGCTCATCCGTTTATTGTTCGTCTTTCTCAATTAGAGGTACTCCTGTCTTTAATATCCACGCTACTGAATATCACATATGCCATGTTTCCAATAAATAATCGTTACTACCTTGTAATTCTTGGTTTTATCTGCCACTTTTCTTCCTAAAATGATTAGTATTGGTGTTTTCACTACCTTCAAATTATAAGCGCGTACAAATTGGGTGGCTATATTTCGTCAATTGATCATGCATGTGTTTTTATGAATGCTTTGTCTTTGTCCATGAGGTAAACTTCCAGTTTTTTGTTTATTTTTTCTGCCACGTTGTGATGACAGTTGCGAACAGTAAAAGACCGTTTTTTTTTTTTTTTCCTTGTATGACTATGATAAATGTGACACAAGGCATAGAGTATCGTTTAATATAACGCTACAGTGACAAATAGTATGAAAGTGTTGGACCCCTACTCTCTCTCAAAGTGGTGATAAACGTCCTGTGCTTAACCGGTGGCCAGACCGGAAGTGCCAGAGAGACTCTAATGATGACCACTCACACGTCTGGCCTCACCACATCCTCCCTTACTGTTGATACAACCTCCTTCCCTCCTGTCCGCGAAACTCCCAGTAATCGATTCCAAAGACGGTTTACTGCTGTATGGGGAATACACTCGCGTACATACACGCGTAGCATTCCTTAGTTACGTATCCTGGTGCAGCTGACTGAATGGCAAACTCATTTTGCGCGAGATGTATGCGCATCGGCGTTCTTGTCACCGCTATCATCGAGTTCAAGCATTGAACCCAGGAATAAATAGATTGCATCGCGTGACAGTTTTTCTAACGATTTCGTAAAATTATTGGCTATAACCCATAATTGTTTTGTTCCTGTGTGTCATTCACCGAAGATATATATGTGTGTGTGTGTGTGTGTGTGTGTGTGTGTGTGTAAATATACAATTATTACAATTATGTAAGCCAAGCTTAGAGGAATTGTATTTAAGTTCTTATTTTATTCGTGAAATAGTTCTAATAAATATCACTCGAGGGTCTGAGCTTTCCAAACTCACTACGTTCGTGAATTTATCGGTAATCTCAGACCATCTAGTGATATTTATTAGGTCTACTCCACAAATTAAATAAAAATTTCAATACAGTTAATGTAAACTTTACTTACAACATTGTAATAATTGCATATTTACATTTTACTTTTTCAAGCAATTTTGCGACAGAGGAATGTGCCGATTGTCAGTAGTGCCAATAGAGAACAGTAAAATACGAGTTTAAGACTATTTCGTGAATAGAATAAGAATAAAAGTAATACGATACATTTGAAATTCGCGCACAGAGTATTAACGCTTATATAAAATGTTATACCTATGAATATCTATTCTGTTCAGAAACTGTGAGAATGAAATGAACAAAAGTCGACTATCATAGTCGCTACCAATCGATTTTCTAATACCAACTGAAAAAAGACAACCTTTTTGCATTGTGAACAATAAACTTTTAATTAACATTAAATTAGTTAACAGTACAATTACTGAAAACGCAGTTATCAACCTTGAATGAAGAAGCTGCAGTTTCATTGGATACAAAGGACATTTGGAAGTTGGAAGCAGAATCCCGCACTTTATTTAGCATTGCCGAATAATGTTCTTGATTAATCTGGATGTATGGCTTAAGAGCAGAATATTTTCCTCCTTTTTGTGCCAATCCGTTTCTCTGCTAACATTTTGGTCCATTTAGTCAATTCGTTTATTCCAATTGCACAGTTCTTTACCATAACCCGCTCTTATAGCAAGATTGATAGACTCCTGGTCGCCCGGAGTCTTCCCCACCTTATTCCTTTCTCTCAGAGATGCCCCCATTTGGGACGATGACATAAACTGCCAGCCCCTGAAGTATCGACAATTCCCTCTTTTTCCGTACCAATCCAATTAAATTCAATCCAAGTTGGTTTATTTATGGGCGCTCTTTAACATCGCAAATCATAAGCGTCAAATTCAATCCAAGGCATCGCGTAAAGCCCAGAGGAAATGTGTCTGGACTCGTCTGATTAAGCCATAGAACACCAGGTACTCATTTGAATAGTTGACAAAAGCAGAAAATTCCTCTTTTGCTGCAGAGAATCAAACTCAGGATAGTGCAGACTGCAGTCAGGCGTCTTATCATTTGAACTATACTTCAACTTTTGCTTAATAAGATTTCGCTATTTATTATTCCCATTTGCATATCATTGATCTTTCACTTTCTACGATAATATATTTTTAATTTTATTTAGTGAATATTGTTTCATGAAGGAGATCAAATCAATAGATTGCCAAAAAGGTCTAATCGGAGAACATATCAATTATACAAACATAATTAATATGAATTTATTGATCATATGATCAGTTCAAGATATGCTGGAAGCAGTTTTGGCCGTGTTTTATTGTGGCACATCGTCGTTCCATTTATTTGTTTGTTACTTTAGTTCGTTAGGTTCCCCTTCTGGTGTTTGTTTGGTGGGGTCTTCTCAGGGGAGGGTGGGACAGTTAGCGAAAACTTCTAAATGGATCTTTTTCAGCAGCGGCGACAAAGGAACAGGAAGGATGTAGGGAGAATAGCTGTGTAAAAAAAGGATGAAACAGAAACGAACGAAAAAGTTAATATTGAAGCAAAAGATGAAAATAAAGGAGGTGGCAAAGGTAAGAAGAGGTAGAGAGAGCACATTTAAAAATAAGGAATTATTTTAGTGCAAAGGTGTTCCGGAAAGGGCAATCGGGATGGGCTAAATTGTGTTTTGGTAAATAGTGCAGAATTCTTTGAAGGATGATTGTCAAATTTAACTTTCTGCTAACACTTCCTTAGCAAAAGAACAATTAAAAAGTTGAATGAATATGGTGGAATAAAAATTATTCTATATTACTTTCCTGGCTATTAATATTTTATATTCACTTTGACTTATTCCTAAATATGATTAGATGCTAATATATACCAAACATTGAATAAAATAAAAATAATTAATATCGGATGCCTGCATATGCCTTTGTAATTTAATTTCATTTGTACTCTGGTGATTTGTATTGCATTGGATTGGATTGAAATGTTAGGCCCCATTCACAATGAAAATTAAACGTAAACATAATAAGATAAGGGTAACATGTTACTTAGTAGTATGTAGGCATCCACAATGAAAGTCCTAAACGTAAGTATTAGGCAATCAAAAATAAGAACAAGTGAAGATCAACTAACAGCTGATTGAAAATGGCTGCTTCTAAGCAGACGTCGGTAGCGTTTATGCATATGCAAAATGTAGTAACTAATTTGCTTGGAGTAATATGAGTAAGAATAGCTTTCTTATAATGCAATTAATCTATTGTTCATTGACGCCATTCTGTTTACAGAAGTCACTGATCTTCAGTTTTCTCTCCATAACTTGCCCTTACACGGAGCAAGGAAATCAAGTGCAACTCTTGCTGCTAGCTGCTGCAAGTACCGAGCTACAGCGGACAGAGCCGAATTACTGTGCGTGGCCGCAGTGTAAATGTTGCATGTATGTTTTTTTTTTTTTTGGGGGGGGGGTGAAACATAATGTAACCTATGAGTTGTCTTCCGTAATTTTTAAATATAAATTGACAGAGAATTATTGGGTGGATGAAATACTGTAACGGTGACAAATCTACTCTTATTGGAATGGAATTCGCAATTTATATATATATATATATAAAACGTAAACATAAAAATAAACGTACGATTGCACTTAAACTTAGAAGCTTGCAAGGACCAAGGTTTTGTGCCTATGTGTAATTTAAACTTAAGAAAGCAGCCATTCAGAACACAGCCGCTCTGTTTATAGAGCTCTGTGGTAGAATTTATCCATACAAGGAGAGGACGGAAATCAAGTGCAACTCTTAATAATTGCCGAAGACAGTGACTTCTACAGATATAGGTAGATGATAATGCTTTCAAGCGAATAGTACCATGGACAGAATACGCTATAATTTGAAGTTTATGACCCTTTTTTGCTGCAATCAAAGGAGATTTGCCTCCATTGCAGTGATTTACCCGCCCCTATGAACTTACATTTACATTTACGAAAAATCTCTGGGTCCATCGGTTTCTACAATTTACCCGAGGTTAGGCGTTAGTATATATACATATATACATATATACATATATATATATATATATTAACGCCTAAATTTTGGATGTTTGGGGGGGGGGGCTTTAACAATATATTTTGATACTCCCACCTGTTATGCTAAGCTCTTCGATGCATTTCTTGAACTAGCCTTCAAACAACAAGAAATTCGTTTACATTTTCTCATGTTACATTTGGAGTTTTCTCTTTACTTAATTTTTTTCATCTAAAATAGCTTGATATATTTAAACGTCTACGCTACTCTAATTATTGTTATCTTAGAACCAATGAAAGAATATGAGAATGCTCTTTAAATAATTCTGAATTAAACTTCTTAATAGACGACAAATAATACCTAGTTTTTTTTTTATTTTTATTTTTAACTTCGGCTGTATATCTCATTGTAAAGCTGCACTTATTTACTGCAATAATAATTACATGCTTTTCTTACAACATAAAAAACAAATAAATTAATAGTACCATTTACCTAATTAAATTTGTATACAAAATGTTTATTAATGCTTTAAGCTTCATATTGAAATAAAACCAACATGGCCTTGAACTGACATGCGCAGATTGAGACACGTTGCTTCCGGCGGAAGGTTGTGAGGAAGGAAGCAGTGGAGAAGCCCGCCACTGTTGAGATGCCTTTTGCACACGACCATGCTTCCCGCTATACAGAACGAATCACTTAAAAACTACCACCGTAAATATTTCTGAAAAAAAATGTTATTGATGCGCTATTTTTACCGAATTGTCCAGGCACGGGCATATCAATTTATATATCATTACGAGGGTATTTCTAGCATAAAACAATTTTCAAATGAATAATACCTATTAACTTCAAGAAAATAGAACTAGAAATTAGAATATCAACCGTTGTTATGGGTTTATTTTTATTAAATTGTTATTTTTTTCACGATTCTAAACCAAATACATTTATGAAATATCATTAAGTGGAGATGGAACTTTTAAAACCCATTTTAATGAATTTTCATGATCACTTGGCAAAAAGCAATATACTCTCCCAATAAAGAGCAAAAATAGTACATGTTTATTTGTATTTGCCTATAACTTAGAGAAATTATCAACAGATATGGCTGTTTTTCTTTATGAATCTAAAATTCCGATCCTAATCATGTGAAAAACCTTGTAATTTTTTCGGCCTCATTTAACTGCTTAGGTACTAAATCGAAAATGTACCGCACATTTCTGCATACCGCGATCGTATGTGAACGAATGTGTTTGCATTTTATTTCCGTTACACGAAATATAGTGAGACGCTCCTATCAACACTTGTGATATGCTATAGAAATAGTAGAAGTATTGTTTACGTGAAACCTTTTACGTTGTTACAAAAACTAGGAAGGAAACAAACAAACTGTTTTATTGGTTCGGAAATACATTTTTGCGCGCGTTCAAACTATTTCTCGTTTTTCCACTCTGAAATTGTCATCTCAAAAACATAGTTTTAACGGCTTTAGGAGCTTCTTGAGTTGAGTCTTGATGAAAATCTATCCATGCATTTTTGTTGACATTTGGGAACAAAAAGAAGTCGTTAGGCGATAAACCAGGTGAATAGAGGCAATGCGACATTAATTCAATGTTTTTCTCCTTCAAATAATCAATTGTTTGACGTGCTGTGTGAGAGCTGCCATTATCATGATGAAGAATGATGCGATGTTTTCGGTTGTTTTTCCTTCGATGACTTCTGGCAAACGAATTATTGTGTACATTCAGCATTAACTGTTCTTTGATCCTCTAAAGAAATGGTTGCGACATGTCCAGTACAACCGAAGAAACAAACGATCATTTTCTTGGAAGTGCTTCGAGAACGAACAACTTTTGTGGGATTCGGTTCATTTTGGAACACCCAAACAGTAGATTATTGCTTAGCTTTCGGTTCATACAAATACATTCAAGTTTTCTTACCTATTACGATGTTGTGTACGGATATTTCAGTTCTTCTGGGGAATGATTTGAATTACGCTAATTAACACGAGTGTTTTTTGAGCTTCAGTCAAATTATGCGGAATCCTTCGGGAACATGTCTTTTTCACAGCTAAATTTCATGCAAAATCGAACTGCAATCTTTGATATGCTTAAGGATGCCTGTTTCTCACCGTAAGTCACATGCCGATCTTCTTCAATCATGTTTGGCACATCATCGATGTTTTTGGAATGACAACTGAATTTGGTCGACCTTCACGGAATTTATCACTGACGGACGCATGACTACGATGAAATTCTGCAAACGAATCTCAAACATTCTTTTCTAATGGTGCTTCACTACCAAAAGTTTAACAAGGCGATTCTATGCATTGCCGTTCAGTTAGGTCTTTACTAAAATCGTAAAAAAAAAAAAAAAAAAAAAAAAAAGCATCCAACGAAAACCTTTACGTGAAATTTCAATTTTTTTTTCAAAATTGCTTTGTTTAAATGCTCACTGTAAACAAAATACTTATCTAAGTTGCAACTGTTTTTCGCAATAAAAATGTCAATTGCTTAGAAAATGGTAATCGTATACTTCAGTAGCGCCACCTAGTGGTCGTTTGAAACAACTAAAAATGTAACCCTCATATATGGAGAGTGCAGAAAGAATGCCTTGCTTTTTTGTGTACGCTGAAAGATACGCTCAGGAATAAACTGTATCGTAATGTTGATAGTTTAATAAAATACTGACCAAGTACAAACAGGCACATACCATTTATGTCTAACGATCATGCAAATATCTAAAACCGTTCTTAAACCCGAGTCATAAATAAACCACATACTGGACTAAATCATTATGGGGGGGGGGAAACTTATTGACATCCTAATCTCGTTTACTTTTATTTTATTGAAATTAATAGTCATTGTTCTATTTGAAAAAAAATAACTGCTAAAAACAAACTTTCTAATAATTGCTGAAATCGTTGTATGGGCTACTTGATTTCAGTGAAAACAGCGCATCAATAGCACATCAATTTCGTTCAGAAATATTCGCTTTAGGCGATTCCCCCTGTACATAATTTTGTACTTACAATATCTAGAACTTGGTTGAAAACTTATTTTGTGTATTTAATTTACAAAAAATGCTCCATTCCTAATTTTATCGCCCTTGGTGCCTGAAATTTCAATGTTCTTTTTCGACTATTCGGGAAACCTGTATTAGTTTGTATGTTTGCTTTTTAGAACCAATAGGATATATTAGGCGCATGGTGCATCTCTTGTATTTTTGGAGGAGGCGGGGAACTGCTGAAAGAGGGAGGAAATATTACTATTTCCTATCTTAATGGTGATCTACATTTGCAGATTTTGAAGACGTAGATCACAAATACGACCTTAGTATTTTTTGTTTAAATTCACACAAAAACATCTAATTCTAACCTCTTGCAACTGATTTTTGTACGGAAGACGCTGTTTTGTGTGGTGTGGACAACCGTCCTCCTCGTTTTTGCAAATATAGCTTGCATCCGCAGTATTCTAAATAAAGCTCCATTGCAGAGCTTAACTGGGATGCTTCGTGTTTTATATTTAGCTTGCACACCTAAACATCTAAACAAAGAACAATATGTACCCTAAAGCATTAGTTAAAATTTTTCAGTCCTGCACCCTTCTCACTGGCTGGCCGAGTGTCAACGCCCCCAGGGGAGGAAGAAATGAAGTCAGGGATACACAGCGCATTTGAGCATGGCTGTAGAGTCCCTAGCAATGTTTCTAGATATAACACTCCAGTATTGGCGGGGCTTCCTCTTCAAGGGAGGCCGCTTCCACAATAGACGTTGGGGCAGAAACCTTTCGTAAGCGCAAGTCACCGTTACACCGCACCAGCTCACCTCTCCCTGGCAAGAAAGGAAAGGCCCATCTCAGCACATACTTAATTGTAGGCAACGAGTGAAAGGCACGAATAAACCCAAGGTCAGGATGGTAGGCCACAAGGAATTTGAACCCAAAACCTTCTGAATTCGAGTGTCAAGCGTTTCCTCCTGAGCTATCCCACTTGTTGTTATACAAAAAGAAGAACATTATATGAATCTTGACACGATTGTATTATTCATTATGCTTTTTTATTTATTTTCATAAGTATTGCACAAAAGCGAAGATTAAAAAAAAACACAATATACTAACTGACCCCGTACGAAAAGTCATGGGGAGAACGAATTTTTCCCTTTCAGTACCCACAATCTTGGACTCCCAACAGAAAGAGATTATAACCCAGAGCGCCGCGAGTCTAATATATTTATATTGCTCATATTATATCTGATAGTAGCTGCACATAGAAAAAATTAAATGTTGTAATTGAATGCACTGAAGTAGTTGTGTTCGCTTATTCTTTTAACAATCAGACAGAGAAACTTAGATACTTCTTATATATTCTTCTAAGTTTTGTTAAATAAAATATATCTAGACAAAATAATTTTAAAATTATGTTAACGCTCTTTAAATGTTAAAGGGCACTTTAAAATAAATATAAATAATTTGTGAGCTTTCACTTTCACATTAAATTTCAGCACAAATGTGACATATTTTCTCCCTTACCATATTTGTGGATGACTTCTTCTATTTATATAGGAATTACTGCACTAAACATTTTATTATTTTTTTTTTACTTATAATAAAGAATTTTATTCTATCTCATCTCTTTGTAAAATAAGATGTTTTGTAACCAATCTGGCATGTTTACTGTACCTAAGAAGTTCTGATGCAAATTCGATAGTTGGTGTTGGTGCTTTTCAAGCATTAATAAGTGCGGTTTTCAAATGTAGATAGCTGGTTGTATGCGTCTAAGGAAATTTTACTCAGCAATATTATGTCATTTAGGAAGTCAATGTTCTAATTTCACAAAGGTAAGTAATGTGGCTAATGTCATTAACATAAATTAAACTTTTATTATGTAATTAATTATTTAATTAATTGCACAATATTTTTTACGTTTTAAGTCGGTTAAATATGTTTTACTTCTTTAAACTTTTGGTGCAATTATTACCAGATCAAGTGAGCCCATTAGGTCTCAGTGTTTTTTCATTTCGCCTAATTAGTGGTAATATTATTTTAAGTTTATAAGTCCATCTAAATGAAAAGAGAAGGAAAATTTGGTCTCAAAAGATATTAGAGAGTGCAACAGAAACTGTTCCATTCCATTAAAAATAAGTCTACAATTAAGAATTAGAGCTGTTAGATATTTCTCGAAGAACAATACGAAAGTCTATCATGTCAGCAGCCATCTTGTATTTAAATTCATCTTTTATAATTATCAACTGGCATAACATAACTTTGCTATCAAATTAATGTATTAATCAATGAACATCAGACCTTCTATTTCTCAAGAAAAATGTATTTATAAGTAAAAAAAAATGAAGATAATATTCCGCCAACTGAGAGTACAGGAAATTTTGCAAGAAATAAAATCTGAAAGCGGCGTATTGCTACATTTGTCAAGAAGACAGAATTACTGACATATGTAGGTGTAACGTTTGTGGACCTATGTTCATGAAGCCCGAACTGGAATCTCACTGAAAGACACATTCACCATCCCCATTGTTTATATGTAAGAAACCAGGATCATTTTTAATTTGACAAATAGAAATGTTAAACATGTGCAAAAAATGTAACCTGCCTTATTTGTACTGTTGCACTCTAAAATAAAACAGTAAACGTCTTAATATAATTACTTTCATTTTTTTCTCACAACCTGTGACTTCATTTAATATATATGCGTATATACATTTCCACATACCTTCAATTTGTATGTTTTTGAGAGACCTTGTTTTTATGCACAAAAGGGTCTTCTCTTTTCATTTTTATAAACATGATTTTCGTTTTTCTTCTCTAAAGGAGCATAATAAATTTTCAAACCTTAGGTAGACCATGTTAGCTATGGATACCTTACATTTTATTTATTTATTTTTTTTCTGAAAGTTGGTTAAAACTTTCGCTTTCTTTTTCTTTGTTGATCTGAATGACTACAGCCTCTGTCAAAATGACCGGAAAGGGTGACAGGGCGGCGCTGTTGGTGCATACATCCAATCTGATTCCCATAGTTCTTTATTTTCCTTCTGAATACAATACACATTCTGAGTTTCTATGTAAGCTCTGAGTTTCTATTCATTGAAATTTAAGCAAGTTTTCAAAGAGTTTTTGTGTGTTGTGTATAAAACCTTCAAAATAAATCATTTATGCGACTTGGAAACTTTTCTTTGGGGCCTACTACAGTATTATGAAAATGTTATAATTATGGATGATTTTAATACTAATCTTCTAAACACAATTTCTTCTGCTATGCAACTACTAGATAAGTTTGAAGCCTATAAAATGATAGTTATCCCCCAACCTACACACAGACTACTGAAATACTACTAGTTACTAGTATCACAGCTACAACTCCGCACAGCTGGTCGAGGATGTTAAGGCGCGGACTTGTGAGCGGGAGGTCTTGTGTTCGAATCCCGCCAGGATCGTCCTCCCTACTGAAGATTTTTCCTGGTTTTCCTAGTCCTCATACATGGCAAATGCCTGGGAGGTACCCTAAACTTAGGCCTGGAACGATTCCTTCCTTAAAAATAAATACTTTCCCAATATATCATTTCATTTCATTTATCACCAGTGTCCATCGCCTGTGGTGCCTCTGTAGCAAAAACGGGCGTTAAACACCATTAATTCATTTTTATTACAGCTACAACAAATTCTAATAAAATAGTAACATATAATCAGTTATCGGTACCGGAGATATCGGTACACATTATATAAGCTGAATATTCATTGCAGCGTCCTAAGACTGTACAAATAATTCTCCAATTAGAAGACATGCGACAAGTAGATAGGTTCCTTAGTTTCTGACGCTCTATCAATCGTGGACTCTATTGTAGTTGATGAAAAACTAAACACTAATAACTTTGTTTAATAAACATTTCTCAAAAAAGAGAAAACGAATCACTTGACTTTGACTTCCAGCTCCTTGAATGAGAAATATGTACACTAAGAGAACAGGTCTATTGTAAATTGAAAATAATAAAATTTAATGTAGAGTTTAAAGATACAAACGACTGTAAAACATGACCACCCAGAACGATAGAAATACAAAGTTCAGACATGTTCATAAGACGTGGGTTCTAATATAGCACGTAGAGAAATGTAAGACAATCCAGGCCTTCGATAAAGACCACTGCTTGCTTGGATAAATGGAACGAGCATTTTACGTTTACCACTATCTTCTTAAACTTGAAACAATAGCAAAATATCAAATTATTAATGACACTCCTCTGCCTGCACGCGACTAAATCTTCTTCAGCTATATAAGGACCATGCATAAAACGGCATTAAAATGGATTAAATCGAAAACACAGGGAGTTGACAATATGTGAAAGAGGATTCATTAATAAAATAACAGACGTAACTATCCCGACAATAACTTACATATTCAAAGCATCCTTAATTATTTCCATTTACCCATAGGTATGGAAGAAGGCTGCAGTTATCTCATCACTAAAATTAAGGTACACCTGAAACACTTAATGACTATAGCCTAATTAACAATCTACCTATTTTTTCTAAAGCACTAGAAGACATATGTGCACAACTAACCTTATTATGCGCAATAAGCAATATTCTTGAACCTAACAAATCAGGCCTCAGAAAGGAACACAATACAATACTGCTTAAAGTGACTGAGCATACACGATAGGCAATGGGTAATAGCACTCACAGACTTTTACAAAGTTTTCGACACAGTTACCTGTTAGATGCGAAATTAATGACATTGGATTTTTCTGATAATACAATTGCCTAGGTGAATTTTTACTTTCGTAAAAGTACATAGTATTTTTTAAATAATAATAATTATTATTCTTGGCATATTGTAAATACCGGTTTACCAAAGGGTTCAGTGCTATTGACGTTGCTATTTTCAGTTAATATTTATCACATTTTTATCAAACTAACACATTGCAAGCGCCCCAAGTATGCCGATGATATAAAGGCGTATTAAGCTCTCGAATTGATACAATCGATGAACCTATAGATAAAATTAACTGCCGCTTTAACTCTTTCGATCGAAAAAATATGAATTTAAAAAACTCAACGCAAATCTCAGATTATCCTGATAGATCAAAGTGTGTAACAAATAATCTACCACCTATATTAGTAAATACTTGTATTATTATTTTTTTTATTATTTATATTATTATTGTTGTTACATGCAACAATATAGTAACAATTTTAGGCCTTGAGTGGAATAATCAGGTGAGTTATAAAGGTAGGAAACATTTTTATTTATTTACTCGTTTAGGCGACAAACTGATATTAATACAAATGCAAGTTCTCGTGATGCCGCCCTCTGACGGTATCTCGGTGCTTACTTGAGCAACATGCACTATCATGTCGTCAGATCGACTTATGCGAGGCCGAGATTGCCTTGGTTTGTTGTCACCTTCCTTGAACTGTCACGCCTATGATCGCACATTACACACATCCATGACACCATCACCACATGTCTCACTCAACTGGCGATGAATTTCAATCATTGTCAAATCACACAAATGGAGAGGAGAAAACGAATGATTACACGCTGTTCTTGTAATGAAAACGTTGCTATTTTGAAGTATCAAAACAGTCCTCACTCTCGCCGCTGCTGCTAGAGTTCTCTGTGCCATAGAGTGCTGCCATCTCGGTCACGTATTGAGAATGAGTGCCCGCGTATTTTAAAACTAACCGCATGATTCTTCTGTTTCCGGTCCTGGGAAAAATATCGGAGGTGTTATAGTTTAATGCACCTTGTATCTGCTATGGCGAGTGAAGTTAGCTTTAGATGTCACGGTGCTATTTAAGTGCAGCTGGGACGCTTTTTTATGTGCTGTATCATTGTTGTCATTGCAAATGAAGGCATAAGTGATAAAGATAGTGGTAGGAATTGCAAAATAATAATAAGGAACGATTCCCCCCCTTTCTCAACCAAAACTATGCGAACCCATTAGAGTGCCATTTAGAAACGAAACAAGTGAACTTATTCGCGAGGAAGTGCAAAAATGTGAGCAGCAAATAAAACAGTTCGTGCCAGCTGTTATTGAGGTAGGAAATTTAAACTTTTAGAGAAATTGAAACCAAATATTTTAAGACTATCATGAAGGAGAAATGTCATAAATATTGGTTATGTTATTATAAACATTTAACTCACTGTGATCAAATTACGCAGGTTAGGCCTAAGGCTCTGTCCTGAAGAACCATTCAAATGAAGCTAATTATAGTTTTCTTCACACTAAATCAGCTATACTAAAAACAGGCAATAAAACGTTAAAGTTGCAAATGTGGTATTAATGCAAAATTCTGCATACCTATTAAAGGACTGTTTGTTTAAATAATTTAGTTCTTCTTGCATTATCTACGGTAAGAAACAATAGTCTTTAGCAGTTGTCAGGAGGTGCCTTGCTTGATTACAGGTAGATATTTCATAACGGATAATATAAGGGAAACATGTGTATTTCTGAATTTTATTATATCAAATTTAAGATTAACTGAGTAAAACCGCGGGCATAATTTTGAAATAAATAAATAAATAAATGAAACTAACTTATACGCATTAAAGAAAAACAATTTACGTTTTGATTAATAATTATACATCTCAAAAAGCCTGAAATCAAAGGGAGCTATTAAAGGCGTTTGTTCGTGGCAGAACATGAATATTAAACCTAAGTTTGAATTCAAGTCATGTCTATAAGAACAAAAAAGTAATACAAATGTAAGTTGTAGTATAGTATAGATCATTTTCACATAATGAATTTTGCGCGACCTGATAGCGTGAAAGAACCACTTTCCGGCTCGGTTGTGGCAACATTGGAAAGTTTTGTTAGCGCAAGTTTGAGAGCATTCTATTGACAGAATAGTTATTATGGATGAAATTTGGAAGTTTAAAGGTCTGCAAAACGCCGAAAGTTAAAAATTTATATTTTATAAGATAAAAATTGTAATTGTGGAACGTTACTTACCTATAGACCAAATCTTCAACATGGGAATATATCACATTGCAGATAATTTATAATATCATATAAAATATTGCATTTCCTCTATCCCTACATTTTTACTTTCATATTTTACTCAGAAAATATTTTGGTATTAAGAAACGTAAGTTTTCAATTTTTGTATTGCTTTATGCAAGTTTTTGCCCGTAGCTCTAGCTGTGCAACCTTACAAAAACGGCAAGTCAAAATCTTGTGCTTTTTACGACGTCCAGACAAAGTGCATTTAATCAGAAGTTAGACTGTACTTTTTTGTACAGATATAATAGTTTACTGCTTTGTAATTCGAATATTTTAGCATAAATCTGAATGGTGTTGTTATATTCTCTTCAATTTTTCCCTTCATTGAGATATCAATTGATCCTTCAAGACAAAATTATATGTATATATTTCTCTCTCACTCATTCTTGACCCTTGCCCTTTTTACGGTGACATTTTGCCTTAACCCATTTCCCGCTTCACGGAATTCTAATTTCTGCACGACAAGAAGGGTAGCGTTGTTACAACTTTTCTGTGGTTTGGGGAAAATAACGAAAAGGAAGAATGTAAGCAGCTAAAACTTGCAGAGAGGGAATTGGATGCGGTCCGGCCCTCAGCAAGTGGACACCTTCCTTTTCTCCTCCCCTACGTTCATTTGTCTTCCCGCTCTGTCTTATGTAGCGCAACGGAGGCTGCGGCCACCGGGACCTCCGGCCCTTCGTGCTGCAGGAATGTCCAAGCAAACAGATTTTCCTCTCCCTTTTGTGTTGTTAAAATTCTTCTGCAACACAATCATAGTTTCAGAGATTGCAAGAGAGAAGAAATTGGATTCATCTTTCGTGACGCCTTTCCTTCAGATGTAATGGAGCAACAGGAAGCAATTTTCTTTGCCTTCTGCTCGAGGTCTTTGTCCCTGACAATCTTGTGTAAGAGGGAAAATAAATTAAATGAAGCACACAACTGGAAAGTCCTAATACAAGAAAGATTTCAAAACGTATGACGGATAAACCACTACTAAGTATAATTGTTTCCGGATTTCTGTTACTTTGCATATCAATACCTTACTACCGGATAAGAACAGCTACTAAAGTTCTGATCCTGTACATTGCTTTTAGTTAGCTACTTTATTGTACTAAAACCACTTGAACCTATTCTTAGTACCAGTCAAAACTCGTTAAACCTGCTAAATACCAAAATAAAAAATAACAGTTAATTTAAAAGTTAACTTTCCCATTAAATTTAAGAATGGAAGTCAATATCTCTCTATATAAAACTTTCATATATATTCATGACATTTATTACGTCATTCGAAATAAATTGCTTGTAGAATTTCATAAAGGCAAAGGTTTCCAACTGACCAGGATGAGCTGTTGATTACTCAAGTGTAGGAACAAGTTGCTCAAGTCTTTCGTTGCTTTTTAAAAATTAAAATTAAGTTAAATACTTCATATCACCAATATATCCAACCATAGCTTTGAAATACAGGATGCTTTTAGTGTCTTCCCTAGTCTTTTCCATTCACTCCTCCCTCTAGCCTTGTTCAGTGCTTCTACCACCGAATTTTGCGACGCCTAACGCCTTACAGCTGTAAAATCCCACATCATCGCTGAGAAGCCAATCTGACTGCATATAGTTTTGATACGTGATCTCCCCACTACCATTTCAATTGTTCTGCAGTCTGTACGCCTTCCCTTGTGCCGATTTGCATTCGATGTTTTTTACTCTGTCATTAAGGAAATCCAAAGAATTCTTCTTTATTTTCCTCTGACAAAACTGTTCATCTCTTTTGTCTTTAGATGTAAGGGGCCATGTTTGACATCTGCAGAATAATGCTGGAATCATAATTTTTTAAAAACATATATATATATATATATATATATATATATATATATTTTGTTGATAGTTGTATAAATTTATACAGTAAGATGTATTTTACATTCCAGAATATATTCCAAGCTACTGCAATTCTTTTACTTCTATCAGTGAAATCAGGCCAAAACAAATAATTTGGTAGTTCTTCAAGTATTGAAATAGTTTTCTGTTATTATTTATTCGTATTTACCTTCGTTGGTCATTAAATTTGTTTTTCCTAAGGTTTAATGTACGACATATTTCGTTACTGATCTTAGGATCATTCTGTTTATTTCTTTTCAGGTTTCGTTAATAGGAAGCATCAGCGTATATTTTATTGGCCACCCTTCTTCCTTTGAAATTTAATCCATACTAGTTTCTCCAATCTAGCTTACGGAAATAATTTTTCAGAATACAGATGAACAGCTTGGGCGATAGAGATTCCCCTAGCTTTCTTCCCGTCCTAACTTAAATGTACTGTCCTCTAATTTTGTAAGTATTATGGCAAGAAATTTAATATATTTACTCTGTGTACCAGGTCCTTTGGTGCTAAAGGACGCACTTGTGCTCTCGGAGTGAAAGGTTTGTGTAGTCGATGAGCGCTATATGCAGACAGCGGTTGAATTCCACAACTTTTAATTATCTTTCAATTATTGTCTGTTTGGTACTATAGCCACAACGGAATCCTATCTGCTCAGGTGGTTGAATTTGGTCTGGAATATTAGTTAATCTTCTTGTAATTATTCTCGAAAACTACTTATAAAGATTTAAAATGAAACTAAGGTGTTCTCGATAAAAAAAACCATGCTCAGAAATAAAATATTTTAAAATGTGTTTAGCTTGGTTTTTTATACAAAGAATTCGAAAAATCCTTAAAAAATTTCAGGTTTTTCTTTCATTCTCTAACTCGCCGCAAAGAAATTATGACATGGTACCAACAGAATAAAAAAATAAAATCTAAATACTGAGCTGGATTTTCTTTTATCCTAGCAAGGATATCATCATTTCTTTGGCTACACTTTTGGCGTCATGATAGAACATGTAAGAAAGAAACCTTGGCTTTTATAAGGACCGTTTGAATAGCGTGAATAAAGAAAACAAATTAAACAAATTAATTTCTTATTCTTCAGTACAGTCTCCATCGAGAGCACCTGTCCAGAGAGTTTGAAATTTCTCATTTTGTCGGGAAGTAGATTTTGTCAAGTACATGGTACTAACTATCAGCACTGATGACATCCTCATTTGACAAACATTTTCTCCTCGTCAAGCTGAAAATTCAGTCGCTAGTACTAAATACAGAGAAATGGTGATGAGGAATCAATTTGAAGTTCAGTTTGTTTACCTACACCATTGCGGATGTCAATATTTTGAGTAGCGTATATGAAAGAACACTTTTCCGTTTTCCTTCATTGTTGTTGTATAATGTGTTCCTGTAATTCTTTTATCCTTTGCTATATAGTTTAGCAGTGTTAACCCCAAAAAGCAGTAGCCATCCTTTTTCCAGTCGCAAAGAGTCTTTGCAATCCTAGATGCACTTTCCAGTGTTGTGACTGTGGACTCCGGTGTACAAGAAGTTTTATACTGAAATTTTCTGCACTCATCTAATTAATATACCGGCAATTTCCATTATTTTGAGCACTTTACCTCCGCTGTTTTCCATTGTGAAATTACATTTTCAATTGCAACGTTCGTGGTGAATTCAACTGGACATCCGGAGCGCACTTCATCTTTGGTGTGTGGATGGTCACTTTTAGACTCATTTATCCATAAATAATCAAAAGCACAGCCCCCTCTCGGCTTTGAACTTCACGACCGTTTACTTTTTAATAACAATTTTAATCACTGCACGAAACTTGATTCACGCAGTATCAATCACTCTATTACAAAAGGAAACACTTAAAGACATGTACTCGCCCATGTCATCCATGGTTTTGTAATACTGTTTAACGCCCGTTTTTTGCTACTGAGGCACCATAGGCGGTGGACACTGATGATGCATGAAAAGAAATGACATTTGGGAAAGGATTTATTTTTGAAGGAGAAAAGTTTCAGGCCTAAATTTAGGGTACCTCCCCGGCATTTGCCATTTGAGGACTGAGGAAAAACTGAAAAAAAAAAAAACCAGTCAGGGAGGACGATCCTGGCGGGATTCGCACCCCAGACCTCCCCTCATGAGTCCCCGCCTTAATGATCTCGGTCACTCATGGTGGTATCATTCATGGTGATGATAGAAAGCTTTCCTTTGTTTTCCAAAACATTTCTGATGTAGGCTTGTGAATTTAATCCCCGCCCTTCTTAATTCCCATGGGGGAATGGAATTTATTTCTTGAGTATACTTGGATTCAGTTCCTCCAAGGTATGTGAATTTGTCCTATTGGTAATTATTTTATCTTTTATCGTCATCTTGGCTTCTCATTTCGAACGCTCCTCCTTTCCCGAAATTTGTAACCAATTTAAGAATCGGAGCACCATTTGGATCTCGATCAATAGGAAATTTCTCCTCTTCGAATAGTCTCTGACAGCACGAGCTATTCTGTAAGCACATAGATCGCAAATTAACATTCCTTGCGGAATAAAATACGTAAGTCTAATGGTCATAGCTCTCTCAGTACATTACTGCACATGCGCGGTTTAGCTAAGACTAATGCGGCGTTCCCACGAAGCTCACGATTCCCGGCGGTGGTCTTAGCTGGATTACTTTGCGATCACCGAGTATATCTATTTAAGATGTGACAGCAGTACTAATTTCATTTTAAATCCCCGCTGCCTGCGCCACTGTGATGGTCTAGTGGGCATTGCTTGTACAGCCACCCTTCCCTTTCCTTGGAAGTCGTGATTCCTACCGGTTGGAGAGATACTTCAACTCAGCAACACAGTGAGCGGTGTCTACAGCCTGGCCTCGGAAGCGGTTGCTACCTGCGTGCTCATTGGAACTTTCCTTCTACTTTGTTGAATGTCAGGTAACATGTTTGACAAGTCAAAATTCTAACTCATTCCAGCATCAATTTTTTTTTTTTTTTTTCGCTTTCGTTACACACAAATAAATATGTAATTTAAAGGAATCTTACTGTTTGTTTAACATATACAATGTATTACTTTATTCTTGTAATGTTGGTGCATTTGTTGTATAGCCGCCCTTTTATTAGGGGAATATTACTAACGTTTATTATCCAAGTAATTTCTGAATTTTGTTGTTAAATGTTAAATGTCCATGCCAGTTTTTCAAAACATTTCATTGTTTTTTCTGGAGGTAGCTGCAGTGCTTTTTGGGCTGGTAATAAATCTGATTACACGCCGTTACCTGGTGTGCTTTCTAAAAGGCACCCCTCTCACTCCATTACATTTATTAAACAAATCCTCTAGGGTTGTGGGACTTATACAAGTGCGGTCATCGATGTTCTTATACGCCATCCAATTTAACTGGGCAGTAACCAAGTTAGATCGCCAGTCGAAGGAGATGTTCCGCAAGGGTATTTATAAAATATAAAAGGGGTCTGAAACTGTTATGCTTGATTCAGAATCGGCAATTTCCATTGTCGGTTCCGCCAATTAAGTAAATTAAGAGAGCATATATGTTTTAATGAAAAGTTAGAATCTTCACAGTTATAAGCCGTTTTCTTCCTCTCTCTCTCTCTGACATCTTACGGTGTAGACTGTGGAATTGTTGTGTCTTCTGTATTTCCTACTTGAAGCAGGAGTGTCAGTTGTCAAAAATTTGCCTATTATTATAAGAACCAACTTTTCTTTATTAGTATTTACATTTACTGACGGTCGCAAATACAACAACTACGACTAAAAACATGGCTGTGTAATTAAGACAAAACTTCTTGCCGCATGTTTGGTAGCTTTAATGTGTCATATCTCACTCCGTGCACTTATTTTCAAATGCTACGCGAAGATCACTCTTCTTCAAATAACATGGCTCTGGTTCGGTCTCGGCAAACTTTGAAGCACAAGTTTAATTGTAAGCTAGCAAATGTAGCCAGGACAGATTCTGTACGGTTTTACCGGTTCCTCTAGTCATTAATTCCCATCGTTAACTTTATCGTATTGCGTAATATGATGCACGCTTTTTCTAGTGCGTGGCTTGAAATTGCCCTCAGCCGTTCAAGAGCGGAGCTTTAATGCCTTAACTGGTACATTGCATTAGTAACACATAAACGGTAGGGAGGGGTACAGCAAATTGTGGGGTTCTTAAAGAATTGGATATTTCTAACGAAAGTGTGAATTTAAAAGCAAGAACAATTAAATGCTGGTTAAGGATAATACGGAGGAATCAAGCTCTTCTTTGAGCAGTCCGTCTAAGGGACCAAATAAGGGAAAGGTGGGATACGGAATGGACACCAAAAATAAGGAAATGCTTAGACAAAATTGGATTGGGGTATATTTGGTTAAGGGAGAGGACATTACACGAAATAGCTGGAAAATAGTTAACAGACGTTTGCGAGATATGCTTCTTAATTTCAAAATACTTTCTCCATTTAATGACATTAGATAGTTGAGTTAATTGTGACTTTTGTGCACAATCCTGTGCACAATCTTTAACGCGCAACTGGTGTTATGCGATATGATAAAACAAAATACAAAAGCGAATTCTCTTTCGCTTACACACAAGCGCACAATAATGTCATGCACTTCATTCGTGTCAAAGTAAAATTAAAAAAAAAGAATAGAAGGTGACTTGAAGAGTTCTTGATTCAAGTACTTGGTAAGAAGAGGGCTGAAAGAAGGCGTAAGAATTTTCCAAAGCACTTGTATGCACAACATTACATAGCTCTTAAGCTTTATGATAATCATTATCGTTAAAAATATAAAGAAACAGGATCGACAAGGGGAGTTTTAAGGAAGGCATACAACGGCTTGGTAGAAGGTACTTCGTGCTCTTTTTAAAACGCTCAAAAACTTGCTTACTCTTCCCCTAAGCTTCCTTTCTTTTTACACTTCTCCGAACGATGAGGAGGGGAGCGAGTAATTTAAACCCAACAATTTATCCCATCGCTAAGCAACGACTCTCAAACACTCTTTAAAAATCCCTTAGCCCTTTACCATTCAGTTCCACGTCCAACATCTACTCTGTAAGGAGGATGAGCCCAAAGTAGATGCAGCAATCAACCTGAAAGCCAGAGCTGCACTGGCTGTCTATTGAAACTACGATGATTTGTATTATACAATACTTTCAAAGCAAAACACTAAATAAGATTTTCTATTTACATTATAAAATACATATTTTAAAACTGTCAGTTAAAACGATTACAAGGTGCATCGATTTAAATAAATGTAGACTTTTTCATAATTTTCCGAGATCACCTTCATATGAGTTTCATGTGCAATACTTCAGCGGGCTTCATCAGGGCCTTAAGGTGGCTAACTCAGAATTTAAATGTAAGTATAGCTGTTCTTATTTCCCTCATTTTGTTTAAAATTGTTTTATCCTAAATTTATATTTGGAGAAGTGATATAATCTTTATAACCTGACATATTGGATAAAGATAAACCAAACTAACCATACTATTAAATATAATCGACCGCTTCCGCGGCCTAGAGGTAATGGTTTGCGACTACCAATCCGGAGCTCCTGGGTTCGAATCCCGATCAGGTCAAGATGGGTATGATCTTTTTCGGATTTTTTCCTCACCCTGAGAAGTGAATTCCATATAGTTGTAAGGCACTAAGGGCTGCGAGTCTTTTGCGCCATTATTTATAAATACAGACTTACACCTAAAGTATTGACGTCCAATCTACAGACGCCGAAAGAAGACCAATACAGTCAAAGCGACAATAAATAACATATAAACATCTCATAATTTCATTAGTCAACCTTCATCAACATTTTAAATGTTTAAAAGTTAATTTCCATAGACTTTCTATAACTTTTGCCACATACGGTATGTGATAGCACCAGAAGCTTCACCGCCAAGGGTGGCCGAGGTCGTTAAGGTGTGGACTCGTGAGCGGGAGGTCTGGAGTTCGAATCCCGCCAGGACCGTCCTTCCTGACTGAGGTTTTTCCAGGTTTTCCTCAGTCCTCATTAATGGCAAATGCCGGAGAGGAACCCTATACCTAGGCCTGGAACGCTTCCTTTCTTTCCCAATTTATCATTTCATCTTATGTATCATCAGTGTCCACCGCCTGTGGTGCCTCAGTAGTAAAAACGGGCGTTAAACACTAATCAAAAAAAAAAAAAAATCCATAAGCTTTAAATTCTATTTGGTTCTAGGCCCAATAGAAATGATTTCCTGTTTAATGTATACACAGAAAAGGTAATCGAGGTGAGCAGATTTGTCAAACATAGATCCAGCACACTCAATCATCAACGCATCACATACATACGTCTTGCAAGTGTGGCGGTGCACCATCTTACTATAATACTGCTCGTACATTGAGAGGTACGTTTTCTAAGAGTGCAGGTAATTCATAGCTGAAAAAATTATAATATGCCTCACTTGTAGTTCTGCCTTCAAAAAAGTAACAACTTATGACAGAGGCACCAAGAACGCCACACCAAATAATCAACCATCAACGATGCTAAAGTCGTCATCCATTTGGGTTTTTAGATACCCAAAATGTCTATTGTTCAAAAAAGTTGTCTGGTCAGAAAATAATATGTTATTGAACAGTGAATCAGTCTCTATAAGCAGCGATGCACGGAACAATTTATCTCTTAGTTCCTGATGCAAGCACTCAAGTACGGAATGTCTGGTTAGTTCCGCACATCTCTGTCAATTCTCAACCATGTATTTGTGGAGTTACAACTATAGTAGCAAAAACATCAGTAGCATTCTCATTTCGACTATATTTTGATGCAACTCTTGTTCTTCACATTTCCGTACATCTAAACGTGCTTCCTACCGTTTGAATTTTCATTTAGAAATTTGCATCGAGCATTTCCTATGCAAGTCCAAAATTTCCCCTGTATTCACCCAGTATTAAAGTATGTTATAATTACAATTCAAAGGATGCCATATTTCTGAAAACACGAAAGCTAAACAATGAAAATTGCTAAACATCTTTAAGATGGCTTCGAAATTGATATTTAGATGTCATTTTTTTATTTTCTTTCCATTGTTCCTTTTTCTGATTCACAAAGTGTAATTAATCGCTTTATAGTCCTGTTTTACTCTATACAATTTCTCAAGATTTCATTTTAGAAAAATAAACAAAGTTATTAAATTTGTTGACGACAATTGGAATATATAAAAACTATACCGTCGTTCTCCTTGAAATTCTGAATTAACTATCGGGGAGTCCCATAAATGGTCGGCTGAAGGTATCATGAAGACCCTTTCTGTGAAAACGTTAGAAAAATCAGCATCTTATTATTTTTATTTATTTAAGAGATATTATCTCGTACCTAACACTTTATGTGGGCCACCATGCTGAGTGGGAATACGTTCGCCAAGACTTTTATTCATAAATCGCGTATTGAAAGATAGCTATTCACTGAAGATATACTTCACAAAGCTCATTCCGCCTGTGGTGCCTCAGTAGTAAAAACGGGCGTTAAACACTACTCAAAAAAAAAAAAAAAAAAAAAAAAGCTCATTAAAACACATCACTTAATTTGTCCCATAATTTGTTGCTGGTTGAACTACATGTAAGTGTGTTAGTTTCATATGGCACCTCGGTTTCTATACAGTTTAATGGTTTGAGATTCTTTTGGGTCTCTCATAGCTAGTTATAAACATTACCTACTAATTGTAGCATTTGGAATTTTTTTATCAGTAAAAATATTCTAACTATAATAAATACAGAATATGCTTACACTATTTAATTTAAATTACCACAATTATTAAAAAGGCAAATAAGAAAAATTTAGAGAAAAATTCGCTATATTTTTTAAAAAAAAAATATGAATTGACAACAGGAATCTGGAAACATGTCCAAAGTGCTTAGATCATTGATGTACATGCATAACTGAACATCCATAAAGTTTGATCGACCTTTAAAGACACTGGAGATTGACTTCATGTGACAATACAGATAATGATGTGTACAAACAAAAATGTGAATAAATTGCGCATTTATATATCTTATTTTGCCGTTGTCGTGACTCAAAAAGCAACACATTCACCAAAATGTAAGTGGGATTAGTACCTATAAAACAGACCTCTTTTGGAATAATTTGGCAGTGTATAGTTTCCTTTATTTACAGATACCGAATGTCTATAAAATAATCAGAAATTCGAGAGATCAGAAACAAATAGCCGAAACAAGGACCAACACCTATTATTTTTATACCTTAAGGTGTATTCAAGCTAAATTATGATTTATTTACCTTTCAGCTACCAAAATAGTCGTTAACTTGCCTTGTGTAAAGACCTAAAATGAATACATGGTAGGAAGAAAATTTAAATACTTTAATAATGTTTAGACGTCTCGGATTTTCGATCCGAATTTGGTATTTCTGAGGCTACCTTATACATATCACCCAATGAAATATTTAGTTTTAAATGCTTATCTTTAAGTCAAATAACAATAACATGTGATGTGCTAAGGATATGCTGATCAAAACTTCAATATCCCAAAGAGTGAAGCTACGCTTGCCATTCCCCCAGAGTACGCATAGGTACCTTCATCACGCACTTGTGCCTTCAGCTGAGCATTAAGTTGTGTCATGCAGAACGTCCTTCCTCTCTCTTTCCCTACTACCGTACCTAATATCCTTATCGTATTCTCAAGGCAAACGAGGCGGGAATTAACAATAGCTTCCTTTATTTTTCCTTATGTTTCTTCCCCTCTTTTTCTATTGTTTAGGAAATTATTATTTCGAGTGTCAACTTTATCGCTGCTCATCTGCTTTCATTTGTTTTCATTCCCTCACTTCTACTTACTGTTTTCTTTCGGAGAGGTGTGGGTATGAAATCAGCTTCTGTATGCTCTCTCGTTTCCTGCACACGTTCTATTGAGAGTTGAAAAGGGTAGTCATTAGAAGAAAAGCTGCTTTTAACAGGAATCACCGTGCAATAAAATCTATATAGGAAGGCGGAGGAGAAAGGACAGAATAGAACTGGTTGTTCAAATAAAGGTAAATATTTATTCGTTATAGATACAGAACTGATACAGCAACAACAGCAAATTATAGCAAGCGAATAGTAAAAATTTAACCGTCCCACATCAAATCTTATTCACTAACTCACTTTATATTGATTGCATCGTTGTCCCTAACTGGAGTAAGAAGTTATGCAAAATATCACATTACTGTATAATATTCTAATTAGTTACTTCTAATAGTTAACATTTTACCTGTTACGTTAAAAAGTTTCTCTTAGAAGGTGATGATAATTGTAGCATACGATGAAGAATGTATCACTTCGATCAATATGATAAAAGTTTTGCAGATTAGCTCACAACTTTACGTTACACATATTCATAAATATTCGGACTTAAAATATTATTTCCTCACACTCAAATGAGAAAATGAGAAAAAGAACATTACGCATTATTTGAATATTTGCGACATAAACTGCAAAAGTAAACCGCAAATATCTTAAAACAGGGTAACAAATATAAAATCAATGATATTTATATTGGACTTATTAACAACATAAAATAATAAATACAGCTCCTTTCTGCATGAAATAACAATTTTAGATTTAAAAAATTAACAAATAATGTTCCTAAATACATATATTTAATTCAAGTTAAGCATTGCTGAACACAAAAATAAATCATTCTATCATTTGTATGCGGTCAACTAAATTAATTTATTTTGGAGGATTTTCTCAAATGGCACACTGCAGTATTTAGCATAATAGTGGGGAAGCACTGAACGGGGGGACATCTCTACCTATCAGATTATGCTGAGTGCAAACTACTTTCCGTATTTGTCTCTTTGATACAACTTTATTTACTATGAAGATGACAATGAAATTTCCCTATCATCCTTACAATTTGAAATAATTAATTCCCTAAATTATGATTTGAAATTAGACTATGATGCAATATTCGGAAATGAGAACTATGTTTGCGTCACACCGTAGTTCCTCGTAGCTCCTAATAGTTGGTTAAATATGGACTTGGCTACGAGTTGATTTAATACATTTCTCTGCTGTTTAGTGTTGTTCTGTACTGTTGCGGGCAATGAACTTGCACCATTGCATGGTTTGCATACTGCAGTCTATTATTATTATTATTATTATTATTATTATTATTATTATTATTATTATTATTATTATTATTATTATTATTATTATATGTTGCAGCTGACTAGATTTTGCCTGAACACGTAAGAAGTTGGTTAAGTACTTTATAAAACAGTGTTTAATTTTAATTCTTTGAAAAAAATGTATATTTTTAATAACAGCCTTCTCTAAGAATAAAAACCGGTTCAGAGACCGTTATTATTGATTTTATATAAAAATACACAATGTCACACTGTTTCATTTGCCATACATAGATATTGCTGAGGTAAGTTATTCACCGTCGAAATTGAAGATTACTGCAACTGATTTAGTACATATCTTCAAAGTACACTTCCAGAAAGTTTGAAAAAAAACTTGTACTGCAGGGAAAAATACATTAATTTAAAACAGGGAGCAGGAGGATCATTATATTAATACTGACTAAAATATCTATGTCTTCACTATATTTTTACGATAAAAATTTGGAAGCATAAAATAGAACAAAGAGAACATTAAAGGATAATCGTATATCAAAGAGAGAGGTTACGATTTGTCGAAGTAAAACTGCATAATCATCGAGGAATGTTCAAAAAGTTCTCGGCCCTACTCAGAAATGTCGTGAAGATGGGCAAATTATAATGATAGTTATAAAGTATCGTCCTTTAGATGGCGCACTGTTAGGTTTCAGACGGTAAGTGTAGTCACTTGTTTACAACTATCGTGCAAACAAACTAGTGTTAACATTTTATACCAAATAGATAAAACTGAAATACTAGCTGTAATAATGTGCTTCGTTTTGAAGGGTTTAACCTCAATTGAAATACAAAGGAAGTTTAATTGCACATTAAAGTATATTTTAACCCTTGTTTTCGGCGATGGGCTGCTGAATTCAGCGTGAACTTACATCCATTCAAAATGATGAGCGCTCAGGGCGTCTCAAAACTGCTATGACCGACGAGATTGTGACACAAATTCAGTTGCCGTATTCAATGATCGCCGATTGAAGGTATTCGAGTTGGCTGATATTGCAAAAATCTCGATAGATCATTACATTTTAAACGAAGTTTTGGGTATGAGAAATATTTCCGTTCGATGAGTGCCGCGTTTGTTAATAATGGATCAAAAACGCATTCGAATGAACATTTCGCAAGAGTGTTAGACATGTTTGAACCCGATTCCAGTTTGTTTCTCCGATATTTCCATTAATTCATTCATCACTACAACCCTGAAACGAAAGAACAGTTCAAATAGTAGGTGGCAACAGGTGAAAGTGCAAAAAAAAAAAAAAAGTCATTGCATCAGTGTTGAAATACTACCTGCAGCAGAGTAGAACCAGCACCGGGGAGTATTAAGATACACTACTGAACCAACATGGATGCTAAACGTCAACCTTTGCGAAAAAGAGATCTCTTTCATCACGATAATGCGTCTTCACGCATTTCTGGGATTTTTGCTGTAAAACTGCATGACCTTCGCTCCCAAGAGCTTCCACATCCACAACATTCACCGGATTGGCTTCCAGCAACTCCTATTCCCAAAACTGAAGAAATAGCTGGGTAGAAGAAGATTTACATTAAATGATAAGGATGAAGCTGAGAAGGCGCTTATTTTCCACAGTTGGATAAACGCATTTTACGGAGGAATTAAAAAATTGAAAAGTTGTTTAACTTTAACAAGGTGACTTTGTTGAAGAAAAATACTTCTCTCAAATTTTGTATTTTCTTGGACACATATTATTTAATGGATCATTTGCTGTTTTTTAAAATGGATATTAAGAATCTATCAGTTTGTTAATAGAATAGTCTTGGGGTTAATACAACTATCAATTACATTAATAAAGTTGGCTTAAATAATCGTATAATTTCAGATAATATGCTCATTTCTTTTATTTTTTTCTAGATAATATTAATTTTACCTATATTCTATTAATTTGAATGTGTAATTTACCCAGTGTATTGTGCATTTAATTAACCTCACTATTTTATAGATCAAAATATTGTTTTTTTCTTCATATCATTTTATATCTACATATTTTCTTATAACACTTATGTACTAGTTATTTGATTGCATTATTGTACAAAACTGAGCACAACCAGCTATAATCTCAAATTGTTTCTGCAATTATTCAAGACCGATTGAGTGAAATGGAAGACTTCTACTGACCAGTATAAATATTCTATTCAAAAACTCTTCAATAAATAAAAAAAATCCCGGCTTTAAAGTAAAATTTAGGGGAATCAAACACCTTTACAGTCTTTGAATAAGTTGCGTTTCATTGTCATGGTAGCAAATTTCATCAAAAATGTGCAATATTGAAAAGAGAACACAACTATAAAGTGCCATATGTGAAACAGTGTTACAGAATTGTAGTCTGTTACAAAGAGTGTCGAGGTGGCCGTACGGTTCGGTTTCACTATATTTGCATGTACATTTAGGTTTCTAGATGGAAAATAGGTTGTACCACAACTTGGCTGGATATGTTAGTAATCTTCAGTCAGGTACAAATGCACTTAGAAATACCATATTCTGATGGACCATGCATGTTAACATAACCTTGTCCACATATTGAGATGCGATACGTGTGTTAGGAAGCTGCACTAATGGAGTTGGTGTTGCTAAGGGAAGGAAATGAGCGAGTTTGAGTGAAGAGCATGATTGAAGTCGACGTGCGTGCCGCTTGGAGAAAGTTCTCTTCTCAGTCCGGCCCCTTCTCTCCAGTGTAAATGAAGCCAGTTAGTGACGGCCAGATGAGACGAGGGGGTTTGTGTATAAGGGAGGTAGGCCATCTTGGGCTACAAATCTTGGCGGGTACAGCCACTGTAATGACGGTGAAGCAATGAGGCATGATGCTTGTTTCAGCAAAACAAAACTGCTTTTCAAAGTTTTAGAGCATTTAACATTACATGTGCCGAACACAGATGAACAAATAACACCTTTAAGTGCTCTCACTGAAGACAATAAAGGTTGAATTTTTGTTTTTTGTCTTTTATTGCGACATTAGTTAATGCTCATATTATTCCATGAATTTCTTTTATTGGACGCACAATTTTTCAATAAAAATTAAAATAATTTAGCTTGAATTTTTTTGCGATACTGTAACTATATCCGGGATGGGCAGTTTTATGTTTGTTAACATTTTAGAAACTACACAAATCCACACAAAAGTAGACTTTTAAGAAAATGAAAATATAAATTCAGCACGAGGACAGGGTACATTGACTGATTGAAACAACATCCACAATACACGTTAACGCAATTCTGTATAGCGAGTCCTCTGAAGATTTCTCGACTATAAAAATAGTGCGACGTTAGAACCTTCAGGCGGCAACCCAAGTTTCGTTATGGTGTTTTGTACCTGTCAATTAATGCTACCAACATTTCGGCGTATTTTAATTTAATTAAATTATTTTTTTCAATATTATAAAAATTCTAGAGGATTATGGGATATTTTATTGCAATTATTAAGTCGTTTACTATTTTCTTATAACTACTCTAAGTACATATACACACATATTACAGGAAGCATCCTAAACAAAAATTTAAAAGAAAGTCTGTCATAGTTTGTCGCTCATTCCAAGGCAGCGGATATCTCGATCGGCAGACATAGAAGTAACTCCAGGCAAAGCGGATATAACATCCGCGCGTCAAGTTCGTGCAATTTCAATGAAAATAATGACAGAAATTGTTGGAAATGTCATCTGCTGCATACACATCACTGACATCGTTTTAGAAAACTGTCATTCATAGGTCTGAGTTCAATTTCCGAAATTGAGTTAATTTCTCGCCTGTATTTTCATCCAGTTTTTCTAATGTGTGGTTGTTGTATGCACTTTATTTTTCAACTTCACCTGTAAATAGAAAGCACACATTGACAGATCAAACGATGTGCGAGGCATAATCTCCCAATAGCTATCTATCTTTAAAAATTCCTGGATGAAATTTGTGATTCGTTAGATATATGCGCAGTGAGATTTGCTGGGGATATCGAGAGTGACACTTAATATCAGTCAGTTTCCCAAAAATGGTGCGAATATCTTTTTGAATTTATGACATTCTCTAAAAATATAGTTCCTAATACTCTGCATGTATTTAACACGCAAGGGAGTTTGTGTTTAAAATTGGATTTTTATACCCCATCACTTATTTTGCATGAAACATGAGCATTTAAATAATGTCTGCTTGTAAAGAATATTAATTATGGATCAATTACTAAATCATTAACGTTCGTAACATCCAATTATTACAGAAATTTACCGGAATATTACGATCACCTGCCTGCCAACAGTGACCTTGTATGCTTTCAACTTTAAATTGACTCAATCTTGGAAAATGAACTCATGCTGTGAATGACACTTTTCTAAAAAGATGCCAGAAAATTGAGAAAGAGGCTCAATGCATAGCTGTTAATGTGACAAACCAGCTTTAAATTTTCTCATATCCTTTGTTCTTAAAATACAGGAGTTAGACACTTCCGTCATTAATTTTAGTAACTTTTATTTAATAAATGCACTACTGATGATGAGGTAAATGTGGCTAAATATCGTATGCTTGTTTTAGTAGGAATTGAGTAAAGAGAAACAATATAATGGAGGGACCAGCCCAACTGCTTTCGCTATGTAGCAGAGTAATATTTAATAACGCTTATAGAAAGTTTTCTGTTTGTAAATTGTGTAATGAGAAATAGGAGTGTATAGCAATCACTGCATAAGATGTAATGAGAGTATGTACAAGATACCTACAGTAATTAGAATAAGGGTAAGCATAAAAAGAAATATTAACACTAGTGTCCTCCTTATTACTCTAGGCAAGAAAGAATTATCTATTAGACTTAAACACTGTTTGATAAATTAGACATACGTGATCCAAAAGGTCGCACGCGTGTGTATGCCGTAATCTGAAAGACTTTTAGAAAATATCCATAACACTTGTGCAAACAGAGAGCCTAGCTGACGTAACCAGGGAATAACGGTTTGTCTTTAATACTTGAACACGTACAATAACACTTGGTGTTATAGTCACCCGGGGTAATATAATCACGTGGCATAATGGTCGTGTGTGTGTGTGTGTGTGTTAATGCAGCGTGAGGGTAGCACTTGTAAAAACATTAGACGTGAACGCTGTCCATTGTTCCAGGCTAGCGTATAGTATATAACGTCTCCTAAAATAAGGAAGTCAGGAGACGAGAGCACTGCTAACACAGAATCCATGCTGGTAGCAGCTGGCTCTGGAAGTATAACACAACAAATATTATACTATTCTTTACCAGAGTTGATTGAAATTTCAATAAAAGCCCGGAGCACCTCGCCTTTCCTACAGGTCACGACTTAGCTCTGTCTCCGAACCTCATCTACTATCCTAAAGAATTTCTCTCTCTAGTCTTAACGTGCCTAAAACTGAGTAGGGATTAATTGTAATCAAGCCTCGACGGGATGACCATCTGTCTACAAGCCTGCTGACGGACACCACAGCTTGATGTCCTCAAACCAACATCCTGGTGTCAGCAGAGGCATGAACACAAGAGAAGACCATTACAATTGTCACAATTAGGCGTGGAGTGAATGTTAAACTAACTCAGAGCTTTGCCGAACTTTTACACAGTATTTGACAGAAAGACCGACGAATGAGTAGCGTCTCCCTGTCCGTAAAGTATGTTTATTTGTATACCACTTCAATCTGTGCATTTTATAACGAGTTTAACCAAATATAAAAGAGTTGGCCAAACTCTAGAATGTACATTTCGCCAGAATTAGCGTACATTACAAACATTTGATAAAATTGGTAAACTTTACAAGCTTTAACTCTGGTGTAGAGTTAGTCAGAGATGGTAACTTTTTTACTAAAAGTCCATCTTAGAAAAAAAAAATATTCCATTTACTTTATTTTGTTACTAAAAACTAATAAACCATCTCAAAAATTGTTAGCATTCTACTTCTGATCTGGCTCTGTTACTCACTTCATTCAGTAAATATTTTAGAACAAAAGTCTTTGATTCTGGCATTTAAGACTCTACTCCGATTCTGACATTTCCCGTGACCGTTAGAAGCTGTGTTGCCAGTTCTGTGCAGATACTCTAATACTTTTATAAGACCCGACTTTTTTCTGATTTGATTATGACGAGCCATAGCCATGCTGCTGTAAGAATAACTATAAAAACAAACATAAGAACTATAACAAGAATAATAACACCATAAATCGCTCATGCACAGAAGAAACCCGCTTTGCTTGAAGCAACACAACAACCAATTGGACGCGCGTGCTTCGCTTAAAACAAAGTTGGCAACACAGTGCAGAGGAACGATGATTGGTGCTAGCAGACTACATTTACCACCGATGCGTGCTTCACCCCCAGTAATGCAAACCGTGAATCTTTAGCGCGTAGTAGAGTTCAAATCTAATAGGAAAAACATTTTTATTAAAAACATTACACGGCATCCAACCAGAGTGCTGATGTTAAAGTATTTACAGTTAAAATGTATCAAAATACCTTTATTTACTATAGAATTCAGATGTGCTGTTCGCGTCTTAGGTTGGCATTGCTGACATCTTCCGTCTCTTTCTTTATTCTCACGAAACGTCAGGGCCGGAGACTGAGCGGCTAGACTATAACTCCAATAGCCACCCAATCGACGTAAACTAAAGGGTATCGGTGCATGAATATGGAGAGTAAAATGAAACAGTTTATTCATGATAGTCCTCCTATTACTGAAGGGAGTCACCAATGAAAAGGTCTTGCTGCGATTTATAATATCCTTCTACTCCGAATGTCATCAAGTATGTTCTATAAAGTACCTAGAGATGTGTCGATATCTAATTTTCTCAGTGTTTTATACTCCATAATTTTAATTTTTAATCCAATAAAATACACATTTCTCATTTTGTTACTTTGAGAGTATTAATATATCAAACAAATAAATGTGAATATACTTACTCACTGGATGTATTTTTATTATGAGACTTTTAAAAACTTTAAAATAATATTATTGAGCCCCAAAAACGGGATCAAGTGAATCAAGTGAATCAAGTCCTCAATATTTGACGAGCTAAATGAATGGTAGTCTTTGCGTGTATGTTATTTCCTTGGAAATTATTTTTGATCGATTATCTCGTGGTTTAAATCTAAATTTATAGTTCAGAAAATATGTATGTGGGTTAACTCGTACTCGAGTAGTATGATGAACTTGATGACAGTAAGGAGGACGATGGCTTCAAAAGAATCGGCAGCCTCAGTTGCTACTTATTCGATTTCTCAGCCGCAATTTTTGCTGTTGCGATATTTAGAAAAAGCAAATTTTATCAGTTGAGATGACAATTTTCTTTAGATTGCTAGTATTTTGAGATTTTTCATCTCATAAAAAAAAACACTTATTTTTTACAAATACACGAATGACAAGAGGATTCAAATGAAAATATTTCCAAACTTCACGCATATTATCCGAAAAAGGTAGACCACGACACACACCATCTTCTGTTTTTCCAACATACAAAACTACTTAAAAACACTAGGTAGTAATGTAAAATCACCTTTGGTTCCAAAGACGCTGAAGTACGATGTTGTTGGAGTGAATTACTTGTGATTAGATAGTTTTACACGATATGATTACCAAAAGTTTCTTTTTAATATGGGTCAGACACAGAAGTGTATCCGAAATGAAAAAGTGCTAGAAACTAAAGCAATAGCTGGTTTGAACACATCTACTTCAAACTCTAATGCAGAATATTTTATTACTGTGATAAAGAAAACTGTAGCTCACTGTCAAACAGATCATATGCAGAAATAAGAGGAAGTGGGCCACTTGTATTTTGAAATTGGCAGCTTAGAAGGGCATTCAGATTCTTTGTATCTGGTACGTTATTTTGAAATTTACGAATGAGCATTTCTTGTGAGCACTTTAAAATACAATAATTAAAAATGTTGTATTTAACAAAGTATGGAGAAAGTATTGAGCTCATTTACGGGTATGTCATTCGATACCAATAGGTCTTGAGTGTCGAGTAATAATAATCAATCTTCAAAACTACCCATTTCTGATTCAACAAGAGAAACTTTCTTGCCTTGCAGTTCTCAGAGCAAGGAGAGATGTTCACCTGAATGTATGTTATTCTTAAAGGAAATTGCTGCATGCTTTCTGTTACTTTGGTCTACGGCAGAGGTAGTCAAGCTTGAGGTTTGCAACCCTCATTGCTTCATTTCGAATTGGCGGGCAGCAATCCAGAGTCGCCATCGATCGATAACACATTGCTATTCTTCGCTTTTGTGCTTTGAGTGAATTGTATAATTCGATTTGACAAGGCGCGTCATCCCTGGTCTGACATGCGTTATTTCTCAGCTTTGAGAAAAAATAAATTTCATGCATAATTCCACAATTATATTTTTAAAAAAAGGTTTTTAATATGACATTATAACTGGGTGAGGAATTTGTTTAGGATTTGTATATTTTTTCATTAGAGATTTTTCAATCGTAACTCTGAATCTGTAATAACGAAGAAGTATGGGAAACCAGAGCAAACAAGAGCGTGTATTCTTCTGTGTTCAATATCTGAATTAGAAATTCACTTCTGCAATTTAAGCTTATTTGATACAGCTAATTCGCACTTAATGCGGTCACATAAACACGAGGGCAGATGTACTAACATTACCTCTGATAATGCGTTTTTTTTAGTAGTGTTTAACGCCCTTACTACTGAGGCACCATATGCGGTGGACACTGATGATACATGAGGTGAAATTATTTAATGGGGAAAGGATACTTTTTAAGGAAGGAAGCGTTCAGGCCTAAGCTTAGGGTACCTCCCCGACATTTGTCATTTAGGAGGACTGAGGAAAACCTGCAAAAAAACTCAGGGGAGAACGGTCCTGACTGGATTTGAACCTAGACCTACCGCTCACGCCACCCATGGCGGTCTGATATTGTGTGTAAAGCTATTTGCAAAACGGGTCAACTGTCATACGCCCTCGAGATAGAATGAATTAACGATGGATCGCATACATACGAAATTGGTCTTTTTTATAGCGTAACTTTTCCGAAAATGATGACAAGGTAGCTTGCCCCTTCGGAAATCGAACAGTTCAGTGACCTTACTGTTATGAACTCAATAACTTACGTGTTAGTCTGTCATCACATAGTCTTCACTAAACTTCAACATCACTACCAATTTGTTATCTGAATGATTTTCAACGAAACCACCTTTTCGTGTAGGTTTTGCGTCTCTTATAACAAAGTTATTTTATTTTTCTGAGTTTTGTGTACTTCTACAACCCCAGCTTATCATACCAGCCTTATTCTCTATCTGGGGTTCAATTATTTTATCAGCATAGAAAATATGAAATAAAACTTAAAATGTAGACCTGTCTGGAACATAAAATCGCGAAAAGTTCGAAACCTTGCAAATTTTCTGGTGCTTATAAATCAAAGGTTGTTTCCCCATTTGTACCCAATTTTATTTAATACTATTTAAATTATGAGGACTGTGGAAAAACTGGAAAAACCTCAGTCAGGGAGTATGATCCTGGTGGGAATCGAAACCCACACTCCCTGTTCACGAGTCCGCGTCTTAATGACCTCGGCCACCCGTGACGGTGTGCCCAAATACGCTTTCTGCTCCACTGCACAGTTTAAGTTGCCTAAGAACTCAAATTTTTAAACATTATGAAAATACCCAAATATTGCATACTTATGTTCTTTATACCTTCTGTCCTTTCTATAATGCGAGTATTATTACTCAATGCTTCAAGCAATAACATTAACATTCAATTCTAGGGATAGTTTAAGACCTGTAGAACTACAAAAATAAATGAAAAAGACAGGAGTTCAGAGAGTATTTGAGCAAAACATCTCACTGTTTGGACTACTGTGTGGGAAGTAGCAGTTGCTGCCAGGTGATGGACAGTCTAACAAGGCGATATCCTCTTACATGACGGTGGTTACACATCGCTGATATAATAACAATTCTGGCCTCATCACAGCTTCGTACACAGAGTAAACACTTAGAAAGGCGTTTGACCCGACCTGTAATTTTATCTTCCGACTTCCGTTGCTTCCCCTACTCACCTTCCTTCCATCTCTCTACCCTTTAGTTTCTGGTCATCTTGCACAACATCGAAGCTCGCATAGTGCCTAATCAAAAATAAGAATTATATGCCAATATACTTAATCAAATGTCAGAAAACACACCAAACATTATAAGCCTAGCAAATAAACTAAACATGTTTAGATTTATATACAAAAAAAAATAATTCTGAGAAAGACAATCGCTGTACCGGATGCTGCCGTTAGCAGTGGAATTGTTGCATAAACCATGTTGCTATATTTATAATTTTATTATTTTTTTAAATGTCTGAATTTATAGTATAAGGATTTTGTTGAAATTCTAAAATAGTGTTTTTGCGTCCTTAAACATTGTAAGTAATCTTATTAATTCTCCAGCAGTGGCACATAACTGTGTGCTCCTAGAAATACAGCTGTTTCACTGTGCATTGTCTATAGTAGTTATACTTTATTTTAATCTCAATTTTGTCTAGTACAGATGCACAGTTGATATTAATGTAAAGACAATTTTTCTCCATAGCATATTTTTCCACCGTGAACGAACTTGCTACTTGAAGATGTCCCTGCAAGTACTCATTATTAGAGTGGTAATTGTACCACCTAAATTAGGGAACAATTCTATAGATTGTGCATCCATTTCCCTGTATTATAATTTGATTTCTTATGTGTGTTCCTTCCATAGTTTGACCATTTTGTACTCTAGATAATTGTCTTAAATCGCCGATGTACTTTTTAAGAGCAGTCGGTTTTGCATTTAGCTTCTGATGTAGTAGTAAATTATTAAAATAGAAAAATAAGACTGTTTCAATTTGGCAGGAAGGCCTCTTGCATGCGTAATAGAACAATCAAATATGTTCTATATCTTTAAAGCATTCTAATAAATTAACCCGATTTTCATGTGCAGCCTCATAGTTCTAGCTTTGAAATTCCATCAGTCGTTTGAAGCTTGTGCATTTTTTGCACATCTTTTGTTCATTAGAGCAGTTTTCTGATCAGTCGGGTTTGAAAAATACCCTCGAATTACAAAAGCTCCTAACATTGACATAATTATAACTTTGTGGTTTTTACCAGCGCGCTAATAAATACAGATTAACCCACGGAACATTATCCAAGCTACGGCAGCGTGCAATAGCTAAGGCCACGGGGACCGGTTTTTCGTAGGCCACTCTGTACCAGCGTTCTTGATAAGGATTCAGCATCATGTCTGGACGGATTCATTCCAAAGCTTTTCAATTGGATTACCGGAGGGTAAATAATAACGAAAGGAAGCTAGCTGGCCATTTTAGTAATGTCATCACCTATATTAAAACAAACTCACAGAACGATATTCTTTTATCTCCTTTTTAATGAAAATGTGTAATGTTTGACTTAACGGGTCATTGTTTTTCCTATGAAGTATCCTTAAATACTTGCCTAATAAAGATAATCCTCAAAAGTAATATCAATTTCAGTATTGAAAATGAAAATTAATCAAAAATCCCTTGATTTGACAATAGGTTTTGCTGTGATGGAGATAAACAATATCAAAAGCACCAACAAATGCGATACAGTTATTAACTTTTAATTAAGCCTAACATTCTTTTCCAAACTTGCTCCCCGATTTTAGTGCTTGTCTTTATGTACTGCTTAACGGCTGTCAATAATATGAAGACTATACTCTGCATTGCAATGGATGTTACTACTTAAATGTTCCTGTTTTCTGAGATATGTACTTTAGTTAGTCCATGTAGATTCATTGCTTTCGTGATTGAACAACTAACATGGACTGCTGTGTAACTTGCAAACCACAAATTCATTTAGTTTTTCATATGGATCCACATTGAACTTACTCTTAACGATTTTGTCTTTATCTTCGACATTTTGTTATAGTCAGAAATATATTCCTTAGTTTTGAAAGAAACTTTCTTTCAAGAGAAAGGGAAGGCAACTTATTTTAAATCTTCTACGGAATGTACTGTAAGTAAAATAATATTAGCTTACTGGCATTATCATTATCTCTACTATGTGTCGTTTGGAAGAGGCTGTGGGAGAAATAGAAGTAACTTAATCGTCCACATTGAACACTTTGCTGTAATTCTCTTTTGTCGTATTATTGACATCTTCTTTCTCTTCTTAATGATCGCTTATTCTTTTCCTTCTCTCCGTTTGTCCCCAGGATGTTTTCAACAATGAGTATAGCAAGTAGAAAGAAATAGTGAGCTGGAAGAGATGACTGTAATGGTCAGCCATCTAACGACCACTGAAAGAGCTTTAACTGACACATTTTCGAATGAGCAGCAACGGGATAAGAAATAACCGCAAGATATTTGGAGTCAATTCCCACTCTGTCCACCAATAACTAAAAGGCTGGAGTGTTAAAACTGTAGATGCAATAGAAACACTATCCAGCTAAATACTAATTTGGATTTCCGAGGCTCTTGACTCCATAAAGTGCTTTAAATAAGTGTTTTATTACTAAAAGGTTATTAATTAATTATTATTTACAGCACAAGAGAAACTCAAGAATTGTGGAATTTTAACACTTTTTATGACTTTTTGGAGCTCTAAACGTGTCTTTTACACTCTGTAAATGCAGCGTCTGAATGAAGGTATTGCTGACGTTCTAAAATATCTTGCATGCTAATAGCTGTAAGGATTCCGTGTTTATATTCTGTTCATTAAACTTTTGATGCCAATTAAACTTTTTTAATAAACTGTACCGAAAAAGTGCTAATTCTGTGCTTAAAATTTTGTTAAAAGGTTTAATAACACTTCTAAGATATTCTAAATAATTCACACCAGATCAACAAGTATATAGAAGAGATAAATTTGAGTTATGAAAGTTGACAATTCTACAAGCCAAGTACCGCCACGGGTGGCCGAGGTTGTTAAATCGCGGACTCGTGAAGAGGGAGGTCTGGGGCTCGAATCCCGCCAGAATCGTCCTCCCTGACTGAGGTTTTATGCCATTTGGAGGTACCCTAAACTTAGGCCTGGAACGTTCCCTTCCTTAAAAACAAATCCTTTCCCAATATATCATTTCATTTCATGTATCCCCAGTATCCCCTGTGGTGCCTCTGTAGCAAAACCGGACTTTAAACACTATTCATTCATACAAGCCAAGTCTGCTGTTCCCTAGCTGAGCAAAGACATTAAGGAACATCTTTTTATACGTAATAAATTGATAGCATGTTTCTTTCTGTTAATTCTGGATTGTATTCCCGGGAATCCTGATAAACAACATTTGCGACCCATCCTCTTAACGACTCCAAGACACGAAAGGACCCGGTGGTCAATGAAAAATGACGGCTGAGGCAAAACAGACTTTATGGCCGACTATGTTTATTTTTGTTAATGCTTTTATTAAAATAATCGGTCAAATCATACATTTAGTTAATTATCTTATAGAACATATAAAAGAATCAATTAAAAGTTTGAAATAAAACGTTAGCTAAGGCATTAAAATGAAATAAAGTAAGAATTAAGGATTAAATAGTATTTTTGGGATGTGAAAGATTACCAATATAAAGCACTTCATGGAAGATAGAGAGAGAACCGTCTCATATGTTCTCTTATGTATACTAGACACAACATGTATACATAAAAATAAAGTTTTGTTATAAACATAAACAAAAGAAAAATATATTGAATTAAAAATGTTTTATTTATTTAGGCAAGAAACAAATAATTGTAAACGGTTTCGACCTGATATTTCATATCATATAGTCTTACTTATCATTAGTTGAACCCAAATTATAGTAATTAACTTTAACTTGGAAACAAATTCAGAAAATATTTTAAAATACTGAAATCTATTTTACCTATTAATGAATCCTATATTATTGGGAAGAATATTTTCTCTACAGATCCTGAAACAATAAATGAAGAAGTGTAAAAATATGAATTACCTTTAAAAACTTTTGAAAGGAATCGTATTTTATCATAGACTTTCATTTATTGCGGAAATATCATTTCAGTTGCCCCTAATCTTTCTTAGCCACTATCCGTTATTCTCTTTCATAAGTCAAAACGCACAGAGAAATCGCTCTGAGTCTCTCACTTTAAGTTTCTTCTTAATGCTCAATATTTAGGAAGTCTATAGCCAATTGCTCTTCATTGCCATATACATGAAATCCTAAGAGGCTTGGTATAAACTTTTAGTATCAAACATTAATTTGCTTATAATAAAAATTTCGCCAAAGAACACCATACTCTTGGTCGCATTGATAGAAACTTCAAGGTTATAACCTTAGATGTTATTTAAAGCATACAAAAGTCTTGGAAATTTATCCATTATAGCATTGATCTCAGAAATAGTGTGTTCCATATACAGGTATCAAAGAGTAAATGCTACAAAAATAGAGAACTATATGCTTTAATTTGCATCTTACGCGATACAGAAGTCCTCGGATTTACAGAACAACAATGTGAGGTACGTGTGTGTGTGCGCGCGCTCTTGCCAGAAAAACTTGGGACTACGTATGTAGTAGAGCAATTAAAAAAAATCAGTGCGTGCAGTGGTTAGAACTGAAATCTGTTATGTGTATACCACGCCATTTTCGTCATGAGTGCAATGAATGGAATCTAGAAAACTGGAAGCGCACATATCTAGTTGCATTGGCCTTTCTTCTAAATTTGAAGTGTTTCTGCTTCAAGTTATGTAAAAATAATGTTATTAATACACTATTTACACTTACAATTGCAACTTGTTTCTCGATACCTCTAAGAAAAATACCCTGTATTCCTTGTCTTGTGTTTACACTTTGTGCTTAAGCACTTAATGGTTCTGTTGCAAAGCAGCTAGGTCATACATTCAAGATAAGTTGCGATGGTTCAAGTTTAAAAAGAAGCGGTCGATACGGAATAAAATATACTTAAACATAGCTGGTATTTATAAGATTGTTGTTCAGGTTGTATTTCCAACTGCCAGAATCCGACTATTATTGTCCACAATTACTATTCTATGGCCCAAAATATGAGCACCGTTATGTGACTCTTAATTTCTTATTTTCCTTTTCCTCCAGTACGAAATGGATATAATCTGTTACCTGGTACTCTTTGACTGTTTCCTAAGTATGAGATTATTTTTATTCAATAAATTTCAAAACATAGAATGCATATGTAATTTATGAACTTTAATTATACATGAAGTAAAAGATATTTTCTATATAAGCAACAAGTTCTTCGTATTTACATGTGTCAGACCCGTTGCAGATGGTTATCTAAGTAATGAATGTCTAAACTAGTTACACATTCGTTTGATATTTTTCTTAGTGCTGCTTAAAAGGATCAAACGCCTAAAAACTATTGTGTTCTGATACCATTGAGCTCTTAATACATTTTTTCATATTTTTTTCTTGTTGTTTGATACAGTTACCTGTTTTTTTTAGCTCTTTTATTATAAACATTAATACTACTACTTCTAAGCTATTATATGAACGCTTCATGAAGAGCTGACCTCCTAAGCTTTTCATGCTATGACCAGCAGCCCAAAATTTGAAGCATTAGCTTTTAATAAAAGTCGAGTCATTGGGGGGAAAAAACTTTATAAATACTATTTATTATTTCATTCTGAAATGAGTTCTTTCGTGTATCTCTTATGATTTTTAATTATGAACCTACATGAAATAAAGCTTGGAACTCTAGCTCGTATCCATTTAATTGACAATAGTGACCATTAATATATAACGCGGCCGCAGTAAGAGGTCGGGGTCCCGGACAACGGATCGAACATCTGCCGGTAAAATGCTCAATATAACGTCGAAAGCACAAAATGATTATCAGAGTAAATGCTAAAAAGTGTTCTCTTACCGCTCATATAAAAGCTTCATATTAGGAGAAATATTCGTCTAAGCTTATAAATTAAAATTCTGCTTATTTAACATAGCCTGAGACTGCTCTAATGCGTAGGTGTTTATACGAAACATTTTGTCTTTGAAACAACTTCATAAATAAAATTACAACCGGAGCGCGAGGGCTACAAATCTACACTAATTAAATTATCATCGAACACCTATTATTCTTGATTCTTATATGCGATTGCTGAAGCCTGTGACAACCAATCATATAATTTTTCCTCTTTTTTCTCCTGTTGAAGAAACTACGTTAAGATTTTTATTAGATACCGGCCGCATTTACTGTCTACTTAAACAATATTGAAACTATTATTGTATTTCCACTAATCGTATTCCAAACACCAATGTTCTAGCCATAATGAGGGGGCGAGAGGTTGCACTCAAAACTATTGTTTTTTCTGAAAACCATTAACGACAAATTTCTGTGCTCAAAAGCGCATTTAAATGAAACCATGATTCGTCTGTAAATAAAGGCTGCGAATCAACTGCAGCACACTGACCAACATTCAAATTAATTCATTCTTTGAATAGGATTACCTTATCGAAATCATGACATATATACCTCCATTGTTTTAACATTGCATCTCTTGCAAAAGATGGAGAAATATTTGTTGTGTGCTAGTTTAAGACTGCTTTCTGTGGCAAACATCCTGCACTTGTTGGATTTTATCCAATTTTTCGATCGTTAAAACTTTTTTCTTTAGAAATGTGCTTTGTTCAACACCGTATCATTTGTCTTTGCACAGCACTTCAAGCCAGGCACTGAAATGAGGTATTTTTCTATAACCTTTTTAGCTCAACGAGCAGCACTGTTTTAAAATAATTTTTACAAAGAAAGTTTCATTTCATTCAAAGGCAAATTGCCGCACACTTTTTAAACCCATAAGCCACCATCAGGACAACTCTACTAAGACATGTACTGTACATGGAAATCAGTTTCATGTGGAGCTAGTCACCATTCTTGGACTATTTCAAGATTTCGGATGCTTTCAATCTCAAGAGAAGTGGGGCAAACGCGTAAGGAGAGCAGGGCTCAACGCAATGACGCTCCTCCAGGACGCATATGCTATATACGTGGTAGCAATAAATAATAAACATCCCTACGTTTAATAAATTATGACGATAAATGCGTATAAATCAATTATATCTTTTTGTCATAGAACACAAAGTTGGGAGGTGAAAAAGCACAACACGAATCATAAATGCATGTGGATTACGAGAAACAAATCACAGATGCGGGCATCTGATCCAATTTCCGCAAGTTTATAGAATGAAAATAATGTATACATTATTTTAAAACAAATGAAATAACAAATTGACTAGGAGAGGATGAAATCGCCGGTTTAAAGTTAATGAGAAATATGGAGCTATTCAGAAAACGAAATTTGACAGCGACTACAGAACCGTCTGCGCATATATCGATGTAAATAAGAAAATTATCAGGAGCATAATAGAGCATTTCCACCCCCTCCCCTCCCGCAATACGTCTTAAGGTTGGATGCAGCTTTGAGACCTACAAAATAATCACATAGGACCCAAGAACAGGGGTTTGATTAGTTAGAGCGCAAATAAGAAAATTGTTCGAGGATTTTCGATGAACCTTGGAAGCTGAAGGCAAAGGCAAATGAAAGAGAAGACCGGAAACGCATCAGCTGTACAGTTTACAGGAAGATATCTTTTGGAGTAGCTAACCGTGACTGTTGCAACAGTCTTCCTTAAACAAGGGGCCCTTGCCCTCAAGGGATGTCATGTGCTAATTCTAATTGTACTTCTAATTTAGCAAATAATTTACCATTATCTATGCAAAACAATATGAGATCTATCTCAATTACAATATCCACGGGTATATGTTCTACTAAACCGATAAAACAAGTGTTACTCAATTAACGTTGACAAGAACATTGACTAGGAAGCCAAAGTCTTTGCGTTTATCTTTTTATAAAAATTACACTTAACAGAATAAAGAATTTCCCACCTATATCTGAGGCAAAATTCAAATAGCCATTATCATTTTAAGAGAATATTATAATAAATCCTCATAAATAAATAAAATTTATATAATAAGCCATTAAAATACTTGTTAATGTGAATTCTGATGTTAATCTCTCATCAAAAATTTTAATATTGCTCAAATCACTACATTCTATATTGAAATGTATATAACTTTTCCCATTGCATATATTTTATTAAAGTAATAATTCATTTTGTATGGTCTCACTTTTCTTGCATATCTGTATCTTTGTCACCTTCACAAATGCTTTTTAGATGGGAAGCACAAAATATGCATGAATATTTTACGGAGAAGAAAAAAAGGGGAGAAAATAACTTACAGGCCCTTCTATAAAGACGCGAAAATATTCATGTGAAGATTCATATGAACAGCCATTTCAAGTTAGTTTTAAATTTTGTTGTTGATCGTTAAACATACATTAAATCAACACAAAAGAAACACAGCAACAGAATACATTTGAATATTATGGTAAGCACCTCACTTTTTTCTCTCTCTTCTTACAGCCAGATGCAGAAAACCGTTGGTAACTTAATATATAATGCAATCTATATTCAATCGGCATTGTACTCTAATGGACATTGTCTAAAGGTCTGTCTGTTTTCTCCTTAAACGGATGCTTGAAACGCGCTGTATACGTTATAATGAGTAAGGAGAGAGAAGACTTTTTTATTTAATACATGTTTGCAGATGTCATATTTGATACCAGAGGCGCTTATTAGTGAAGTTACTACAAAACCCAATGCAAGTGATTGTAAACAACATAATAACATGAAAACATTGGGTGTCACACAGGTTCAAAGTTTTCTTACACTGATGTACAGTTACAGCGCCAAAGGTGGCTCTCAGCAAGAGGATTCTCATTCTATGGGCATCTTATGTATTAGATAGGTGTTTGTTTCATACCACAACCCCAGGGGGAGTCATGTATGTTAAGCCTGGCAATATCAGAAGTCAAGCGATGGACACACCTTGGCTTATTCTTTAGTCTTCAAAGTTGGATTTCAGACATTTCTTCACATGGTTTTTACTGGTGGCTGCCACGAAGTATTGAAGTCACATTATTCTGTAAACAGCCGAGAGAATCGTCTAGCAGTTTCGACAATGTTTTTTCGATGAATACACGATATATTTACTCGTTGAAAAAACAGAAATGGTGCAAATAAGGCTTTTTTGTGTATGTGTGTTCCTCATGTTCCTAATCAATTTGCAAACAGAACTGTTTACAATCACTTTCATTTGTTTTAACCTGCTCCACCAGAATCACTGCAAACGGCTCTGGTGATGGAAGCCACAGCATCTGCAAACATCCATTCATTAATAAAAAAATCGCTCTTTCTGTGTTCCCTCTCTACCAGTATCATGTGCAAAGAGTTTATAAGGGTCCAGTATATCTCCTGCTAACTTTCCTTGCCGGTGTCTTTGTTTGTTCATCAATTCGATCGTGTCATCCACTCTGCCATCACCCATCCATTCATTCAACCACATCTATCCATCCTAGAGTACGTACGTATGTCTCTGGTCATAAATAGACCCCTGAATTTAGTCACTTTAAATACACGTAAAGTGTTCATCCATCATAGAATTTTCGCTTTGAATAGAGAGCGTGGTGTGTCAAAACAAGTCAAGCTACAGTGAAGGCGCATTCCTTCTACTGCCTACAGAACAGCAGTACCGCCACGGATGACAGAGATCGTTAAGGCACGGACTCGTGAGCGGGAGGTTTGGGGTTCTAATCCCACCATGACTGTCCTCCCTGACTAAGGTTTTTTTTTTCCAGGTTTCTCTCAGTCCTAATAAATGGCAAAGGCCGGGGAGGTACTTAGGCCTGCAACGTTTCCTTCCTTAAAAAAATCCTTTCCCAATATACCATTTCATCTCATGTATCATCAGTGCCCACCACCTTTGGTGCCTCAGTAGTAAAAACAGGCGTTAAACACTACTCAAAAAAAAGTTATACATCCATGACACAATTTTCTCGGCGATGTACTAACCATCCTCTCTGGAGATATGTCACCACCGAATCTCTTTCCAGGCTGAGGTAAACTATATAGTACCAATATTTATACAGATCTATTCTCAATACCCAATCTTTACAACCAATTCTGTTCCAAGGCCAGTTCTTGCAGCAATGAATATTTTCATTTTTGCAACCTTGATTCTTAGAAAATGTAATTCGCTTCTGACAGAAGAAAAGTATTTGATCTGGGAAGCTATCCAAGAATACATGGGTTACAGTAAGTTATGTCCAAAGATAATACTTCAGTATTATCAGCATTTTCTTATCAGAGGATTAGGCAGTTCAAGAGCAAAGAAGACTGCCCATGGGACAGCGAATGGGGAAGGAAGATTGTGTGACCTCTTATAAGCAAGCAGCAGAAGGAAGTGGAGAAGGGAAGGGAGCACCGGCCACCACTTCGCAACATCACTACTTTATCTGGAGGAGGGGGGAGCCTAATGGGGAGGCTATAATTTCATTAGCCGGCACGAGATAAATGAGCGGGTCCTGTGCACGGCGTGGTATCATAGCTAGGAAAGGCTAAGTGCGTGGCAAGATGTTGCCAGCCAAGGAGGAGGAGGAGCAATACACAACAGTAGCAGCAGATGGTGTCTTCCTTGCGGACCGCCAGAGCACATCCCGGACATCTCTTGTTTCGCCTTCACGCTTCCCATCACAAGGGGGAGATGAGACAAATTTAGAAAACGTGCAGTCACCAAACATGAAGACAGCGAAATTGAAAATAGAGAAACCATGAAAGAGTCCTAGATAAGTGTCAGCACACTGTCAAAGAGTCATAAGAAAATTTAAAAATAATAACAAAATGGATAATGTTTTTCCTACTTTATTTTATTCCTTTCTTTCCATTGAGGAGGACCTTTTAAAAATAACATTGTAAATTATTTTTTCTGCAGATATGAAAAAGTTTTCTCTCTTGCCCTTTTTAATCACAAAAACTGTACCTCCAAAGCAGTCCATCAACCTCATCCTTGCATGAACTCTTAAAATTCTGCGATTATGCTATACTGAACTCTGTAATTAACATCTATAGCACCTGAAATAATATGACCCGAATATCGTTTATGCTCCTTTAAATAACTTACAGTTCCTTTGTAGATTAAGTGTAGCTAATATAAAGGCACGTTTCTTAGAGCGATACTTTCTAAATTAGGTCACTCAGGGGAGAAAAAAATAGCCCGTGAAAATTACGCGCACACCTTTAACAAAGTCCTTCTCAACATACAAGAAACAAAATGTTCTGTAAAGAAACCTTTTTATGTATATCGCCATATTCATAAATTGTTAATTGGCTACATGAACGGTATAGAATTTTATTTTATTTTATTTATTTATTTTTCAGAATTTACATCCAGCAAACTTCCCATAGTATAATCTTTCATTTAGAATAGCCAAGTAAAAGAACATTAAAATGTCACTTTTGAAATGGTATGCACTATGTTATTATTTAAGAGACATATAAAACGCTCAAAGTTTGTTTCTCACACACAATCAGAACTGTACTCATAATGACAAGTAGCTGGTAACCAGATGCATTCTTTGCTTGAAGCGGTTTCAAAGGGAAATCGGAGATAATTACTGTTGATTGTTGTCGTTCCGACGGCTCCTTTGTCCATGATTTTTCTCCAAAGTGCACTGGAATGGCCTATCTTCTATAGTCCTTACAGAAATCTTATAAAGCACATCGCGCTTATTACTGAGTAGTCCTCGCTCCTGATTACGCGACATAGAGTCCTACCAACTTCATCAAACTTCAGTCACCTAGGCAATTCCATTTTTCAATTGACACATTGAACAACAGGATCAAGTGAGTTTTAATGAAACGGAATACCCAAAGACCTCTATATACAGTTCTCTTTGACAATTTCCAAATCACAAAAGGTGTGGTAAACGTATATTTGTGAGATGTGTTCACTGCAACCACTTGTTCTGCTATGACCGCATTGCAATTTCGTTATTCATTTGTCATGTGTGATCAGTTTTACATGATAAGTATGTTGTTAATGCATTTGCTGTTGCAGCTATTTATAATATTTTATACACCTTTTCGAATCCGAGTATAAAACTTGGGAATAACGTCAATGCCCTTTCATTTGCATTCATGCATGAAAATAACATTCCACTTCATTAGATCTCCTTATGTTCGCGACTGAATGGTGGTTATGATGGAGTTTCCCCTCACCTTTAAAAGGTCTAAGAATGTACCTCTAGACGCCAATGAATTCTGGCCTTATATGCGTCCATTAATTTACTCCATTCATCTTTTGAAGATATGGCTTGGTTTTAGATTAAACGCTAGAGATAGTGCCAGAGCCGTTTGGATTTGTAGAGGAATGTTTCATGATTAGTCTCTTCGTATCACTGATTTCTACAATCCAGAAACTTGCAGAAGTTCCAGCGCAGAAAACAAAAAGATGTTCATTTTCTAAAAACTAAAAGTAGAATTGATAAAGTATGAGATTGCTACCTTAGTAAAGGTTCATGATGAGATAAATTGAAAATGAAAGAGCTTGATAGCCACATTAGTGAATGAACTTAATAGTAAAAATATAAGGATAATTGATAACAAAAGTTGAGATGCGTTGTCAACAGAAGCATGTGTGTGTTGAACGTAGCACAGATGCCGTATTACTTCTCTGTGAATAGTTCACAATAGATGCTGTTTAGCCCGCTATTTCGACCATCAGTAAATAAAATGATCAATAAATAGATGCAAGAAGGTTTTTCAAGCAATAGTCATTTTAATCGGTTGTATTGGTAAGACACTGCGGCCATTGTGGGACTAATAGAAAGGTGTTTGCATGAACATCCCTTTTCCCTTCAGCTCAACCTACGACCAGTCATAGTATTTTATCTCCGCGGTTCCGCCTCAGCGTAAGCGCGGAAGGATGTAGGTAATGTTTGCTAACAGCGCTTATCAGCTTTCGGTAGAAGACAGTGTTTAGGTTATAAATTGTAGTGTTACTGTCTAGCGCAGCGGTTCTTAAATTTTCCTTGTGGACTATTTTTAAATATCCATCCCTCTCGCGAAACCGTAAGATTGAACTCAACGTTTAAAATTCTAACTTTCCATCCTATATAAATTTTAAAGATTTTAATCGCTGGTTTAGCAAATTTGAATAAACGAACGATAAAACCACATATTTTTAATAATTGCCTTTTTATTATGGTTGATCCTTATGCAATCTCGTATATTCAAAATGTATATGAAACGCGTGAAACGTTAACATTAATGATAATTAACAATAAATGAGGTACTAGTTAACCCTAAATGCTGAATGAGATTGATGATGCCGCATTTCATTTACATGTCATTATTTATCGGGCTTAATAGAATAAATTTGTATTCTGAGATCTGATTGTACGTTTTGCAAACGGCGAACCTACTTTTATCTAGATAAATGCCTTCTTTGATAACAGGGAAAGAAATGCAGGCGAGCCCCAGCCTAAGTTGTTTCCTGTCGTGCCAGGGAAACTTTGAGGTTCTCCCTTGTCAGTGCTTCCAGCTTACCTATTTGAAAGTCTCTTTCTGATCATTGTGATTCAAATTTAATTTATCTCAAAAAGCACCTATCCGAGATTTTTAACATCTTTAGTTTTTCTATTCATTGTTTATAATATACACTAAATAATAATTGCGGTTAACAGTACGAAACGAGAAGAAATCTGGAGGAAATCAACAGAAAGCGAGACGGAGCGCAGTGTTGTCTCGCATGCAAGAGGGAGATGGCGATGGGGTGAACGAGTTTAGAATCACACATGCATTCTCAATGCTAAAATTGCTAAAAAAATCATTTAAAACTTATTTATGTGTTTTATTCTGGCTTATACAAAGAGCTTATAGATAATGTGGGAACGATTTGATGGGCCGAGTGAACCCCTAACGAAAAAGGAGGTTTGTAGAAGTTGATAATGATAATGATGTAAACCTAAGGTGCATCGTGGAAACAGTTACTTTCCTGTATATGGAATTGCCAGAGAGAAGTGCTCATTTAAAACAAATCTTAATAATAGCTACCGAGCCAGAAAATTAGTACAACCGAATATGGGATTTGTCATTTTCCAGAAACAAATATATTTTGTAGAAATGTCCTTTTTAATTATATTTGGAGTTGAAATAATATAGCTATTGGTTATTGTAGACTAAATACAAGCTCAAACTGCTGCTCCCTCTCTTTTGTTTCTGCTAAATATTGACCGTTAGCTTCGCGTGAATCTGATTTGCTTTCAAGATTGATTAATTCATGTTACACAATTTCCTTTTGCGCTTTGTCTTTAACAAAATTCTGCTCTTATACGTTTTAAATGTGAGCAACACTAGAAATCCAGTTCTCCTTAGTAACTATGTCCAGAGGCTGGTTTATTAATCTTCTACACAAGTATTTCTCAGTAGTTTAGGGCAACACACCCAATATCAGATGGGGCAGAGGGTTGTATTTGTATTCCATTAGTTCTCATAACGCATCGAGTGGATTAGATTGAGGACATGGAAGGTGACTAAAGTAACAGATAAGGCTGAACAGAGAATTTGTGCTTTTTGTGAGGGCAAAGAAAACTGTCAGCACATTTCAATTAGACTGCCCAAATACCGAACAGTGGAGGTTGACTGCGCCGAAAGCTGAGTTTTCTAAGTGTAATAAGTAAAGGTTAGCAAGTTGGGATCCGTTTGCACAACTGGATAACGCTTGCGTTTTTCTAAACAAGGTCCGTGGACTTTGTTGAAGTGACGAACTCTTGATTCTAAATGTGCGGTTAGTGTGTGTGCATGCGTGCGCGCGCAAGTTTAAGTCGCCTTAATAAAATACACTTATTATAATAAGTGTATTTTATTTAAGGAGATTTTTTTTCTATAAAAGGCTGTGTAATGACACACGGTCAAGATACCAATGCGACCAGTGTCGTATAAATATGTTGCAGAGAGTGAGCAATAAATACTAATTATATAAAAGATCTAATCCCCGAAAATCTATTTTCCTGCTTCACACCCACCAAACTCTTGAGATCTATCGTTGTTCAATGTAGTAAACGTTTAAAATACTCATATCGGTTCGTTATGCGGATTTAACCTTATAAGGCTTTGTATGGGATTTGAACAACGGCGCATCTCATTCTTCCGTCGACATTTTTCCTCCGCAAGAACTCCGGAGACGTATGCAAGCAATATCATACATAAGTTTTGCTGATCTCTCTCTGCTATATGCAAAATTTATCACTCTTTACATCATCAGAAATTAGAATTTAAGAAATTTGTACAGTATATTTCACCCTTGTTTATGAATAATCTTGCCTTTAACGTATCTACAAATGAAAAGGTCTGGCATTAGCGTGCAATTTATTCGCTGAAAATGAGTGCACGGGAAAATCGAGGTGTTGCTTCATTTAGCCCCCACTTAACGCAATTGAAGTGCCATCTGCTAATTTTAATTCCTGCTTAAACACAATATTGCTGACGTGATATTTTTACGATAAAACGAAAGACTTTTGTGCAACCTGCGTCAACAGTCTTAATGCAATAAATGAAAAAACCATGTGATAAGGAGACATTTCTTGAACGTTTTTCTTTCTTATTTATGGCCTTCATTCGCGATGTAAATAATTTTTACGAATTACACATAAAGTTAAAAATTATTAGTAATGGCAGTAATAGTAGAAGTAGAAGTAGAAGTAGTAGTAGTTGTTGTTGTTGTTGTTGTTGTTGTTGTAGTGGTGGTGGTGGTGGTGGTAATAGTGGGTGATAATAGTGGTAGGTAGTAGTAATAGTAGTAGTGGTAGTAGTGGTGGTGGTGGTGGTGGTAGTGGTAGTAGTAGTAGTAGTAGTAGTACTAGTAATGGTAGTAGAGTAGTAGTAGTGGAAGTAGTAGTAGCAGTAATAGTAACATTAGTAGTAGCAGTAGTGGTAGCAGCAGCAATAGTAATAGTAGTAGTAATAGTAGTAGTAGCAGTAGTAGTAGTAGCACTAGCAGTAGTATGTTTTTGTAGTAGTAGTAGGAGCATGTAGTAGTAGTAGTAGTAACAGTAGTAGTAGTAGCAGCAGTAGTAGTAGTAATAGTAGTGGTAGTAATATTGGTAGTAGTAACAATAGTAGTAGTAGCAGTAGTACTGGCAGTAGTAGAATAGCAATTGTAGTAGTAGAAGTAGTAGTGATAGTAGTAGTAGTAGTAGTAGTAGTAGTAGTAGTAGTAGTAGTAGTAGTAGCAGTAGTAGCAGTAGAAGTAGTATGTTGTAGTAGTGGAAGTAGTAGTAGCATGTAGTAGTAATGGTAGTAGTAATAGTAAAGTAGTAGTAGCAGTAGTGATGGTGGTAGTAGTAGCAGTTACAGTAGTAGCAGCAGCAGTAGTAGTAGAAGTACTAGTAGTAGTAATAGTAGAAGTACTAGTAGTAGTAGTAGTAGTAGTAGAAGTAGTAGAAGTACTAGTAGTAGTAATAGTAGAAGTACTAGTAGAAGTAGTAGAAGTAGTAGAAGTACTAGTAGTAGTAATGGTAGTAATAGAAGTACTAGTAGTAGTAATGGTAGTAGTAGATGTAGTAGTAATAGTGGTAGTAGTAGCAGTAGTGGTGGTGGTAGTAGTAGCAGTAGTAGTAGTAGTAGTAGTAGTAGATGTAGTAGTAGTAGAAACAGTAGAAGTAGTAGCAGTAGTAGTAGCAGCAGCAGAAGTACTACTAGTAGAAGTACTGGTGAAGTACTACTAGTAGTAGAAGTATTGGTGAAGTACTACTAGTAGTAGTAGAAGTACTAGTGAAGTACTACTAGTAGTAGTAGAAGTACTAGTGAAGTACTACTACTAGTAGTAGAAGTACTAGTAGTAAATGTAGTGGTAGTAGTAGTAATAGTAGTAGTAGAAGTAGATGTAGTAGTTGTAGTTACAGTAGTAGCAGCAGCAGTAGTAGTAGTAGAAGTACTAGTAGTAGAAGTAGTAGAAGTACTAGTAGTAGAAGTAGTAGAAGTACTAGTAGTAGTAGTAGAAGTACTAGTAGTAGTAATGGTAGTAGTAATAGTGGTAGTAGCAGTAGTAATGGTAGTAGTAGTGGTAGTAGCAGAAGTACTACTAGTAGTAGAGGTACTAGTGAAGTACTACTAGTAGTAGAAGTACTAGTGAAGTAATACTAGTAGTAGAAGTACTAGAAGTACTAGTAGTAGAAGTACTAGTGAAGTACTACTAGTAGTAGAAGTACTAGAAGTAGTAGAAGTACTAGTAGTAGTAGAAGTACTAGTAGTAGTAGAAGTACTAGTAGTAGTGGTAGTAGTAGTAAGTAGCAGTAGTGGTAGTACTAGTAATAGTAGTAGTGGTAGTACTAGTAATAGTAGTAGTGATAGTACTAGTAATAGTAGAAGTAGCAGAAGTACTAGTAGTAGTAGAAGTAGCAGAAGTACTAGTAGTAGTAATGGTAGAAATACTAGTAGTAGTACTACTAGTAGTAGAAATAGTAAAAGCACTAGTAGTAGTAAAGCACTAGTAGTAGTAATAGTAGTAGTAGAAGTACTAGTAGTAGATGTAGTAGTAGTAGTAGTAGTAGTAGAAGATGTAGTAGTAGTAGTAGTAATAGTAGTAGCAGTAGTAGTGGTAGTAGTAGCAGTAGTAGTTCTAGTAGTTATAGCAGTAGTAGTAGTAGAGTAGTAGTAGTAGTAGCAGCAGCAGCAGTAGTAGTAGTAGTAGTAGTAGTAGTGGTAGTAGTAGTAGTAGTAGCAGCAGCAGCAGCAGCAGCAGCAGTAGTAGTAGTAGTAGTAGTAGTAGTAGTAGTAGTAGTAGTAGTAGTAGTTATATTTTTATTGTTGTAAAAGTCTATGTACATATAACATATATCTATTTTATGCATGGATAGTCGACCAGATGTGCTTAAGTCTGATAAACAATTAAGGGGAGTTACAATTGATGATGAAAATATGAAGCAATATTTTTAAATATTAAAAAATGGTAAAATGGAAAGCACAGTATTGAAAATAAATGAGTGGAAACAACCTGCATATTATTACAAATACACTAATATTGGTTTAGACCGAAAAATAAATTGTTTCTAGCTTTGCACATTTTGTTTAGGAAAACTCCCATATTAAACGAATTAGTGCGATCTTCAAATAGTTTCCAGAATGCCAATCAACCTGTACTTGGCTTAAACTTTTTTTCCCGAAGAGCGTTATTCTTAGTGTTCCCAGTGGATACATCCGTCCAGAATATGTACACAATTCTTATCCCTCTAAAAATGGACAGATTCCTACTAGAAATATCAGTTATTATATATATATACTTACGAAGCATTAAGAGTCCGTTCAATGGAAATCTGAGGCGGAGCAAGATAAGGCGTAACTTTGAACCTCAGCCATTAACGCATGTACGCTTTTGCCCATTTGTACTAGTTTAGGACGAAAGTTGTCGTCAGGGATGTATTCTATCTCCGCTATTGTTTAATCTATTTAGAGATGACATCTCGGATGCCCTGTTAGCGGGGGAAATGAAAGCCACTGAAGTGGATGGTATGTGCATTCCTGTTCTTTTGTATGCTGACGATCTAATTCTTTTGTGTCTAAAAAGAGATCGTTTGCAGAAAGGCATTCACATCTTAGATAATTATTACCTAACTCGGGGCATGGTAGTAAATGTTAACTATATTAAAAGTGACATTTAAAATTTGTTACGTATATGGCAGAGATGAAAAATCTGCTACAGTGGACAATAAATAAAAATATAAACTATCGTTGTTATTTAGGACTAACTTTAATATTATTGGAAAATGGAATAAGCACTAATCTGTTATTAATTATAAAGCACGAGGTCAACTAAATGAGTTATTACATGTTCTGACTCGCGTTCCAGTAATACTATACTAGAGAGGATATACAATGCTATTCTGCTATAGGGAAGTGAAATAAGAGAATGGGGAAGAACTGAGCATCGCATCTCTCTCTCTCACACACGCGCACGCACGCACGCACGCACACACATCACCGAGGCTGTTTCAACGAGTGCAACGCAACTTTGTGCGACGATGTCATGGCTGCATCGAACACCTGTAGAGAATGTAATACTGAAAGTTTTACTGATAAATAAATAAAGATATTACATTTACAAACAACGAATTTCGCTTATAACTTTGGACTCCGTTGTTTCCGGATCAGGGTTCCTGATCTCAAATTGATACATTTGCCTTTCTCCATCATCTCTGAAAGTTTTCATCATCAGCTCGAAAACACCCTATATATACTTACAAGACAAAAATTCTGAAAACAAATTTTCTCGAATGTTTTCCATTCTGTACTACAGTAGCTTTAACAACCAGTTGGAGGCCAGAGATTTTGATAGTTACAAACTTAATTCATACATTACTGAAATAAGTGCCTATTGCGTCAGTACACAAAGTACACGTGGCATGGATATATGACCGCCAAGGGTGGCCGAGGTCGTTAAGGCACGGACTCGTGAGCGGGAGGTCTGCGGTTCGAATCCCGCCAGGACCGTCCTCCCTGACTGGGGTTTTTTCCAGGTTTTCCTCAGTCTTCATAACTGGCAAATGCCGGGGAGGTACCTAAACTTAGGCCTGGAACGCTTCCTTCCTTAAAAAAAAAAATATATCCTTTCCCAATATATCATTTCATCTCATGTATCATCAGTGTCCACCGCCTGTGGTGCCTCAGTAGTAAAAACGGGCGTTAAACACTACTCAAAAAAAAAAAAAAATGGATATATGCTTTAAATTCTATCACAAAATATTATTAAAAGTCAAAAATGTCTGCCACGAAAGCAGGTGGTACTTGAAAGTCCCGAAAGATGACACCTGCTGTGCAAAAGAGAAAGAAGAAAAGGAAAACCTATATACAAACAATCAAAAGTGCACACAAATGCTAGCTAGCTACCGAACTCAAATATCCAAACGCCGTTTGCCAGAATGATTCTAAGAGTGGTAGGTGTATCCAGCAGTAGCATCTCTAATGCTTTATAATACTAACCAACAGTTTGGAGTTGGTCGTCACGGTGCCATGGCAAGGAATGAGCGAGAGAGAAAGTTTCGTGGAGCAGAACACACCGGTCAGACGGACCCAAGCTGTTGCAGTGTGCCCCGCCCCCATACAGTCCAGACCTGCTACGTATAAAGTTTCAGGCAGACTAGTCGTCGCTCCGGAACAGTGTGTTTGTGCGTGCGTATGAGCATGTTTTTCTTCTGTGCTGAACATTAGTACAGCCACTGCGGTGGCAGGACACTGCAAAAGGCCGACAGCAGGTTAAAATACTCGTGAAAAACAAAAACGTTTTACAGGCACTGGTTTTCAAGTCGTTTACATCAATAAAATGTTGGATTTTATCTCCGCTTTCAGTGGACTGTGTTTATGATTATATCTTTACATCCAAATGTAAAATGATAAAGCCTTTTGAATCCAAATAAAATTAAACATTTTGTTGAAAGAAATGTAGACAGATTTAAAATAATTTATTAAATCAGAACAAAATAACTAACTTTCTTTAAAAAACGAATTAAAACAAGAATAACAAAATTATTATTAATTGAAATTTGGACAACTCGGAACTATCTGGTTAACAAATTTATATTTTTATTTCTATTCCTGTTCATGGTTTATGTTTATGTGGTTTTCAATATGAAGATGAGAGTTGAGAGTTTATATATATATATATATATATATATATATATATATATATATATGTGTGTGTGTGTGTGTGTGTGTGTGTGAGAGAGAGATATGGTATCATATATATGATATGGTAAACTTAATAAATCTGGACGCTATATAATAATAATAGAACATTATTATAAAACCAATGGAATCAGTCATTATGACTTTTTCACTTATGTGAACATCGTCTTTAGATCGAGCAATGAAACGAAAAATTTAGCCAATTACAGCCGGATTTCGCAGTGAAGTTATGGAAAAAAATTATCAAATACGTTTTATTTACGCTACGTGCTTTTGTCTTGTGGTCAGTGTAGCCAACTCTATACCTCCTGTGCACGCCATCACTGCCTCTTTTCTGCGTTTTCATTAAAATTTTAAATTTAGCTAACTTAATGTGTATTCACTCAAGCAATTGTTTTTGCGTATTCAGTCAAACAGTCTGAAATCATTTTATAATTATTTAACAATATAATGCTAAACAACCATAAATCTTAATAAATACGTTGATCAAATTGGAAATTTTTTTCTGTTTTGTTTTTTCAGTTGTTATTAGTAAATATAAGGTAGCGACTGTAATAATCGACGTTCGTCTATTTCATTCCCGCGGTTTCTAAATAGGTAGGTATTTATAAGTAAGAATAACACTTTATACAATTTTTTGATAAACCGTGAGCGAATTTCTTATTCTATTCATGAAACAGTCCCAAACCCGTATTTGGCTCTACTCTATTGACATTACTGACAATCGAATTCGTCTGTTGCTACATGCCTTGAAAAGGGTAAGTATTCATAATACAAACGTACAATCATTACAATATTGTTAGCAATGAAATGAAATTTTGCCAAATTTAACGGTATTACATTTAAATTCTTATTTTATTCGTGAAATAGCTCCAATAAATATCATTCGAGGATCTGAGCCTTCCGGATAAATTCACTGACTACATTCATGAATTTAACGACAATCTAAAACCTTCTTATGATATTACTTGTGATAGTTATGTGACTGTAAATAATTCACCATATTTGCTGGACATAACAAATTATTACAATCCCTTGATGGTAAAAATATTAAATTATCAGCAAGTGTAGACAGCTTAAAAGTGTAGACAACTAGCAGGTTAAGAGAAAAATATAAAACAGTTCTGATATAATAAATAGGATTATACCTCATCGCAACTCTGTTATTACGTTTTTTTTAAGGTTTTATTAACTTCGTTTAAAGGGATGCACATTGTTTAAAGACCGTTGCGTTCTATTTTAAAGCCATCCAACGATGTGCAGTACTATTTTTAGAGGTTAGGGTGCTCAGAACCTCCCCCCCCCCAATGTGGTTAGCAATTCCTATCAAGAGAAGCCTGACCTGAAACGCTTCCTTTCTTAAAAAATATCCTTTCCCAATTTATCATTTCATTTCATATAAAACCGCCAGGACCGTCCTTCCTGACTGAGGTTTTTTCCAGGTTTTCCTCAGTCCTCATAAATGGCAAATGCTGGGGAGGTACCCTAAAATTAGGCCTGGAACGATTCCTTCCTTAAAAAAAATCCTTTCCCAATATATAATTTCATTTCATGTATCATCAGTGTCACCGCCTGTGCTGCCTCAGTAGTAAAAACGGGAGTTAAACACTATTAAAAATCTCATGCAAAAAATAATAACCGCCACGGGTAGCCCCAGGTCGTTAAGGCGCAGACTCGTGAGCGAAAGATCTGGGGTTCGAATCCCGTCAGGACCGTTCTCCCTGGCTGAGGTTTCTTCCAGGTTTCCTCAGTCCTCATAAATGGCAAATGCCGGGGAGGCACATTACCCTAAACTTAGACCTGAAACGTTTCCTTTCTTAAAAAAATCATATTTTTGACAAACATTAAAAATGAAATAATACTCCTAATTTGTGTACACGAACTTTTTCTCATATTCATTTGATAATATCATTTAAAATGTGTGTTTACATTTATTATTTAAACTGGAAATGTATATGAAACAGTTCCATTCTACATTTATCGTTGTGAAAAACTAAAAAATACAAGCATAAACATTTAATATCGTTTCATTATTTTTTTAAAAATGCTCACGGGTCCGAAATTATAGAAAGTTTTCTTTCTAAAATTTAAGAGATCATACAGGTGGAGTAAATTATATTCCAAACTGAACAGCGCTTGAACACGAGAATTCTTTTGTCACTTTACATGAAAGGGCTACGGTGGCTCGGTGGCCAGACAGCTTGCAGACTCGCATTCTGCTGCCCCTTTGTTTTTCTCCTCTTGATGAATATTGAAACAACCTTAAAAATGATATTTATGTGCTGCATTCGTTCAACAGCGTAACGTCGGAGTTTTAGCAAAGTCAGAATGTTTATTTTACACTTCGCTGAATACAGAAACAATTATTATTTGACTTTTAGCTTGTTTTTATTCCATCATAATTATGCCTACAAAACGCAGATAACAGTAGACGTTCCTAACAGGAAATATCAACGCAGGCGGAATCGGAAGGCGCAATTTTTATTATATTAATTTGTAATTTTCACGGGAAGTGCATTAGCTCATATAACATGACGGACTAGCAAACATACGTTTCTAATTATTATGAAATATAATTTTGGATTCATAAATAATGAAAGTGAGAATATTAATTTGAATGGAGTAGAGCTATGACAAAGTTTATTTCTGTGCAACACAGTCTTACGCTCCTTTTTGCTTCAGAATGATAATTGATGAGAGTAATGAATATATAATTCAAGTTCAACACAATAAAAGATCTACCTTAGATACCAAAATCTAGCATAAAGTTGTATTTTTATAAATATAAACATGAATAAATAAAACTTATAGTAAAAGGTTTCAAAATGCTCACAAGGTACATCATAATGTTTGCAATATCTGGAAAACAACCTACCTTTTATTTATATATGTACTTGCATTTACCTAGTGCCCCCTCCCATAAGGCACACATTTTAAGGACTGCATCTTCTGAGACACATGACATTTATTTACAGTGTACGAACAGTTGGAAAGAGTGAACTTTCAGAATTACAGGTTGTTCTTATTTGTTCGTTAGACGCCTACTAAAAATACCAGGAGGTTAAAGCGTGGGTTTGAAATAAAGTCTTGTGTACATAGTTATTGCAGATATACTATTGAGCTTTAAATAATAATCACATTACAATATACCGCGTTGTTCTGCACTATTTCCCAAATCCGTCGTAGCTGTAGAATGCCGTGGGAGAGGTTGTTATTGCCCTACGGCGGGTAACAAGGAGAGAATAGCTGCAAATCTGATGCCTTGGAGGGGTTCATTTAATCGGAAAGAGGTCTAAATCACATGGCTCAACACCTTGACCATTCCTCTCATATGGTAGATGATCATGCCACAAGCATTCTGCCACCCGTTTTGTCATTAACTTGCATTTTTGCCGAAGGCTACTAGGAGTTCTATCCAAGGACGCCGTTCCACTTTCGTAATCATCTTTTAAACACCTCACACAATACCGACTAATTCAACCAAGTACAGACCTACAGTCACTCCTTTGCTGACTGCTTTCGGCACTGCACACCTCGACACTGGTTCAAAATATCAATATTCAGACTCTTCTGGATCATGGGTCTACGCTTCTTGTTTTTTGAAAGTGATATCACCACTTTATTTACAGTCCACATATAAGGAGATAAAACAATTGAATTTGGAAAAGTTTATTACTCTAAGATAAAAGAATTTAATGCCGGCAATTAAAATCAATAAATTGATTTTCAAACGATCAACAGTTATCAATTGTACTGTATGTGACCATCATTTGTAAACTTCTCCATTGTCGAATAACACAAAATATATTTATTTAATCAAGTTGACCCAACAATCAATTAAGCTTTGTTTTAAATGTTCAGTAAAAATAGTGCATAGGGTTAAGACCTGGTCTACAGGGTGGACATTAATTTGGTGCTATGAAAACAACAGTCTTCCCCAGTAGATGTTTTACTTGATGAGATCTTAAATAAAGCAATAATTTTTTATGTTTCTGGAAGTATCTGATATAGGACATCCTTTTTGTACTTTCCAAAGGAAAGTAATTTAGTTTTTCCCCTTGTTTGAAACGCCCGTGGAAACCATCACAATATCTAAGAAATGTGGTCCTTTACGCAATCGTTTTTCAGGATCGGCCCTGATGGTGTAGTGGCTCTCATCAATTTTAGTGATTTAAAAATCCTCAGTAGTATATATATTTAATTTCTGTTCTCCTTGGAAATTTAAGTGCTTCAGGGCTAGTTAATTTGTTTGTACAGCGAGTTCTTTTAACGCAGTTACATTACACTTTTTGAAATATTTTAAGGACAATGGGTAGCCGTTAGTATAATTTTTTTCAGAGTAAAAAGACTAGTCACTCTAAATATTTAAGAGATATAGATTGTTTCGGTTTTCCGATTCTAAGGGGTTTTAATTTGGACATCAAAACATAGTGACAAGTAGGCCAGGGCCCCAAACAATATATAACCACCATTACTATATGTGTACACTTGTTTCTTTCCAAATCTTGTTACAGATAGGTAGTGCATTTTTTATAAAGTACAATCTTGCCTTTATGCTTCCGATTCTTGGTGGGAATATCGGGCAAGTTTTCAAAAATCTGATAACCCCCTGGAAAATTATCTGCATGGTTCAGCCCTGGAACCTATGAAAGTGCAACGGGGAAATGCGTATGTTGAGACCATCACTAAAAATGGATGTGTTGGACGCATAATGGGTTTTTATGATGGAAGTAACACAATGAAAGGAAATTAGCAGTTTGGGATACCACTAGGGTACAGTATGAAAATTGCGCTGAAGGCAATAGATGGTAGAAGGCTCATTGACACAGAAAGGGACTGTCAAAACATATCTAAGGAGGCCAGAGCTAGGAGGAAAAAAAGAGAAGACGAGAAGAAAGCGAAAAAAAAAAAAATATTTGGATTATGCACCAGTGATGTTCTGACTATTATAAGTCATCGCTCACATCCACACATTCATCTTTCTTTGCATTTTCCGTAACTTTTACTTATCACATTTATGTGCACTTTTCTCTGCATCCTATTAAGATACATGGATGACATTTATACTTCTTATTTTTAGCCCTAAAGGGGGTTCACATCGGGAACGTTTTGTGTATAACTTGTGTTACTAAAATATTCCGGTTGATATGTACCACGTTTCTTTATGTTTCATACAAGTGAATGCATTTTATACATACATATATATGCGCGCGCGCGCGCGCGCGCACACACACACACACACACACACACATATATATATATATATATATATATATCCGTGCATCGCTAGAGTAGAGAAAACAATTCTTGTTCTGCAACCTGATCATGCGCACATTGGCTCAATAAATGACATTTATATATAAACAAAAATGGAGTACTCAGTCACAAAAACATTACGTTTATGCAAGAAATGAAAGTGAGGAAATGTATTTGAGATACTCAAAATAAGAATTTAAGAGACAAGAACACATGTAAAGATTCTTTGCGTGGATTTGTCTCTGTCCTTGATGTTATTTTTGGAAAAGGGGAAATTAATGCATAACTTAAAATTCCAGTACAACATAAACAACTCTAAAAAATCCTGTCCGTCTTCAATGACGAATGCCTTTATTATTCAATGGTATGCAGCATTTGAATTCCTTTTTAGAAAAAAAGTCTTGTCTGCGCTTTGCATTTTACCTCTCATTATCTTTCACAATAACAGCACAGCACAGAGCAATAAAATTTCCTCCACTTTGAAACTGACTTGCAATAATGCCGTATATACAAATATTCCAAATGTAAACACGCTTCATGATACAATGATTAATGTTGAAGTGCTAAATGGCACTGAAAATTATATCCTATTTCCTGTTTTATCCTGTTTTCAAAAAAAAAAAAGAAGAAGAAAAAGTTATTTTTATGATATCTCCGGTGTGCTCAAAACTACATAGAAGTAAAAGGATAGATATGTTATTGAAGAGTACCAGACAAAGTAATGTTACTATTCCAGTTAATTTCATGAAGGGTGGAGAAAGTAAGTAGCAGAGATAAACGAAAGAGTCGCGGTATGTCACCGGAGGTTTAAATGAGATTATTTTGACGAGCTATATTCTATGATTAGTGAATCTTTGGAAATTGAAAATGAGCAACAGTAACCAGCATCAAATGAAGGAATCCTTACTGCACAAAGTAAAATGGAAAAAAGAGACGGCGAGTATGACTCCAAGTTGTGAAGAAACAACTCAACAGGCAACAGCAGTAGAATCGGCGAGTTTTATCCCAAATCGTGAATAAATAACTGAACAGGAAACGGTTGGTGAAAAATTAGCTGTGAAGGATCCCCTTTAAGCTCTGGTTCCAAGTGAGTGTTCGTTTTTGGCATACTCAGGATATAAAAAAACAAGAAGAAAAGCAACGCTGAATGTCCCAAAAAAGACAGAAAAATTAGACTGCATTGTAATTATTTTGTTGTTAAGAAAACTGATCAAAGTTTTATGGATTCATTTTACAGAGGAAGACAGAGCAAATCTATTCAAGGAGTTTGGGAAATACCTGCATGGCAAGAAAAAGGATTGGCAAACACAAGGGATATTAAAAAGAAGTGTCACAGTAGAAGATAAAGGAAAAAAAGAAGGTCATTATATATATGCAGGTTGGAGAAAGAAAAAGTGAAAGTGTATCGAAATTTTTTTAGCCACTCTGGATATTGGCGAAGACACATACAACATATGGATGAAAACGGCGAAACACTTAGAAAATACTCAAGAGCAACAGGGCCTCCAAAATCCTGAAAATGTACATGGAAAACCTAGCAAAAAGAAGCACAAGTGGACAGAACTCAGAAAAAAAGGGAAGAAAACGAAAATAATTGAAAGAATCAAACGTGCGGTACAGTTGTTTCCTAAGGTCCCTAGCCATTACTGCCGAGTTTCTACAAATAGCATCTGTGTTGAGTCATCATTTGTTCGGTGTTTGCAAGGAATGAAGAACTTTGCACGGGAGGTCTGGTTTTCGATTCCCATGGGATTTTGGAAGTAGAGAGTATTACCATTCACATGTCTTGCAAAGGCCAGCTGCTGTAGCTATAAAACAGGTGATATTAGTGAAGATACATACAAGGCACATCTTAAGAGAAAGTCGATGCTAGAACAGACAAGAATATTGCTAAATCATCTGCAAGTTCGTACAATGGATCTACAAAGTGTTCTGTTGTGCCCAAAACTACTTGCCTCTAAATTAAATTGCACAACTTCAATCTCTGTGAACTAAATAATGGTGATTATCACACTGTATGTTTGGGAAATGTCGCTGTTAATGAGTTTACGACTTGTGTGGTGCATTTCATTATAAAAAAATCAGAATCAATTAATCAAGCTACACTTATTTCTGTTGTTTGTTGCAAAATCGCAGTGAAGTTCTTACAAATGCATTGAGTGACGCTATACAGAAAGTATCACTATTTCACTCGTGTGACATTATCTTAAAATCGACTAATGAAACGAAATAAAAATTTGAATTGACCAATCACAGCTGGATTACAGAGTGAAATTACCGAAAAAAAATTCAAATCCGTTTTATCACGCCACGTGCATTTGTCTTGTGGTCAGTGTAGCCAACTCTATACCTCCACAATATAATTCCTGAACACGCATCACTGACCACTTTTGCTAGAGGTGGTGGGGAGCTATTGATAGCAACAAAAGCATGGACAATCGACAATCATAACGCAAAATGGAGGGTTCTTCAACCCTCACCCGTTTTGGTGATGCATTTTAGACCTCGCTCTGATAGAGAAAAGATGCCACATGTTTACCTATTCAGGAGGTAATGATACTCAAAGATTCTTTCGCCGTTTGCAGTCACTTTACATCCGCTACTGTGATGCTATGCTATAACGGTGCAGCTAATTTTACTAAATTGCTGGAAAGCCTATACGCCTTTTTGGGCAACGTTTATCTATCTGCACAGCAATGATATTAGTGATAATGATATGCATAAATTTGTGGGTAGAAAGGGGAGAGAAAGAGAAACCAAAGAATTTAAGCCGAATAACAGCCAAATGCAACATGGTAGAACCACAACTTCCAAAAATAAAAAATGGCTGCATTATAAATGCTTTATAATTATTTACTTCAAAATTTCCCAGACGCATAAAAGATGCAAATACGCTATAATAAATGCATATAAGTTTTACTTAATTTTTCATTGAACTTAAGCAATCATTACCTCATCAAAAAGAAAGTTCCTTACCTGATTCAATGATAGAGGCACTTTTAATAAATGTAAATTATTTCTGAATATAATACCCTTGCACGAAATAAAAACACGCACTTCATAAACCTGAAGAGCAGTATATTTTTAAAATAGGTTACTTGATGGTTACAAGCATTGGCAGCATTCTATGTGAGCTAAACTTTTTAACAACCAATTCGGGTTAACCATGCGTTATATTATCGTTGTGTCATACTTTATATGAAATAGGTTCTAGCTTTGAACAAGATACCACGTTAAACAAATCGTATAGCTGAGAGATAATTAGTGCGGGCAACCGATGCCTGCTGTGGACAATACAGGAATTCAATCTGGTCACTTTCTGTTTTCAGAATTTCATGATCTAAGTGGTTTATACTGCAGGTTATGGTCAACAATGATTAAAGAAGAACGTCTCCTGATCTCAAAACTTCGTATCCAAGAATACGAGTGTAACATTATCCGAGAGAGATTTCAGCAACTTTTTCACAAACCAGGGCCTACCGTTAAAGCGATACGAGATTTGTTTGGTAAATTTAACTAAAGGGGATCTGTTCTTGATGTGAAAAGAAGTGGGCGCCCCAGTACCCAGACCAAAGTGTTGAATTGACACTTGAACTGTTTGAACAGGATCCAAGCATGTCACTTTGCACAGCATGCGAGAGGCTCCAGATTCCCAGAGCATCTATTCGTAAGATTTTGAAGACAAGATAAAGGAAGAAAGCCTACCACATTCAGATCCTACATAACCTTAATGAAGAAGATTGCCCAACACGAGCACAATTAGTAGACCAACGTTTGATGGAGCACGTTCTATTTAGTGATGAAGCTATCTTCCACACTTGTGGAGAGGTCAACCGACACAACTGTCGCATCTGGGCCACCGAAAACTCACAGGAATTTCTGACATGAAAGAGAGATTTACTGAAGTGTAATATTTGGCTTGGAATGAGAACGTAATAAGTGTATTGAATTGTGTTCTTTGGGGAAAATACAATAATAAGCACTGTTTACCTTGATATGCTCGAACAATTTCTAGAGCCACTGCCGATTTAAGATGGTACCATTCACAATGTCGTTACAGCAGGATGGAGCATCGTGTCACTATGCAAACATCGTGCAGGACTGCCTCAAAGATCGGTTTCCAGTTTTCTAGATTGGGCGAGGTGGTAACAGACCCTGGTCCTCGAGATCACCTGATTTACCACCGTTCGATTTTTTATCTGGGGTTTTGTAAGATCCAAAGTCTACCGAAACAAAATCAATGATTTGGCAGTGTTGAAAGACCACATTCGGCAAGCAGGTTCACAAATTACTCCAAGGATGTTGAAAAATGTTTTCCGCAAAACTGTTGTGCGATTTGAGCTTTGCAGAGACACAGATGGTGGTCACGTGGGAGCTGATCAGCTGAGATTTGTAATTATTTATGGCCACGAATAGAAGCAGTTTCTTTAGTTTTACTATTAAATACCTCTTTATATAGGTAAGGTAGTATTTTTTCTTTGTCTGCAGGAATGTGTGTTCTCCAACACTGTGTATATGTGGTTTCAACTTTGTCTTTCTTAAAGAGGGCATTGCATTAGAAGAAAATTCAATAAACTTCTGCAAACGAGCAGAACTATTTCTAATATAACTTTTACAAAGAAAAATGTATTCTTTCACAGTCAAATACCACATTTAAAACGTATGTACCTTCAGCAGAACGGTGCTACTACGAATGGTGTGTACTGCGCATGCATCTCCCTCTCATGCGGCATGAATCACGTGTTTTTGGACGATCCAAAGATTGCGGATGTATTCAATTTCAAGGGAAATAGGGTAGAACGCATAACATAGTATCGGCCAATATTGTGGCGTTTCTCCGGGGTATGAGTAGCTATATGTTTTAATAACTGTATAACTTTAAACAACTTACAATCTCCAATTAAAAGTTGCAAGTTGATGCTTGACATCCGATTGATACACGTAGCCTAATGAAGGATTGTTTCTCTAGAGATTTTTAGACTTAATATTAATATTAATGTACATGTATTATTCTATACGTGTTCGCATGGGTCTTTTGCCCAGCATGTTATTTTTACATAGACACTTAAAGAAAAAAAAAAGGAGCTTGCATTTCAAATGAAATAAATTTACATTTATTATTACGTAAGTACAAACATTAAAATACGCACTTTGAATAGAAAAGAACCAAAGCGTTGGTTAGTTGTCTTCCTATGAAAACAGACCCCAACGAGCTAACCTATCCCTACGCAACTTAGCAAACTTAACTCCAAGCACAGTCAACCTCCACTGTTTCGTACCCGAGCAGTTCACTAGAATGTATTGCCAGTTTTCTCGATCATCCAAAAATTACATGCTCTCAGCCCAACGCAAATGGTAAGAACTCCTCATACTGAAACTCTTAAAAAAAAGATGCCACTAAAATTAGTATCTTCTGTTGAAAAAAGTATATTTGTTTTGGTAGTTCATTAAAATTATATTAATGAACTAACAAATATAGTGTTTGGCATCATCAGGTACCTAGAATTAGCTTTGTAGAACGTAAAGATTTGCAGTCTTGCCTTTTTCACCACCTATACTTCTCCGCCATTTCGGTTTGTTAAATGCATTTTTATGTGCTTAAGCTTTTATCTTTTAATAATTGTTAAACACTAAGCGAGTATTTCAAAATGTTAAAAGAACAAGATTTATGACATCATCCATATGATCATAACAAAAGCTAAGATATAAAAATTTTGCCACTATGTATTGAAAAATTGGCAAGGTTGCAGTTTCAGAGATTTGAGAATATTATCTGTGAGCCACAAATTGGCTTCATTTATTCTGTTTTTATTATATTTAACATTATATAATTAGCTTATGTAACCGCTGTTTAATTTCCCAAGTATATAAACGATGGAATATTCTGAAGTATGTGCGGAGTTTATAAATGAGCCGATGATGGCCAGCAACCCAGAGTCTTCATACATAACGCTATCGATCCATAATGCTATCGATCCATAATGCTATCGATCCATAATGCACTGCGATATTGTGTTGCTGTATTTTGCTAACATAGTAAAACTCGGATTTCATCCGGCGTGTCCCACCCTTGGTGCAACAAGTCGTAACTTACAGTCACACCATTCTATTACACATTTCTATCACATTGATTTATGTGATAAGTGATAGCTAATTCTTTGTATTTTTGTGTTTTCAAGGAAAATTTTGTATATGAAACTTTAAGGAAAGTTTAGATATGGAATAATATTTTTCAGTGTGTAACTAATTTACTAATTTAAAGTACAAATAAGTCCTAAACAAATATTTGAGCTATAAATTTTCAATTGGACTACATGAATGTTTTCATATTGTTAACTTGCTAACCAATGTTCCTTCTTTTAACTATATATATATATAAAATATTTTTCAACATTCTCACTTCTGATAAAAAATCAAAAAATCAAATTAACTCTCGCCAGTATCTGTAATTGCTATAATGACCCCGTATTGTTGAAATTAGAAGGCTTATGGCTTATGAACTAGCACTGTTTCTGATCACTCACATATGTACATAGGAAAGCATTCCTTGTGTCTATACATGAGGTACTGGCTCAGGCAAGCCTTATGTCTCGTCGTCTTTTTGCCTCTCCTCTATCTTGCTCTGTGAACCCAAACCACCCTCTTCATGGCACAAACTCTCGGGGCTACGACCCCTACCTTCCCCCCTCCTACAGTAGCAGGGTTGGTTATCTCTGTGAATCCCCCAGTCTCAACCGACGCCCGCAGGCTAATGTGGTATCATAGTCAGTAATTAGCCGACTGAGACTACAAGATAATGTACTTCGCTGGCATAAATCTTTCCTTGCAAGCAGCAGCCTTCTACCACTACGCGAAATGGCTGAAACGAACTCGCTCCCTCCTTCTCTCTCCTAGAAATACCTACTCTCTCCTTTTTCCCTCTCCTTCATTTAATCCGATCTTAACTCTTTCCATCTCTCTTTTTCCTCTTTCTCTCCAATCTTAATCACCCTAAAGGAAAGAAGGAAAGAGAAAAAGGATTGCTTCTGGGTGAATATGGGTTGGTTGTAAAGAGAAGATGAGGAGGCTGTGATGTAAAAGTAGAAGAAGGAGAAATGAAATATATTTCAAAAATTAAGACAGATATGGACGACGTCGGTTGATGCTAGCAGCATATTTTGAGTAATACTATAGATATTCCTGAAGTTATGCACAACATCTTTCAACTCCACAAATACTTAAAGGCCATCTTAGAAAGAATATATTTACACATTTTTTTAATTGTCATTTTCTTCTCAAAAAAATCATAAGCCACTGGTGTAATTCGGAATCTCTACTTCGGCTCTTTTTAATTTACTTACACAAATTAGATGTCTAGCATATTCCCCTCTTCACACATCTAATGCCTGGACACCGAGAAGCATTTGATTGCACAGGAAAAAGGTATTGTTATAAGCACTTATGAATAGTGATAAATAAAGATGAGTGAGGCTTTGCTGAATTAAAATGAAAAAACATGCCAAAGTGTAAGACACTGAATAAAGTTTCAGTCTATGGGAGATTAAGTTTTGAATGAAGAAAGAAGACAGAAGAGTAAGCGATGATATCAGATGAGTGACAGAGCCTTTCATTTTCGTTTATTCTTTCGAGAAAATATGATAATTACAGAACCTTATGTCCTATAATATTTTCTATAGGGATAATTTGTCACACTTCTATATTTCTGTCACGGGATCAAACTGTTACATATGTCATCTGTCTCATGGATTATAAATCGCTTTTGAGGTTTTTCACACAATACCTTTTAGGCGAAGTTGCTAAGTGCATAATTTGGATTTGATAATCTAGAAATAAATAAAAATAAACAATACATTTGAACACAATTATGTAATTAACTTAAACTTAGTAGTTAAAATAAGTCAAAAACCTCATTGTTGTGTTTTTATAATACAAAATTCTGTTACAAATACTAATAATGATAAAATGTTTTAGTGTCTTGAATTTGTCATTAAAATAACATCTCATGATGGGAACAAATATAATGAATGATTTAAGCTACGTATATCCAATCCAGGACTAGAGCCTACGCAAGCGGGGAGCCCATTGATTTCTCATATGCTGAGCTAGTACTTATGAGCTGTTGGCACCGTGAGTTTGTTCAGTCTATATTTCTTATTTCACAAGTTTAACATCAATTTAACCAGAAAGTTCAAGTGCTGAGGGGAACGAATACATATATTTGAAACAAAGAAGAATTAAAAAAGTTATCTTCTTCAAGATGTGCACTTAGAAACAGATACATAGTTGTCATCAATTGCAGTAAAAATGACGGCGCGCACTGGTAATCTGCCAAAAAATTTAATAAAATTATGAAGATTTTTTGGTATATGTGACAAAAAAAAACATGGCAAATTGCTAGTATGGCGTTTAAAATGTTTTACTTTAATGTACAATGTTACGATCCATATTACTTATTGGGTTAATAACTTCCATTCAGAAACAAAAATTAAAATTAAAAAACACCTAAGACGTTTATCAAGAGTGATTATAATGCACAAAACCAAATATTTTCAAATTAACGAAGTCAGTATCAATCATTTGTTAGTTACCACATAGGCTGGCAGAATGTGAGAGCTAGATCCAATGGACAAGAGAAAAAAATTAATAAACGAAAGAATGTGAATAAAATAAAAATGAATTTTTTTTCCTGCACAACTACGGTATATTTATCATCTCAACAGTCCTCTTGGTTTTGTATTATTGTTTTCTCCCTCATATATCCACAAGAATGTATTTGCCAAATGAACAATTAATCATAATTTCTATTTTACAATATGCTATACAAAGGCAGACTTTACGGAAAAGAGCACACACTACATGCAAAGATTAACTGAAGAGGAATATGTATATAGCGAAAGCATAGTTTTTCATAGTAATATTGGTCTAAAATGAAGATATTTTAATGGGAGCCTCTTGTTATAGTTATAAAACATTACTCTCTAGAATACACATAACATAAACTGATCATTATTCCTGAACATTTCTTTACCAATAACAATAATGACACTAAAATTGATTAATACAAAAATGGATATTTTGTTTGTAGTTCATTGCATTTAGCATATACAAAAATATATAAGCCACAATGCCAGTAAACAAGAGAGTTCCAGCCGAAACAAATAAGTGCTCATAATTTCGTATAATTTATCCTGTAATTCTGGCCCAAATGAATAACAGAAGAACGGGCGGTCGAGTTCAGTCCAAAGCAGATGGTGACTATTTGCTTTATATTCCCTTGAGGGTCATTACATAGTACTCCAGTAGTGTAATTATTTAGCAGTAACGCTAATTGGAGTGGCATTTCTTTTCTCTTACCCAGCAAATTCCTAGAATATTAAAAGCAGTTGAAGTGCGGGCATGCTATATTGATATGAATATAAGTCATCTGGAAATATCCCAAACATAACAAGAAAATACTGAGCTCCAATGGGGTATACTTTAAAATTTATTTACCAGGACCTCAGGATAAATCCGATAATGCAAATATGGAACAGCTGTTGATTGTAATAAAATGGGCTAAATTACGATATTATAAAAGCTCATTTTTTGTAATGTATGCTTCCTCTGACCTACATTTTGATAAACCAAACATTATTGCTATAATAATGTAGTCATCACTTTTAGAAAGCTAACAAATTTGTCCTTTCTAGTATTTTAACTTCATTTTTGAACTATTTCCATAATGAGCTTTACGAACATGTTCAGGAAATAAGCTCTATTTACTACGTTCAACTTATATTTCATTACGCGAATTCTTGATAGAGGAAGTAGGAATGACCCCTTACGGTTTCATATTTCTGTTTTGCTATTTAGTATCACTAATATTCAAAAGAACTACTGTTTTGTCACTGCAGTTATTAGAGAAGAGTTGAATATCTTTAACGTTATTTTTCAAGTATTTTCATATGTAGTACACCACAAATGAACAAAATTATTTCATGATTTTAGCCATCAGATCACGATAAACATAATAGCCAGCTTTCTCATTATTTAAGTTATGGGGGTAACATACATGAACGGTAATTTGGTGCAAAATATCTCTCTTGGACAAGGGAAGAAACCTTAAAGAACAGGCAATCCAAGTAGCAGGAATCTGCACGTCGTAAATAAACAATTCATTGAAATGAGGTAGCTTTGCCAATAATTGAGTAATGAGCTTTTTAGCTTAGCATAAAATATTCAAACATACGGCACGTTTCTATCTGTAGTTTACCAAACTTTATATTGATTTTTTTTACGAAATACCTTTAAAAAAATTGATTCTATATAAGCATTAGGATACAAACTCTGAATATTTACCACAGTAAGATGCAGGAGGTAAAGTGCTCTGTTCTTTTTTTAACATAGTATTTTTTTCTGAACTGGCAAATTTTATGTAATTTTATATTGCAAAAATTAAATCATTAGGATGGTAGTTCTAGGAAGTTTTCCTCCTTTCATATCGTTTCGACTCTTTCCATTCTATAGCAAATTGCAAAGCCTCCATACCCTTTCATTAATAATTCCATAAACTCCTAAGCATTTAAACTATATTTCAATTTTTCTAAAAATGCTGAAAATTATTATTGCTAATGCTAATTTCAGTTACCATTTTATTTCATTCCAGCATATTCTCATCCTATCTTACCTTTGAAAAGAAGCATTTCAATTCGGCATATGAAAATGAAATACAAAAAATGTTCTTGAGAATAATAAATCGTTTTAAAAAATGTGGAGTTCTGGAATTTCCCTGCAGTCAGAAGCATGGCGTTTTATTATTTTCGTTCCTTTCATATATGCAGATTTTATTATTTAACCTGGCTCTTTTTATAATTTTATATTCTTTTACTTTTATCCAATTTTTTATTCTTCTCCCTATGATGAACTTACTTCACGTGAATAATCTTTCTGGGCAGACTTTTATCAACTTCATTAACAATGACATAAGTGTACAACAGTTTTGGAACTATTAAGTACATATAGGTTATTATCGATCTAGGAATCGACAGTTTTATCAATTGGGGAGGGGGGGAGTTATCCATATACTACCCATCTATGAATCAAAAATCTGTTTTGTTTTACATTTCACAGAATGAACTATCTAGCAATAAAATATAGTGCAAGTACAATAATATTGCACAATACTTCACTAGAAGTCTAAAGAACTATTTGTTCATATATAATGTTATTCCTACTTAATTCTTAAAATATTTGGGGGGGGGGAATAAAAACAAGAGATATTAGAGCGTTCAGTATAAATGTTTGTTTTGTATTGTACAAAATAATACATCTTTATTTAATAATCCATATCAAAATGTCTTCCAAAGTTGTAGAAATGTATTAAACCAAAACGTATATAGGACCCAAAAGAGTATTATTAAAATAAAAAAATAATTATTTAACTTCTTATAAAATACAAACTAAGAAAATTGTACCTTATAATAAAGACTTTCAGCTATGTATATTTTTAACAAGCCATTTTTAAATTTCATAGATGAAGATATACATCAAGTTTTCCATATGAAGGGAAGGGCAGTAAAATAGTTATGCTGTCAAATCTGATTTTATAATAAAAAGTGTCGACAGCCGATTGTCAAACTAATGAACGGAATACATTGACGTTTGACATGAATGTACCTTAGAGAATGAGAAACATGAGTATCTCAAATATGTTTGTCATTAGCATCAAGACCCGTCTACCTAGCCTAGTAAAGGAAGTGAACTTCATATATTTACTTACTTTCAATGTGTTCTTATTTGTTGCAGTTCTACTTGTTGCGATACTCTTATCTTTTTCAAAATGCTTATGGAAAGAGAACTGATACGGCGTGATCAGACTGCCTTGGGTCCTAAGTCCTTAAGAAATGACAAGATCTTAGAAAGAGACAATTTCGCCAAGCTGAAGGTATTGCAGGTGGCACCGTCCTACTATGAATACTCAGGCGGTGTTCCTGGTCTGGTTCAGTCCGGTTCAGTTCAACTGATTCACGAACTCATGAAGTAGACTGTGATATTGGCCGTTATAACCAAAAGTGCGGTGCCGTAACAGAGTATACCACTCCCGATATGAAGATATGAGGATTCCCATTACGTGCTCAATTACTGGATTATCACGCCTCCTTGGAGAGCCCCCAGCATTCCCGCATGTGCATTCACAAACTGCTGGAGCCAGTGACAGTACCAGTCGTGGTGAAGTTTTAATTCTTGCATAGTAGTAACACAAAATATGTGCAACTCGCTGACACTTGTGGAAATTCTCATCACCTGAGACAATTTATGTAACAGTTCTTTGGGGAACCTCATTCTGCTTTTTGTTTCTATTTGTTTTGAATGTACATCTAACGACATCCTCCCCCCCCCCGTTTCTTCAGACACTGCTAGTAGTTCCCTAACTCCAAATGGAGGTTTTATCAAAGTATATTTTTTCATTATCAGCTCTATCCAGCCTTCACGGTCACACGCTACACACAGGCTGGAAAGTAGCGTCGTCACAATTTATACTCTCTGGTAACCATTCTCATGCAGCAAGATATGTTCTTGTGAAATGCCTAGGAATTATATATACTATTTTTACAGTTATAAGCAAAAACGTAGGGACCGGAAGATAGTGAACCACTCGACATAATTGAGAGAAATGTACTTTCGAAAGATTCATGTTTACATAACGGAATTCCTGAACACATTCTTTGCTATTTCTTGTTAAATTACTGGGAGTATATAGTCATTAACATTCGCATTAGTCTATAACACTGAACAGAGTATTATTTTCGTTACCTATTACATAAAATTAATTGTTGCAAAGTCAATTTATATTTACATAAGGCAATTTATATTTACATAGGTCATACCGGACACTCTTTTATGAGGGAAGTGAGTAACTTCTTCGAAAATCGTGTGATTGACTGGAATTTATGCTTCCAAGCCTTAAATCTTTGTGACTTATCGCCAGAGTATGTTAAAAATAAAATATTCCGTGCCATTAAGCAGGGGATTAGTGCAGCTGATAATGCGGAATTCCAGTCGCGTAATAACCAGGTCAAAGATAAACTTCCGTTCGTACCTATGAAAGACTTACAGGAATTATGGATGGAATAACTGCATTTTTATGCCTGACCCGGCTACCACAGCGAAGGAAGATAATAAATATACATGCTTTAATGAAAACGATATATACTTTCGGATTATAATTGTAGCGTCGGGGATTCTGGAATCGATTATAGGGAGTTCACTTTTTGAATGTCAGCACAATAACTCGTGAGGAATAATCATAAGTTTAGGTAGTACATAGTAAACTATAAAGTTTTAATGATTATGTGATAATGTCATTTGTTTTTCAATATATCCTGTTCTTAAGGGAAGCAGTTTGTGTAATCAGTTATATTAAAGATCTATACACGAATTATAATATTTATTTTCTTTGAAATTGTCCTTTTGTAAGTAAATTGAGCAAACAAAGCAGAAAACAATAAGTTAACTACGTTTTATTAATTAGTAGTCAAATAACTACTGGATTAGGCTACATTCCATTCGATCAGTGTTGCCAACAAATATATACTTAATTCTCCACCAATCGAACAAAATTTCCATTTTTTTCCTACAGATAAATTTGGAATTAGCAAATTATTCCAACAGAGGTAAAATTTATGCACAAGTACAAATGACATTAATAAATGATTTTAGAACGAGCTATCTCATTACTGAAGCATTAGAAATTAAACTGTATTGTTATAAAACAGCATAGAGCGAAATCTACACCATCTACACAGATGTCGAGGCCGTTAACTCGTGAGCGGGAGATCTGAGTTTGGATCCCGCTAGGATCGTCCTATATGACCGTAGTTTTTTCACTTTAGTTATCATAAATAACAAATGCCGGGGAGGTACCTTAAACTTAGATCTGAAACACTTTTTTTCTTATATTATTTCATGTATCATCAGTGCCCATCGATTGCAAAACATTAAACAAGGTGACTTTCTCTGTCCAACTATGAACTGAACGGATACTCAGAAGGGAAATATATCCAGTAAAATTTATTATCTTCTAGGCCATGCTTATGCTGCTACAGTGACATGCAACATCAAAGAATATTTGATTTATTATACGTTATAAGAAAAACGCCGTACATATTAGAAAGTAAATCATACATTTCAAATAGTGGAATAAAATATTTAAACATACTTCCTCCCTTTCGCAGTTTTAACACAAACTTCTCAAAACAATGGGGGGGGGGGGACGCACTAGCTGGTAACGCTGCATTCACTCATCAAAGAAAGCAAAAATACAATCAAGTTTAAGAACGCCTTTGTGTGAAAACCGAAGCTTTAATCTATAATACCATTCATTGTGTTTCCAAAGGAACATTGTCATTTTGCTTGTTTAACGCGCACTAAAAGACAAATATTCGAAGTGTCTGCTCACCATATTGCCAATGTTTGTTATAGAGCTATATCAATTTTTATTTTTTCATTTTTACATCATTATGCTTAAAAATATAATAAATGAGATTAAATATGATATATTTTCTTTCAGAAATACGAGGGTGGATCACATTAAAAACTAATACTTCTAATAAAAATTCGAAATTTTGCGCCACTGTCCTGCAAGTTGGCAGTACTACATAAGATACGGGTTCTTAGCCTTTACCAGTGACGTACTATTACATTCAACGCAGGATATTAAGATGTACCGGTAAGCAAATTTTACAAGGGAAATGCGTGATTTTGTGATACAAGGGTCAAAATAAGCATGCCTCTACATTTATAACGACACTAGTGATTTATTTAGTTATTTCTTGTATGTTGTATTTAGAATTAGATATTTATTGAAGAACAAATTGTTCAATCTATTCTTATTCCATGGATTGTGCTGTGAAGTGTCTTAAACATTAATGTTGTTAAGGTTAGAATATAATGAATGAATATATAAACAAACTTCGACAAATATATAATTCTTATACTGTTACTCCAGTACTCAGACTTAAATTAGTAAAAGCTATTAATTTGTATCGTTTTAAGGACGACAAATCAGGACCAACATTCAACATATTTCTGTATTTGTACTTAAGAAAGCACCCAACGATAGAAAGATGTGCTTCCAATATTGATACATGTTATCAGATGCTTAATTTTTTCTTAAAAAAGTTGGGATTAGATACCCATTTTCTACGGCTGACACTTTACCAGAAAGTGGTAGCACCAGCAGCATTCAAATAAATATAAATGTCGCACGGGACTTACGGCCATACATGCTAATGTCTTAAGAAAAAATGTAAATTATTTCTGTTACTCGATTTTTTAGTAGTAAAGGTGTAAAACCAAATGGAATTCATCGACGAATAACGATTCAGTACGGTGATGCGTGTTAATGAATGAAGTAGGGCATTCAGAAATGTCGTGTGGGTGAAAATGCTATAGCAACTGAAGTGATGGTAAATCGTCAAGCTATGGTGCATGAAAATGCAGAAATTCTGAACTTTAATTATGATTCATTTTTATGTGGACTTGGGTTGGGATGTTCGCATTGAAAATACATATGAGGTGGTGCACGAGTGGCTGCGCAGACAATGAACGTAACGCAGACTGTAAAAAGTATGCAGTGTTTACCACATTTGTTCTATAAATGATTTGTTAAAAAAAAAAAGTTAAAGATATCTTTTGAATAACCCTCGAATATTAAATAATGTGTTGCATGTCACTTAGTAACTTAACACTAAAATTATTTAAAACGCGAGCTGTCAAACCACATTCTTAATTCCTGATTGAAGAAAATATAAAAACATCTTATTGTCGCTATTTCTTAGTTTTCTTGAGTTAAATTAATTGATACAGTAATACTTTTAGATCATCTTGTTTAGCCAATAGCACTCACTGCTCAACTCTATTTGTCATGTACTGACCAAGTCTCTGCAACAATCGCCAGTCCCAGTTTCTGCCATGGTACTGCAATCTCCTTTTTCATATCATTCAATGTTGACACTTTTTGACTAATCATTTTGCTCAGTCTGTGCCACATATTTTCAGTAGCATTTAAATATGAAGATATCGAAGTCTTTGGCAGAAGGGAAAGTTGTGATTCCGAAATATCTAAAGATTGATGAGATTTGGTAGTAGTAGTAGTAGTAGTAGTAGTAGTAGTAGTAGTAGTAGTAGTAGGAGTAGTAATAGTAGTAGTAGTAGTAGTAGTAGTAGGAGTAGTAATAGTAGTAGTAGTAGTAGTAGTAGTAGTAGTAGTAGTAGTAGTAGCAGCAGCAGCAGTAGTAGTAGTAGCAGTAGTAGCAAAGGTAATAGTAGTAGTAGTAGTAGTAGTAGTAGTAGTAGTAGTAGCAGCAGCAGCAGTAGTAGTAGTAGTAATAGTAATAGTAGTAGTAATAATAGTAGTAGTAGTAGTAGCAGCAGCAATAGTAATAGTAGTAGTAGTAGTAGTAATAGTAGTAGTAGTAGTAATAGTAGTAGTAGCAGCAATAGTAATAGTAGTAGTAGTAGTAGTAATAGTAGTAGTAGCAGCAATAGTAATAGTAGTAGTAGCAGCAATAGTAATAGTAGTAGTAGTAGCAGCAGTAGTAGTAGTAGTAGTAGTAGTAGTAGTAGTAGTAGTAGTAGTAGTAGCAATAGTAATAGTAGTAGTAGTAGTAGTAATAGTAGTAGTAGCAGCAATAGTAATAGTAGTAGTAGTAGTAGTAGTAGTAGTAGCAGCAGTAGTAGTAGTAATAGTAGTAGTAGAAATAGTAGTAGTATTAGTAGTAGTAGAAGTAGTAATAGTAGTAGTAGAAATAGTAATAGTAGTAGTAGAAATAGTAATAGTAGTAGAAATAGTAATAGTAGTAGTAGAAGTAGTAATAGTAGTAGTATTAGTAGTAGAAGTAGTAATAGTAGTAGAAGTAGTAATAGTAGTAGTATTAGTAGTAGAAGTAGTAATAGTAGTAGAAGTAGTAATAGTAGTAGGATTAGTAATAGTAGTAGCAGTAGTAGTAATAGTAGTAGTAGTAGTAGTAGTAGTAGTAATAGTAGTAGTAATAGTAGTAGTAGTAGTAATAGTAGTAGTAATAATAGTAGTAGTAATAATAATAGTAGTAGTAGTAGAAGTAGTAATAGTAGTAGAAGTAGTAATAGTAGTAGTAGAAGTAGTAATAGTAGTAGTATTAGTAGTAGAAGTAGTAATAGTAGTAATAGTAGTAGTAGAAGTAGTAATAGTAGTAGGAGTAGTAATAGCAGTAGCAGTAGTAGTAGTAGTAGTAATAATAGTAATAGTAATAGTAGTAGTAGAAGTGGTAATAGTAGTAGTATTAGTAGTAGAAGTAGTAGTAGTAGTAGTAGTAGAAGTAGTAATAGTAGTAGTAGTAATAGTAGTAGTAGTAGTAGTAGTAATGGGTGTTTTATTGTACCAGTTTTGAAATGCATTCAAATAAATACAACTGTCGCATGGGCCTTACGGCCCTACATACTAATATCGTCCTTATAACAATCAAAATAGCCATACACACACTTACATACATACAAATGAGCAAATACTTCGATATATTTGCGTTTTCTATTATTTTAATAATTTTATATACAAATACATAAATATGAATGGAACCCTTACTCTTGAGCCCTCCTTCCATTTACTCACACCCCCTCTCCAACTCCCTTCTCTTCACTGTAGCCATTAACCCCCTTGTCGGATCTTCTCTAGAAATATTCCCAAATTGTATATCTCGCATGCACCAACACTTGCCGGCAAATGTTCAAACTTCTATTAGCATTTAAAAATTGCTGTGATAAATGCGCATTTCTTAAAGTTTCCTTTCCCTGCATTCTGCCAAAATATGCATCTAGGTATCGCCTTCTCCGCACATTGGGCAAATTCTTTCTCCGAGAGTTTTTGTTTCCATTCCAAGCCCCTAATCTGAACCAAGCGAGACCACTTCTCTCTTTTCTGCCACCGATATCTAAATGGTCCCCGCTCCTCCACACCAGACGTTTTTGAGCCTGCAGATTAAATGATACTCAATATTTTGCCTATCCATATCTCGCAAACATCTGTTAATTATTTTCCAATTATTTCGTATAATGTCCCCTCACTTTAACCAAATTTACCCCAATCCAATTTTGTCTAAGCCTTTCCTTATTTTTGATGCCCATCTCGTATCCCACCCTTCCCTCATTTGCTCCCTTAGACAGACTGCTCGAAGAAGAGCTTGATGCCCCAGTATTATTCTTAACTAATATTTAATTGTACTTGTTTTTAATTTCACATTTTCGTTACAAATACCAAACTCTTTTAGAACCCAACAATTTCCTGTACCCCTCCCTACTTGTTGTAACCGTTTTAGAAACTGTGTTTGTACCTAATTAAGTTCCTCGATGTTTTCCCACCCCCTAATTTCTGCTCCATATATCATAGTTGACCTCACAACCGCCCCTTACACCAACTTCATCGTTCTAGGTGGAGTTTCCGGTATTTTTGTAAGCTACATTTTCTTACTGGTGGGCCCTTTCCAGCAACTTGAATGACAATACAAAGTTTGTTGAGTAGTTGCTCTTTTATTTCTTCTAGAGACTCTCACCTTTTTCTATCAATTAATGAAGTAGTTACATGAGCTCTTCCTGTTCGTTGTTTCTCAACCAAGACGGTTGTTTTCATTGCTTTCAATTATATTTTAAAACATAACACTTGCTAGCTCCCAGTGCTTTAGCTAGGCCCCTGGTTTTATGTATACCAGATATTGCCATTTAGCACTCCAAGACACAGATTTTTTCCCATTATCAGACGTGTTAAGAATAAACTTTTCCTTCAGAGCCAAGCCAAGCATACAAAAGAGGAACACTAGCGCTGTAGAAGTCATAGAAATAACGACTTGAAATTCGAGAGCAGCACTAGAGCAGGTAACATGTTTAAACATCTCAGATAAGGTTATTACCAACATAAACTAATCTTTCGAGTGACTCATAATAATGGAAATGCAGTTCTAGTTCACATCGTGATTTGTAAATTTCACTAGGAATGCGCTTCATACCGATTTTATGCAAAAAGTACCCATTTTTCATAAATTTAAAACTAAATTGGCTAGGGAAAAGAAATGATTTCCCTATTATCATTACACTAAAATGTATCACATGTGAAAGAAACAACAATAGCATAAATATAAAACAAATACAGGTAGAATAGTGAATATTTAGCATTTTCTTTCAAAATGAATCAATAAACCAAAATAACAATATTCCATTGGTACGATAATGGCATTATCTTTGACAAATATGGTTTTTAGACAAGGGGTCAAGTTTATGTTCTATGCTTTGTTATTTGCATTCTAGGGCTGTTGAATAAAAAAGTATTATAATTTTTATAGGCATAATAATTCTCGCGCTAAAATTTAATTTTATAATGTTATATTAACGCGTAATGTACACGGGGTTACCAGTTTCCTTGTAGTTCCCGCATGTGAGAAGTGTGCAAGTTAAGACATGTTCAGTTCGCTTATAGCGAAATGGATGTGGCACTCGACGAACAATATGCTACCTTGAAATTCTGCTTTCGTCTTAATAAATCTTCGACTGAGACCTATGCATTGTTACAGGAGGCCTATGGAGAGATTGTTCTTTCCTATAATAGCTCAAAGATAGTTTAAATGTTTAAAAGAGAGGAGGCGACCAATTTCAAAGGAAGATGAACTCTTCCTTACCACCAGTTTGTGTTCTAACGAAAGAAAACATTAACACATGAACTGTCATTATGAGAGAGGATTTTCGAATAACAGAACTTTCTGATCATTATGCTACCCAAATGGTGGTAATAATTGAAAAGTTGCAAATGAGGCAACAAAAGGATGTTCACGTGCAATTTGCATGCAGTTAAAGATGCAGATTCTTTCAAAAGTGATATTGCTGATGAAACTCGCTACATCATTTTGATCCTGAGAGAAAACAGCAAAGCTCTGTGTGGAAACACAAAAAGAAAACAAAAGTGGTTGCTTTGCTGGGAAAGTTATGATAATTTTATTTTTCGATAATTAAAAAATGTTTTACCACAACATCATGTTTCCACATATAACTGTAATTTAAAAACACTACAGAGACAGTTTCTGTGGTCTAGTAATAACCCAGAGCTCAGGTCATACTGTCTCGGTAAGGTTTCTTTTCGGGATTTTTTCATTACCACGAGAAGGTGAACGCCAGATGGCTTTAAGGCGCCAAAGACTTCGCGCTCATATGCGCCATCATTAATTCATTTTATTCCATTCATCGCTATCTATAGTATTCAGTCCTCAATTTATAGTCGTTGCAGAGAAGATCAATGCAGTCAAAGTGACTATAAATAAAACATTTAAAAATACTTCAGAGATGTCCTGGAAACTCTGCGAGGTTATATTACATGCAAAAGATCACATTTGCGTGCAACAAACTGGATGCTGCACCAAGATATTGCACAGCCGCATATTGCAAATGTTGTTACTGAATATCTGACAAAAATCAACATGAAGCATCTCTCTCACCCCCACTACACTCCAGATTTAGATCCGTATAAGTTTTTCCTTTTTCCCAAATTAAAGAAGCACCTGCATGAAGAAATGTTCTACCGTCAGAAGCACTGCGGAGGCCATTCTGAAGGATTTGTCAAAAATGGGTTTCAGCATGTCTTTGAAGATTGACAGAAACGCTGGAAAAGGCGCTTTGCATCCAACCAATGTACATACTCTGAGAAAGAACATCTTTGAGGATGACGAAAGTTTAAAAAAAAAAAAAAAAAAAAAAAACATAATTTAATTGACCAGCTCTTGTAGCATAAAAGCTGGAACATATTTTATAATTAAAATAAAATAAACTTTTTCTTCGTCAGTACTTCAGTTTTTATTTATTGCTCATATCCTTTATATAGTTCTTTATTTTGCATAATTGATGGCAAATCGATGTTATAAGCTGAAATGCTGCTGTAACGCTTATAGCCTACTTTTTATGTTATGAATAGTATTATTTGCTACACTGAGAGTGTATTCATCTCACAACTAGTCCCATTATAAAATTCTGAAGCATAAAAGCTTCAGAATTTTTCGTTGTTATTATATGAGATGTCTAATCCTTCCAATGCAAATTCTACTTGCCTTTAAAATAAGTAATTATATCAACCCCCTGGTCTCGTTGTGCTTTCTGCTGTTGTCATCTTTGTTTGTAACTGGTCAGAATGGCAATTTTGAGAGGTGTTCCAGAAGGAATTGGAGGAACGATTTGGGTGATAGAAGCGGAAAATAAATGTTACCCATTAGTCATGAATATGTTATAGAGTTTGCAACAAAACTATTACAGTACATATTAATTTTATATGTAATATGAAGTAATGCAATACCAGCATTTCCCAATAAGATCGGGAATAAATTTGTGCCATATGTACCAAATCCAACACTACAAAGACACTGCCAAGGTAAGAAATTAATGTAAATTTTGTGAACCCATTGCCTTCCTGAAAGGCTTTGCAGAATATTGATTCTTGCTGTTAAGAAGAATCGTTTTTAGACTTATTTCCTTGTATTGCATATCAATATTAATTTTTTAGCTCATAAACTACTCGTAGACGACCAAACAACATAATAATACGCATACACTCCTTTCTTTAGGAAAAATAAGTTTAACCTGCGAACTGAGTACTGTATCATTAATAAATTTCAGGCCAGCAAACACAAGTTAATTGATCGTTCGTTTGCAAAAAAGAAAAAGAAAAATGTATTTATTCCTGCAGTCAGTTTACCTACTCTCAGCGAGAACATAACGCATTCTCATAAATCTAGAACATGGGTGATTAAGCACATTAACAAATGTACATACAATAAGTAGATAATGTTTTTAATTTAAAAATCATAAACGTCCATAAAGATGTTTACTTGCCTTTTCAAAGAAGATTTGAAAGTATTTAATTTTTGCTACTTGAGAAATATTGTAGTTTGTAAACAACGTGCTTCCAAGATTTTGCTAATTTTCTCTCGTGTGTTGTCCTGCAGTTTGCGGATATGGTTTATGAGCTATGTTTTATAAATTGCTCCATAAGTAAAAAGCATAGGGAATTTGATATACGGATCGAATATGAACGATCCTTTGCTAAGCACTCTGCTATCAAATATTCATCACTCTTTTTTGAAGAGATAACCGTTTTTAATACGTTCAGCTCCGATTGTCGGGGTCACTTTGCTCAAACAATAGAAAAACACTATCTTTTGCAAGAAATTTCTATTAGCTGGGTGCAACAAGAGAGACGTGTGTATTTTTTATTTTTCTGTCTCTTTTTCTTTCACACTTGGGAAATGTAATTATCGAGATTGTGGAATGGTAACGAATACTAGTTTCAAAATGAAGACCAATATACACAGATGTAGTTAAAATATAGTTTTACTGAAATGCAATATTAAACTGACAAAAATCACACGTATATTGGCTTTTGAGCTTAAATGACAGATCTCAGGCATAAACGAAAAATAAAATTAATGAATATTCGCACAGATTAACCCTAAAACAAAGGGGAAAAAGTAATGGGTTTACAAAAACTGGAATCATAAAATTAAAGATCATTCTCTCCCAATATCTCTCCCTCTGCCCCTCTCTTCTCAAGTGATATTAAGGGCAAGCTGTCGTAACTTAGATGAAAGCCTTTTAAGTCACAAGCTTATATGACAAATTAAATTATGAGCAAGTTTTTTGGATAAAATGAAAGATGTTGTATGAATAGATACTTAAACAGAATTAACAGCAGAGCAAATCCATTAAGAGAAATAGGCAACAGAGATTGTGCTAAAGTGACTAACTCAAAAATAACATTTTTCTCACATAAATTAATTCAGATATTTAAATATCTTATTGGTTATGATAAAGCTTTCTTAAAATTTGATTTCGATTTTCATTTATTTCTAGTGAAAGCATAAACTGCATTGCTATACTGAGCTATTGCTGAAATCTACAGCAGGTGTATTTGAATGTTGCTTTGTAATTTACCTAGCAATTACCTTATAGTAGGATCACTTCGTTAATGCACAATGATTTGCAGATCAGTTGTGCTTTATGATATCCGGAGAGAAGTTCCGTTTACATTCTTTCTTTTGAAATTCTCTATCAGTAGTTGGGCTATTAAAACGGTAACTAATTAAACCCATCGTCAAATACGACAAAGATAAATAATATATATGTTTTATAAGTGCACGGAAAAATTCTAGTGCTGGGATTTCTCACATGTAGGGAATTAAAAAAAGTCCAGCAATTCGAAATTTCTCGGACTTTAACATTTATTTACGATAAGAACACATTCTGTTGATTACAAAATATGGAATGTTAAAATGAACACCCTTCGCCTTACTATAGATCTGTGCTCGTGTTCTAATTGCCTTATAAATACTCAAAAACTGCCTGGGAATTGTATGTAGTATTTAACAGGCTCGCACAATTTGCTCACGGAGTTTGCTTTATTATCCACAGCAATGGCGTACACCAACGACTTTGCGTACTTGTACATAAATAAGCCCAAACGGGTTATAAACCGGGAGAGCGTGGATGCTGGGTAATCGGATCACCTCTATCTATCCAGTGATCAGGATTTCCTGCATTCAGGTGCTAACAGACACAACGCAGCATTGCCGTCATAGATGAATTGCTTCCCTTTACGAACTGCAAGTAGTGCGTCTTCTAAGAGAGCAGGCTAAGTGTACAAACTAATAGTATTTCCTGTGAGGTAATCAATAGAGTGTATCTTACAATAAAAGTCCAGCAGCTCAGAAATTCCCAATTTTCGGACACACGTTTATATGGCCCCTTTTGTTCTTTAGATGTGAAAAATCCAATCCTGAAAAGTTTTATTATTGAAACATGCCGTATAAATGCGCCTCACAAAACACTACTCTCCAATTGTTAATTTTCTTCATAATTATCTCATATTCTTTATGTTAAGCGAAGATTATTTAAGAGCTATTGTACGAGCATCTAATTATATTTCCAAGCTCATACCGTCAAGGCAACGTTCACTATTTTTTCTTGGAGTTTCCTGATAATTTAAATCTGCTAGCGAAAACTTCAGCAAAGTAAATGGAAGCGATCTAATACTCAACAAGGAACGCTCTAATTCTTAAATTTTAAATATTGTCCTACTCACTCCATTGTCCTGACATTTTCTTTATTTGCTTTTTTTTATGAAATTTCACTGTCATTGATATTAAATATAAATTAATCATAGCGCACGCTGTTAAGTTATAGCTTTTGTAAACATTTTAGGTTGTTATACTTTTCTTCTCAAATCTAAATAGCTAGGTGATTAATTTTGCCTCTTTTCATTTACTAACTATAAAATATTCATTTGAAATATTATATTTCAAATCAAAAAGATAGAAACTTGTTCTTCTATGGTTTTCTTTCGCTATATTTCCCCTCCTCCGTTTGTAGAACTTACACCCTTTGAGACACCACCAATGCCCGGATCATTCGCCTGTTGGACAACTATTTATTCTTGACGCACATAGAGTACACATGGGGCAGAGCTCACAGGGGGCTCTTTAAATAGATGATCAATCCTATGTCAGGGCTGCCTCAATGTCATATAAGCATAGAAGCGCACGTATATATACACACAAGCAAATTGATTGAATAAAAAAAAGATGTGTTTTAATTAAAGGAGGAAAACCACGGAAATGCTCTTAGGTTCGTCTGCCGCAGATACTCCTGACCACGAATTATGCTTTGCATCTGAGCTCATAGATTGGTAGAGACTAGATATTAATTATATTATTAATTACTTTGTTGCATCTAAATGAATAGTTGAAATTTATCGATATAATAAGCATATCATTATTAGTTTAACTACAGTAGCAAAAATCCCGATGCCCATTCCCCCCGCTTTTTTTATGTTAAAATATGAACACTAGCCAAAAGTAATAACTACGTCTATTTTTCAAAAAGAATTTTTCAAAAGAATCTATGTGAACAGCGAAGCAAAGGCGAGTAGAGAATGAAAGATTAACAAAGACGAGTTGCCCTATTACTCGATGTGACGATGGAAAACGACGTTTAAATAAAACAGGCAACATGCTCAATGTCTCACTACCCAAGCTGTAGAAGAAGGCCGTAGTGACGAGGGATGGGTGAATGGAGCATGAGGAAGCCTTTGCAACAAACAAGAGTATTGCAAAGTTTGATGGAGAAGTTGCGAGAGCAGAAAAGGGAGGAAGGAGGGGAGGAGTGGCGGGATGCTGTAAGGAGAAGGGGGAGAGAAAAGAAGTGGCAGGCAGCAGTGATGACATCAATGTGACGTCAGAAAGATATGGTGACGCTTCGTCCTCTTTCCACTTCTTGAAAAAGGTGATATATCATCTTAGTGTTTCAACGTGATATAAATATTAGCTTTATGAAGATAATGAACGCTTTATCAGTCATACATTTAGTTGCACGTTATCGAATCTATTTCCGTTTATATTTTTCCCACTGAATTAATGGATACATTCATAGAAACTTGCTTCAATACCTTCAATAAATAACATTTTTTAGCGGTTCTGTCGTAATGCACATACTTCATAATTTATTCCAGAAACTCCTTTATCATTGGAGCTATTCGTTTTTCACATTAACACATTTCATTTATCTGTTTTCTTTATTTTTATGCCGCTGTCAGTATTTAAATAATTTAAGCCTATCTATCGTACATCACTAATCTATTACCGAATGAATTTAAACACAAAGTTTTAAATAATGTGATTAATAATTTATTAATTCTTGGCGAGCTTTAGAGGTAATTCTTTCTGGCTTCCCAATAGAATATTATAAATTATATTTAGTCGTTTTATGTCGATTTATTGTACTTGCTCATGATGGTAAGCAGGTGACTTTTTTATGTTAATTTTATGTGGTTGCCGGACAAACAGTAGTCGTCTGTGTTGAGTTCTATCCCATTTCTTTGCTGCATATGGGTACTTATTCTAGGTGTCCTTTATCTGTTCTCATAATTTATCTTTTGATTTGGTTTCTAGCTTTTGTGTGTTCGCCTTTCTTTTGTGAGAATAATGTGAAGCTGTGGAACGGTTTGTTCCTTTTTTGCTGTAGGATTGTTCTGTTTTTGCCAATTCATCTGCTATCTCATTTCCCAGGATGTTCACGTATGCACTGAACAGGTTTTATCTATTTTTAATGAGCTTTCTGATTTCCACTGTAATTTTTTGTTTGATGCTATTACTGCAACAGCAGATTTTGACTCTATCAATAGAACTGTTTTTTGAAACTTATTTGTTTTGAACATTAGGTACTCTGTGGCCTCTATTATGACAATTAATATTTATTAGATTAAACAAAAGTAAAATTACACCCTTTCTCTAAATGTATCTACAGTCATTATTAGCATTTAATAAACTAATTAGCATTCACTGCATATAGTATTCTAATCTGCACGTATTTTTAAGAGTTGTCTCTAACTGCTATCTTTATTAATGCAAGTTAGTTGTTATTTGTACTATTGATTACCTAATCTTCTGAGACTATATATTTTTAATATTGACAACGTATTATTTCCGAAAAGTATCTTAAACGTAATAACTGACACTTTTAATAGAACTTAATTAGATTTCATATTTCTTCATGACGTTCAGTGGGATGTTATTCAATTATAATTTCCTTGTATGTATAAAGGAAACACAGTAATTATTTCGACGCTTCACCCAATTCTTTAAATCCGGTAACATTTGTAAAGTGAAGTTATATGTCAACTACGAACCCCCTGAGCTACCGCCGTAACCGGGAAATTGGGAATATGGTGTCGCCGCTTGTAAAAATAGTATTTTTATTTTAGTATTTAAATTTTTATGGAACGCACAAAGTAATATTCCATTTAAAACTGAAAATAATAAGCATTAACCTGTGTTATAAAATACGTTGAAAATGATGCCCCTCAGCGGAAATGCATAACCGTATGTGCTTAGGATATTCCTGTATTTGGAAGCGGTTTGGTATGTGTAGCCCCATGTTGGACGTCAATTTTGAAGCGGTTTTGTGGGTGGGGACAGGTTGGTCGCTAGTTAGCAAGCGATTTAGTAGCTGATCGCTATATTTTGTAATATCGTTAATTGACTATTGATTGACAGTATCAATATATATACAGTATATAGTCTAATGATCATTGAGATGTTATATTGTCCACATAATATATTTCATTATCCTCGGAGCTGTTTGCCCCTGGTGTAGGCATCTTTTTGTTCAGGGTTTTAGTGAATATGTGTTTATTTCTTATCTTTCTAACTTTTATCCTATTATCTATGGAATTTTTGACTGCATTGAACTTGCGGTGTCTATTTGTTACTTGTCAATTGAAACCGAAGTAGTAGCCAGTTCATTTTATCTCGAACAGATGGGTTATTACATAGTTGTTCTGTAAAATATGCTTTCTAGTTGTTTTTTCTATTATTGGAATTAGCTGCGTAGTTACTTTCATGTGATATTAATTTGTAACAATAAAGAAAAACATAAAGAAGCACCAATCAGGTTGGTCAGCATGAATCAGAGATCTCCAGAATAAGAATGTCACTGTTACTCATGAGTTAGTTCGCTGGTTTATTTTAAGTATACTGCTCACCTTGGATCGAGGCGTTCAGAGTTAGTGTGGGAACTTCGTTAATGTTCGGCGTGGCTCTTTCCCACATTTGTTAAATGGATTAAGATTTTTATTTTTATTTTTCAGATGTGCTCCATGTATGTTTAAATACTTGTCATCTTATATTATCTGTTGTAACCATTCTGTCCATCGGGTATATCCCTAGGACGTATAGAACGTATATATGATTTTTAAATGTTCGATAATACCTTTAATAGCCAAGTAATACAAGCATGTGGTTTAAGTCACAGACATCCTGTGATAGCATTATTAGCAAATTGCAAATGCTTCCACAAATAAATACGATAAGCAATGCAGAATGGTTTTTGTCAAGATACTGCAAAAAGAAATCAGAGAATTCTTTCTACTCCAGGAGTTCGATCATATAATTCAATACATTGACTGACATAATAACACTATTTTATAACATTTCTCATTAAACTTTTAACTTATTATATTCTAAAACAAGTAGGATAATTATTTTTATTGTCACTGACAATTTAAATGAGCGTAAAACACATATAAGATATCTGTCCATTAACTCAGAACATATATTACTATATTCCATCGTTTTCGATGCAATAAATGGCGAAGTAAAGCGCAGTGACAATAACGGAAGCTGGCAACTGAGCTCTGTATTGTCTCATCTAGTGAAGAGAGGAGACTGGGAGGCAGACGGAACTCGTCTCACAGAATCTTACGCTTGACTGAGAAGGGCTAAGACAGAAGACGAGCCTCCGCAGACAACATCCAATGAAATCATAAGAAACACAGCTCACATTAAGGATTACAGAATTAGCGTTCTATAATATGTGTCTATGTTTACTGCAAAGCATTAGAAAGTTAGTATTTATTATTAAGAACAAGACCAAGATGATCAACCAAAAAGTAGTTAAATTTATAGATGTGATTTAGTTTATAGCTCTACAACTTCAAAGTATTTCTACATGGACAGGTATTACTTACATTTATTTGTAGGCGTTATACAATATTTATGATATCTACAAGTGAAACTATTACTTAAAATACAATATTCAGCTAAGAAAAGTTTATAAAGTTAAAAATTCGTCTTCGTTGGACGTTTGATAAACTTTAAAAGCAACGAAAACTGTTAGAAATAAAAACTCTCACACAAAAGTATTGAAGTTAAATCCCAAAGAGAGAGAAACGATAACATTAAATTGTAAGTATTCTACCAATTGGGGCGCAGGTAAATATGACAAATATTAAAATATATTTTACAATAGTACTAAGTAAATTGGGAAGTCATTAATAATCTTTAAATATCTATTGGCTTGCATATAAGTTCGCTTTTATAGTTAATTCCATCGATTTGAACTACATAAATTGCTGAGAACACACTACCTGCCGTACAACTAAGTTATGCTGGTTGCCGCGGCATAGAGTTCAACAACCACATCAACCGTTGGGCAGGTTGGCACTGAGTAGGATCATCCAGCTCCTCGGCCGCTCTAAGGGCGCCCCAAGGGGAGGAAGGGAGGAAATGAGGGATGAACCGGGCACTAGGAACCCGAGGGGGGCGAAGTACGGACTAGGCAGTGTAACGCATGTTAAGATCCAGACAGATGCAAGCCTGCGAGAACCACGCCGGTACCAGAAAGCTATCGCGTGAGATGTATCACAAATCTCGGATAGAACTCGACAGACTTTGGAATTCCAACTTTCTCCTAAGCACAAGCCGCCGCCACGCCACACAGCACCAACCTACTTCACCTGAAGCTTCTGACCGTGTAACTGGTGCTATGGAATGAAATGACAGAAAATGGAAGAAAATAAAATTCGTGGGTTGTAATTGCATATCCCAGCATTCTGCTAAGTGACCAATGGAAATCACGAAATAGCCAGGATGACCATCCCTAAGGGAAAACCCGGGAGTTACCGAATGCAAGTCTGAAGCGTTACCAACTGAGCCACTCCACTCGGTGATCAGCTGTTGAATTGTCCAGTAGGCGTCTGCTGCCTTGGATGCATTATCATGGGCTTTACAATGCCATTACTTTGTTTTAAATGATTGTGTGTTTAAATCTTATCCCTGGTGTTATGAGACTTGAAGCATTTCCTGTTTTTTATTGTGAGAATAAGACTTGTACTTTAAAAAAAAATGAAAACATTAAGATAAAGACAGGATGCAAGTCTGAAATTGTTGAAAGCAATAGACATGGGTGTAAAATAATGGCATAAGAAGTAACTCGGTACATCTTTTGTCAAGATAATTTGCATTTTCAAAGAAACAGTGTACAGTGTTAAGAAAGAGTTGAGCATAGCGAAAGCTTTAATAAAATAGACCAAACACAAATTCTGCTTTAGGAGTTTTAAATGTTAGAACACAGCTAAGGTAGCTAGGCTTCTGTCCCGCTAAATCTCGAAGTAAAACAATTAGTATTAATGGGAAGAGCATATTGATCGTGCAAGCCGAATGTCAACACCTTGTTTGTTTCCAAGGAGTAGAGACGCGAGAAATTGAAATGACAAAATCTTGCTTCCTAGCAGAGAAATGTGTTTGATTGTCTGATGTAGACACAAGTTTTAATCACGGGAAGTGGAGTCTCCTAGAAAACACGCCTCTTTGTTTTTGACTCTTGCCGAGGAAGTAGCGCGGATCTTTGAAATTTGTTAACTAAGACACTCGGAAATAACTAGTGCTATAAAATCCTCGGAACGCAGGTTAGTTGCATTTTCTGACACGTACATGGAGGAAGACGTCAGATAACAAGAAACTGCAGTATGAATAGCGACTTAAATAAATGTAGTCACTGCACCCATTACTGGGGAATTTGTTATGTTAACAATTCTCATTACACAATTTGTTATTTGTTGCTCGAGTAATGTGCCTACCATTAAAGTATGAAAGCGAAATTTAAAAAGTTTCGAAATTTGAGGTTATAATATTATTATCAACTAATCACTTTCTTTAACTATTTTATATAAGAAATTTAGTTTAATCTTCATCATGAATGTCATGTCTGCGAAATTTCAAAATCTAAAAACTGTATATTCATCAGGTTGACTGAATTTTAAGAGAGATTTCTGAGTATACACCCCTGTCCACCCTATTTGCTGCAAATATTAACAAGGGTAAGTTACAAGTTATATTATAGAGTCAATGCATTTATAGCAGTTTAAATAAATACATAGTGAGGAATTCTCTTACATAATGCAAGATTTCTTATGATAAAGTCTGGGGACCGCCACGAGTGGCCGAGGTCGTTAAGGTGGGAAATCGTGAGCGGGAGGTCTGGGGGTTTTTTCCAGGTTTTCCTCAGTCCTCATAACAGGCAAATGTTGGTGAGGTACCCTAAACGTAGGCCTGGAACGCTTCCTTCCTTAAAAAAATATCCTTTCCCAATTTATCATTTCATCTCGTGTATCATCAGTGTCCACCGCCTGTGGTGCCTCAGTAGTGAAAACAGACGTTAAACACTACTCCCCCCCCCAAAAAAATGATAGAGACTGTACATAGTACCACTTCACTTCTTTTAGGAGAAATTTTTGTTTTTACTAAAACGTGCTTAGTTCGATAAACGATTTAAAAATATCATACCAAACAAGGTTATCACCCTAATGTCACTTTAAAGACAATATGGCGTAAAATTAATGAATTAAAACGCATATAGTGTCAATCAGGATGTAGGAAAGTTCTATATCCAGTGTTGCCACAAAAGCAACTGGTTATGTTGGTATTATGCGTTTGTAAATGTCTCACATATTTGAGGACCCGGTCTTTCATTTACAGGTAATTTTTTTTTTTTTCAAATTCATATACGTTGCCTGTGCGACATATTAAATCCCAACAAACTACTGGCTTAATGCTGGAACGGGGAGAAGTAGGGAGGACAGCCAGAAGAAGAACTTGCGTCAAAGTGCCCTGGAAGCATATGCTGCCTGCATGAAATCGGCTTATCACGCTCCAGGTCCCGAGCTGGACACGGCTTAGCGTAGAAACTGTTAGGTGCAATGTAAGACAACAAGACACAACAGCCTGCCCGGTTAATGAAGCCCTAGAGGGTGCAGTAATTATCTCGCATGTGGATGTGGTACGCCTGAACGCTTCAAGGACGTGGTCCAACCTTATTTAATGAAATTCTTTTGCATAGGCAGCATCGGAAGACTTCGTCAATGGTGCACAAATGGTTATCGGGATATTATTCAGGTTCTTTAGTTCACCAAAAGTTTGAAATGAACACTGGGGGCTCTGTTGAATTCCGTTAAATTCAAATAATAATTGTACTGGGCTGAATTATTCCAGAAGATTAAGTCCATATGTAATATTGGCAAGCTTTATCAACCCATTTCAATAAATTTCTCTTTAATGGTGTTAATGATACCGGTTCATTAATGTTGTGTGTCAGCAAGACAATGATAAATTAGATTTCGCAATTTTGGAAAAATAAATCCAATGGCAATTATAGAAGGCTACTAAGCTAATACGATAAACTGTAGTTAAAATGTCGCAAGGGTATGATTGGGTAGAAACTTAAAATGTTACACCTAAAGTCAAAGCAAAAGAAAGTTGTTCTAGTTGTGTTTTTTGGAATGATAATTCGGTCGTATTTACTAAATTAGAAAAAGAGATTGTGAACGATCTAAGCTAGAAATGAAGTCAGCGTTTAATACAAAATTCGGTATTTTGTCGTTATTCAGCATGACTATCAACATTATATAACACAGGTCTAAAAATTTAAAGATTTTGAGAGGTATTTTTCTTTTGAAATGTGACTATAAATATGTTTTAAAAACTGCTTCTATTTCCCACTATCCATCAGAATTTCTTAAAAATCAAGATTGAAATGCTTGTTTTCTTTGAGAAATGTACAAAGTTCAGAAATTGCATGAGAGTATTGCTGAAATGTTTTTATTACTCAACTCCAGGGTTATAATATTACTGTGCTACTATAAAGTCTTGTTCCTTTGTTCTGGGATGTGCTAATAATTTTCTCAAGTCAGTTTCCTTAGAATCTTTTCAGGGCATTCAACATAATTCGCAAATATTTATGTATTTCATCGCCGTTTTTGATATCTTGATGGGCATTTCTCACCTTTCTCTTCATTAATTTCTCCCAGATTTTCAGAAAACACAGTCAAATGTGAGAATAAAAATGTAATTTATAATACTGATGTGTCATATCGCAACTGAGAATCTCTGAGAATATTTGATAATCATGATGCTTATTGCTTCCTAGAAACTTTTAAAATTCCTTTTTAAAATTAATTTCTATAAGAGTCATACTGTTTTCAAATTGTCTGTTTTAACTAAATTTGCTGACTTGCAAATATTTTTCTTTTTATTTTTGCTTTCGAAAGAGAAGGAAATTTTTTAGGGAGATATTTAAAGAAGCCCCCATTTTTAAGTGATTTCACTATTGATTACACGGAGTTTAATATGAAGTTGGGGGTAAAAGAAAGTTCTTAGGAACATTAGGCTATCCCTTATTATATATTAATTACTTGATATTAAATTTGTTCTTTTATGTTTAGTCTTTGCTTTTTAACAACACAATTGTCCTAAATATAAAATTGAAAATTAGAATTGCTTATGTACCACCTCCTTTTCATAATTATCTATCGTATTACATCTTAAAAAGATAGCAAAATGAACTTATTTATAAGCGAAGTTCATCCTTTAACAACAATAACCGCCAAGAGTGGCCGAGGTCGTTAAGGCACGTACTTGTGAGCGGAAGGTCCGAGTTCGAATATCGCCAGAACCGTCCTTCCTAACTGAGGTTTTTTCCAGGTTTTCCTCAGTCCTCATAAATGGCAAATGCCGGGGAGGTAATCTAAACTTAGGCGTGGAACGACTCCTTCCTTAAAAAATAAATTCTTTCCAAAATATATCATTTCATCTAATGTATCATCAGTGTCCATCGCCTGTGGTGCCTCTGTAGCAAAAACGGGCGTCAAACACCATTCATTCATTTAACAATTGTTTATTCATTCTAAAAAGTAAATTTGAAATAAAAGATGACGTTAGAAGCATGCCATCTGTCTAAAATAGGCAGACTTTTATTTTAAGTGCGTTTATTCCACAAGATGGCATTTGCATAAGGGAATGATGGTTCATATTCATTTATAAGATAGACTCATAATTGCAAACTAAGGATATATAGCTCCAAAGAAATAGTATGTGATACATCTAAATGAGCTTAATTTTTATAATTGTTACAAGCAAATGTATATAAACAGGCTTCAAAAACTAGAACAGTAAAATCATTACAAGCAAATGTATATAAACAGGCTTCAAAATCTAGAACAGTAAAATCATTACAAGCAAATGTATATAAACAGGCTTCAAAAACTAGAACAGTAAAATCACCGTAAATGCGTGTGCTCCCTAATCAGCAATCAGGTCTTAGAGGAAATTGAGGATGAAGTTTTATCGCAACTTAATATTTATCAGGTTTGAACTCTTCCTGGGTGCATTAGATTACATCGTTTGAACCCCATAAAGAATAAAGGAAGGCGGTTTATAACCGACTGTCACACTAAAAATAAACCTTTTTTTCAGATAAGTTCAAAGTTTGTTTAATCGTTAGTAGTAGTTAAATCAGCGCTATATAGATTTAATTAAATTTTTAACTCACTTCACTAAACTTAAAATTATAAATTTATAATTTATATTTAGATTTGACATTTAGAGCTACCAGCTGTAAGTGGCAAATGTCATTATACCTATAGATTCAAGCGCCTATATTGTAGTTTTAGGTACTTACTGAAGACCGCGTAGAGGATAAATGAATGGGTGGGTGGGTTGATAGCAAAAGCACTTAAAGATATATGTGTATAGCTATTATATATGCATATATACTTCCAGCTTATTGCTGAACTAAAGAACTCTAAATCACCACAGTAATGGTTTGATTCAAGCTTTTATTTCCTATTTTTTATTTCAAAATCCAATATCAGAGCTTTTACCAGCTTCTAGTTTACAAAAGTCGGATGTAAATATGCAGTTAATTGGAATATTGTGGTAGATAACAGATCTCGACTCCAGCCGTAGTGACATATTGATGATTGAATGTTTTATAGGAACAGAATCGTCCAGGACCCCTATAGAGAAGAAGAAAGAAAAAGGTTCTCTAAAATAATGCATACAACAATACAACAATACAACTTCATAGGAAGCAGTGACGCTATATAGGAAATTCCCAGATCGTTACTTTCCTAACCCTGAATTTTTCCAGCTTGCGGCCCTCAAATTAAAGATAACCGGAAATGTGAGTTGCATAATACCGATACATAAACAGAGTGATAGATATGCATAAAGACGAAATTGCCAAAATATTCCGCATCTAAACGTTAGAACGACTGCTGAAGACTTGGGTATTAGTAATGGTTAATGCTGAAGATTCTGTGGAGTAACAAAATAAAACAGGTGTAGCACGCCGAGTGAAAATCAAGTTATACTATGCCCGCAAAGCACACCAGCAAAGGATTGATGGTTTTATGTTATGACGACTCTGAACTACTGTCCGCCACTTAAAAATGAAGCTTTGCGATGTTCTACCGCTGGTAATAATAAATATAAGTCATGTGTGTTGTACATTTTCACTCCAGCAAATTACGTGAATTGCTTGGGTGTCAATGAGCAGTTTGACTACCTCTTAGATCACTTTTTTCAGCAACGACTGACTGGCAAGCAGTTTCTGAGCTTCGTCAGAAATAATTGGGCACTTCGCTGGGAGCTGGAGAGATATCTAGCGACGTATACGGGAAGAGGCTATCTGATACACTGCATGTGTATCATCTGTTCAAATACTTAAGATTCGGTCCATCTTGATTGCGTTAAACAGAATGTTGTACTTGCGTTGTCACCACATTGCTCTGAATAACCTGACTAGCCATCTCTCTAGCTCCCAGCAGTAGCGAGCATTTAGGATTGTTAACACAATTGGATGACGCGTCCATTCACATTCCTTCAGCAAAATCAAAAGGACTCCGATTCGTTTCAGCTAAACAGGAAACGAATCAAACATTACATAAAGGAATGTAAAGAAAAAAATCAACCACCCATTTGATAGTAATAAAAATCTATTAAAGAATAACTACCATATATAATCCTCGTCCAGTGTGTTCCAGTACCTATATGTTGGCTTGATCAATTATCAAATTTAGCCTTACTAGATTTCTTGCTGTGGAGTCATATTAAAAAGAAGAATTTAAAATGATAACCCTCAACGGTCACAGATATTGGTCATGCCTAGCTCAACGCAGAAATGTTTATATGACGTTTCGAGCTGCAGCGACTGTTGCACCTCTTATTACGGGGGACTATACCTTTAGTATTCCACAATTTTTTGAAGTTGGCGTTAGTTATTGTAAAAATGTTGTTATTGTAGCTGGATTCTTAATATGCCCTATTTAAAAGAGATCGCTATTTGCCCAAAATCTATAGTGTTTATTATTTTCATGTTACCAATTGCTCATTAAATAACTAAAAAAGAATTGTTTTGTATCTACACATTATTAATGACGTTTTTGCAATACCTTATCAACTAAGAAGTACTTGAAACTATAAATAGCACGAAGGAATTAATTATGCTCGTATAATGAAAGCCAACTTCATACACATTCCTGTTATTTGGTTTTGTAGGAAGAGGGTACAATGTGGTAAATTTATTTTACTCAAACAGAGCTCAAATCCGCACCTTCCATCTTCTCAAATATTAGCGCAAATTACCTAATTATTTAATAAACCATGTTAATGAAACTGCTGTATGTAGATTTTTTTAATAGTGTTTAACGCTCGTTTTAATGACTGAGGCACCACAGGCGCTGCACAATGATAATACATGAGATGAAATGATAAGCTTGGGAAAGTGTTTTTAAGGAAGGAAATGTTCCAGGCCTAAGTTTAGAATACGACATACGACATACCAATGGAAGGATGTCGTTTTCATATTATTGAGACATTGTGAGACATACTGTCATTTTAGTGCACTTTTATTCATATTATATTTTCTCATTATTTTGCCAAATTGAAAAGAATCTACTCGTATTTTTATCTGCTCTTCGTCAAATAAAAATGATGTGATCAATTTTAAATTAGTAATAATTTATTTCTGCTAATCAAGAAGTAAGTGTTGAAGCCGGAATTAAGGCTGCCTATATTAATTTTATAACCTGAGGCTGCAGAGCGATATTTATAAAGGCATTATATTTGATAAGGATAATTGTTATGTATATGTATAAGAAAATCATTTTGATAGGTATAACAGGAATAGAAATAATTTGTAACTTGTAACATACAAAAGGGTTTTGTATACATGTTAGAAAGAGATTGTATACCTGACGCCTCTCCACTCACGGACCGCTCCTTAGACAAGGCTGAAGAAAGGGTAAACTATCTTTTGTTAGGTCACGAACCTTTTACCCAGGAAATACTTAGGAGTTGACAATAAGAGAAACATGTGGCCGTAACGGGACAGTATTTAACAAAGTCAGACTTAAAAATATTTTAAGAGAAAATGAAAATGTCAGAACGGAGACGAAAATGTTTTATTACAGGAAAGCCGAAAACACGTGCGTTATCTCCGAGAACATTTAGGAATCTACAAACTCAGGAAGGCAAAAGATTTTCAATAGAAATCAGAATGTAAGGAAAGGGCCGAAATTTATGACAGCTTGTTCTGGGAAAATTCAAGTTCGTGGGAAGACATTAGAACAGGGGGGAAAGAATAATTCTAGCCAATGGTCTTCGGATAAAAGTTAACGAATCAGGAGAACTTAGATACCAATAAATAATTTTAGGATAGCCAATCATGAAAGTACAACACGAAAATAGATAAAATACGAGGGAATTTAATTTAGCGAAAGGCGTGGCGATGTAGTAGAAAACTAGAGTACAGAAGTCAGAGGGGCACTCGTCAATTCACGCATTCGGTAGAGACACATTCAGAGGCGCATTTCACACTCGTAGAAGTCGGACATTCATAGATTCACATTTAGACATTCAGTAGAAATACCTTCACAGATTTACACTCACACATTCATAGATTCAGAGGGATATTCAGACATCCAGATATTCACTCAGGAAGCCAGTCTAAGAGAGTAGCGAAGTCAGCGGCGAACAGTCAGGAAGTACTCTACATGTGAATAAAATATTTTAAACAAGTCAACCTTGTGTATTTTTGGGCAACACATTTCTCGTTCCCGTGGATCTATACTGATCCCGAAACACTCCAGTGGACCCTGAGATAAAATTCAACAGAATTGGAGCAAACGAAGTCATCAGTGAGCAGCCCGGCCGAGACTTCGAAACCACGATCAACTACATCCCCGAGCACCTAATTACTGCCCCAGTGTGTATATGTGTGTGTGTGTTAAACAGAATAGTGACAATGCACATTGTTGTCTTACTTCTCGATTAATTACTTCAGATTTACTTTATTGGCTACTATTGCTTTTTGTCTATAGCAAACCTGGAATTTTCATACACATCTTGCAATGTTAAAATCAAATGTTCTTTATTTAATAAAATATAACAATTTTCCTAGGATGGTATTATCAAACGTATTCATGAAAATGCACATAAAATTAAGGTCTTACAATTAAATTCTCGTAAAATAAACAAATTCTTCACAACAACTTCCACTTGATATATTTTAAATATTATATTTAAAATAACTTTAGACTGTTTGGCTTTGGTTGATACTAATTTCCTGATATCAATAATTAATTTCTATTACATACCTATATGTAATATATTTTTTTCCGTCTCTTAAAAGATTTTATACTGATTTTCCTTCCGTGGTATCCAAATATTTATGGGAACTGTTCCCTTAGCACATCACAAAGTAGAATGTTAATGAACAAGCAGATAAGTAAATGTATATTCATGCTCTGCAACATTTAGAGGATGAACTTATTCAAAAGAAGCCATATCGACCAAAAGCAGTTAAAATACCCAAACGTGTATCTTTTTTGTGAAATTATCCAAAAGAACTTTTCTATCTATAAAGAGATACAATCTCTGATAATGTGAAAATGAAAAGAAGCCATTTATGATTCCGGTTGTTTAAATATGAGCTAAAGACATATTTATTGAGTTTTTTACTAGCTACTAATAACTCCATTCTAGCCTTAATACTGCGAATTCAAATATTTCCGACAAAGTGATAAACTAATATTTTAGATAAAAATTAAATTGTTTCATTCTTCTTTGTGTGTGTATGTGTGTGAATACATTTATCATTTATTATTGTCTTCTACTGCATTTTTTATAAACACATTTTCCTGTGAAAATGTTTGCGACTCAAATTATCTATCCCACGGCTGTTTCGTAGGTTAAGAAATTATTTGCAAACTAATCAGGCAATACTATACCTACTCAAATGAACAAGAGTAAATGCATGCAATCAGTTTAAATGTTTTATTACCTGTTGCGGGGCATGTTAGGCACCCCTGGGAAGAGCAGCGAGAGGAAATCATTAATAGACTGGGGAAGGGTGATGAACCGCCATTGAGGGAAGCCATAAACTGTGCAAAAAATCAACGTTACCTTGATCACAATAACTGCAGAACTGTTTGCAAAGTTCTTGTATATGTTTTTAGTACTTTTGTTAATGCAACACACATGTTCAAGAAACAAATTAAAATCATTTCTCATTAGCTTGAAATGTAGAGTATTTTCTTTTAACACATTTGTAAAATCTGGAAAAAATATTTAAAAAAAATTAAATGTAATGTAATTTTTTTTCAGCACAATACTGTAAAAGTCAAAAGGTGAGGCATGTAGCAAGGTAGCTGTTTTACTTATTTCTGTTGTCAACTGTACATCTACAGTTATAAAGAAAACAAATTTCTTTAGGATTATAGGTCAATAGCCGTTTTCATCCGCAATTATTTTCCATTGTAAGAGTTTAAAACAACTGACTCTAACATTTTATTTGTCCTTTAGATATCTCTTAGGTTCACAGTTTAGCCACTAAGAAATATAATCTATTTGGTGGAAATTTTCATTTTAGCAGATTTTATGTTTACTCATATTGTATTTTGTTTAGTTCTCACTATACTTCTTGTTATGTGCAGTATGCACATAAAGTGGATTACATTATAATCTTTAATTCTGTTTATTAATTCGTTATTTATAATTCTTTCTTACAGTTTAAATTTACGGTTTTTGAGTTTACTAACTGTAGATTTATAATAACTCAAATAACACCATAAATTATGTTTTGTAAAAAGACTGTCCTGATAATATTAAAGAAATTATTATATAAAATTTGGATAGAAATGGTTTGTAAAATTGCGGAAATACCCGTGCAAAGAAAATATGCTAAAAATGGCCAATGCCTTACAAAATCCCTAAAGCTACAGAGATTTAATGTCTTTTCAAAACATAAAAAGTTATTGCCAAGTTCCTTTTTGGACGTAATTCCTCGTTAACCAGTACAATGTTTTTATTTAAAGGGAATGTATTGCATTAAGTTAATATGTTTAAAATTAAGTTGGCATGTATTAAATAGCTTTACTTATTTAACTAGGTTAAAATGTACTAGATTGACATGTCATTATAATTAGGTAAATATATTTAATTACGTTAATAAATGTAAAATTAAGTTGAAATGTTTGTAATTAAGTTGGGATGTTTAACTATGTTGATACGCATCTAGCTAAATTGACTTAGGTTAAATGTATTTAAGTTAACTGGGGTGTAAATATTGTGAAATTAATTTGGTACGCATTTACATTATATTGATTTATTTAATTCTATGTTTGGGTGTATTTAATTAAGTTAACTGGTTTCTTTTTAAAGTGTTTTGCTGTAAATAATTAATCATTGCATTTTCTTCATTCTTTACTGCAACTGGGTGTGAGTCAAATTGCAGTTAATGTATGTATTTACATAAAAATCGAAAGATGCATCAATTGGCAGTCTTTGAGGAATATATTACATCATCTTTGTGATGTTCTATACTAATAAATAGCTACAAACATTTGAAAAACATATTATGCATAACTTCAAAATTAGTTGATTATATATTCTAACAATCAAACATAAAACAAACAAAAAGGATGATTAAAACTGAGTTACAGCCTTTTGAGAAGGATTAAATTATTAAAAACTGGCATAACATAGTAAACACAGATTCCAAAGTGCTGAGAAATGTTAAAAGCGAAATAAATGGATATTCACAGATAATTATCCTAATAAATCGTCTGTAGGGTCGTCGCTTGCGTATCATCGTAGTTTATTTTGGACGGAGAGCCACCGTCTCTAACAAAGGGCAAGTCGACTACCTGGCGATGTTGGTTAACAGTATTTTTTATGCAGTACATAATTTGTGACTGTCGCCCAAAATTTGTGGTAAAATCGATGTCAATGCTTAGGCCACAGCAAAGCAGCATGCACTATTGCAAAGCATACAGGATTTCTCCTGTCAGGTAACTTGGTAGATATGTTTTAACATTTTCGATTTTGTTGCTTGCTTAGCGTTCTCAAATCTTTAATCCGTTTTAACTTCTACAAATGGTAATACGTTTTACGAATGAAAGCTGCTAAAATAGTTAAGCTTGAGGAAAGGAATGTAAGCTAAAATATAATTGGTTATGAATTAATTGCAAATTAGGCAAAACAAAATAAATGTAATTGGACCAAAATGTAACAAATGCATTTTACGAAACGCAAATTAGACATTTTTGTTTAACGTACTATTATACACATTTTCCATGCACCTAATATTTTCAGTTCCTATGGAAGATAATGAAACAACCCCCAAAAAGTAATAACAGTTACTTCTCTAAAGGAAATTATAAATTTTTGGTATCCGAAAAAAGGCTCAATGTGTTTTGTCTGAACAACCTAAAATATGACCAGTTCGAAGAAATAATGCAGATTAATCACTAAATATGATTATAAAACTTATTTTAAATAATAAGCTAATCATCAGTCCAATAATTCAGTGAACTTTTCAAGCACCGGATTACAATATATACGTAAAACGCTTTGATAAAGAAATATTTTGCATGGAAAGCAAAGGATATTGTATTTATAGCTATTCGATGATAATTCACAAAGAACCTTCTTAAGCAACTCTTAAGCAACGGATCTTTCGGCTATGCCTTTCCAAACTTTTGTACACAATAAATTTTACTTTATAGTTGCATAATTTATGCTTGAAGACCACGTCAATGCTAACTACCAAACCAGTTTAAATTGTTTAGCTTAAAAATAGATTTGCCATTTTTATACAAAGAGAACTAATACGACATTTTGGAAAAGTATACATTTGCCTTTAAATAGGATGGGATAGTTTTGGATATCCGAAATTTAACAGTGTTTAACGTCCGTTTTACTGCTGAGGCATCATAGGTGGTGAACACTGATGAACATGAAATGAAATGATATATAAAATGAGAAAAGATGTTTTTAAGGAAAGAAACGTTCAAGGCCTAAGTTTAGGGTATCTCCCTGACATTTGACATTAATGAGGGCTCAGAAAAATCTGCAAAAACCTCAGCAAAGGCGAGTCTGGCGGAAATCGAACCCCAAACTTTCCGTTCACGAGTCTGCGCCTTAACGACCTCGGCCAACCTTTTCGGTATATCCGAAATGTGTTATCTTTCTATATTGCAACTCTCAAGCCAGCAAATAATGTGTTTGTCTTAATTAGTTCTATTATTCTATATTACTTATAAATGATATATTTTAATGGCTACAGCATTATCTTAAATTTACTTTAAATTTAACCCTGCAACATTACAGTACTTTGCAAACATTAAAACTCCTAACTAATGGAATCTGATCTGTTTATTGGCAATTCTACTGTTTAACACCCAGTTTAAATCGCTTATGTATAAAGACGAGGCGTATTACTTGTGTTTAAATTAGAATGCATTTAATAATATTTTATTACAAAATTATCACATTTCACACAATGTAGGGCAATGTAGCATAATTTAAGCATTTAACTCTAAAATAAACGTATGTATATTAGCTGCCACAACAAAAATAAAATGAGGCTGTTTGAAAAGAGGGTGGGGGGGGCTGATGAGTGTTTCAAAATAATGCAGTACGAGTATATTGTAGTAAATGTTGTTAAAATACCGATAACCACTTTCCTCACCAACAATGATTTTTTAGAGAAAGTGAATTCCAGAAAGTAAACTTCGTAACGAAGAAATAGAAGAAACGAGGAGAGTTAAAATGATAGTACATTTGTTTTATTTACGGACGATCTTTAACATCTCAGGTCATCAGCCCTCCATTCCATTCAGGGCGCGAAACGGCCGACAAATTTTGCTCAGAGGCCTCTTCCTTCAGGCTTGAGGTTCTTTATCGTGCTGTAAATGTACGGCACGGGACCCACGGCTTTACTTCCTTTCCGAAGGAAGCCATACTTAAGATTTTTACGCCCCGAAAAAAATCCCTCGATCCTGACCGGGTTTGAACCCGCAATCTTGGGATCAGAAGGCTAATATGGTTACCACTACACCACTAGAACGGACACGTTGAGTTAAAATGATGGATCACATATTATGACACATAAGTTGAACACAGAAATATTTGCAATATTCATGGTGATAAGGGTTAATAACTGAGCATCCGTATATGAACTATAAATTTCGCTAAAAATAAGACAGAATGGGATGTTCTGGTACTTCGGCCATAACGAAGGGTCACTTGTACCTATGCTTTTAAAGCGGGGCTTCTCCAGAAGGAAGGGATACACCGAATAGCCAGAAGTCAGAGCTGCGATTCAGAAATGTAGGCGGGGTTCCTAACGTTTTTAGATCTTAGGTCTCAGACATCGGTGAGCACTGAGAGTGTCTCCAGGTAGAATCCGTCAAGTACCAGGATATAAAATACAATACTCAAATCCACCGCCATATCGCACAGCACCACTAGAACTATTGAATGAATTTATATGAATTGGGAGAGCAAAAAATTCGGAAAAGGAAATATCCAACGCAACATTTGCCTAAGTGACCAGAGGAAACCACGAGAAAACTCAAGTTCATGATGCCGGTCCTAAGGAATTTGAACCCGGAAACACCCGCATCTAACGCTTGGGCCATCCCAAGCATTTACTGAGCCCATCCTTGGGCTCAGTAAATTTACACTTAATTTTTTTTAAGCATAAATACGGAAGGTCCCAAAAATGTATACACACTTCAAGCAAAGAAAAAACTGTGTTAACATAACAAAACTGAATTCACACAAACAGAAAATAATGAGCACTAAGCATCTTAGACTTTTACAGTTACAACAGTTGTTCAAATGCCCACCATCGGCGTCGGAACACTTCAGAGTACGTTGAATTACTGATTGAGTAACGTTTGCGAAAGTGTCCTCAGCGATTGCAGCACAGGCTATTTCAATTTCTCCCCGAAGCGCTGTCAGTGCAGCTGATTTTCTACGGTAAACAACATTCTTAAGAGTTCCCCATAGGTAGAAGTCCAACGGAGTTAGATCCGGAAAACGCGGTTGGAAACTCAATCGGACATCTTCGTTCTAACCAGTGCCTTGGAAGATTGTCATCAAGGTACGCACGTACATAACGGTGGTAATGTGGTGATCTGTCAGATCTGCCTTTGTGAACATCGCATACGGTACCACGAGTCTCAGATTTGTCTCGAATGCGTGCAATTGTTACTTGCGTTGGCGGTTCTGTTCTGTACGCACGTCTCCATTGCCTTTGAACTTCACAACATTCTCGGTTTTCCACTACCACTTCAAAATTGCTTGTTCAAACGATAATCTTGGCTCCATTTTGTTGTACCAACGCTAGCATAACATAATGTGAGTCACAACTGTTTACAGAACATCATACTACACATTACTGTTGTTTTTCGGCTCAACTTTGAAATACATTAAATAGATATCTACTGTAAAAATATGAATATATTTTTGCCACTCTCTGTATTTCTGAACATTATTAATGCTGCATTAAAGTCTACTGGGAAGAAGCTCGGTGAAATTAATTTACATTTAACTACTTTATCTTACAGAGAGAGAGAAAACTGGTTATTTTGTATAATTTAAAATTTGTTTCCATGAAATTGCATATTCTTTACTGTATAAAATATGCACATTTATTAAAAGAATGTATGTATACTATTTGGTCATTCTAATCAATCCCTTTGAAAAAGTTTTCTTATTTAGTATGAGCAATTTTTGGTGCCAAAGAGCTTAAGAAATGCGGAAGATTTGACGTTACATAAAGACGTGTGTTTGGTAGTAAGCGAGTCTTGGTCAGGGCTATGATGAAGTAATTAGCTAGGCAGGAGTCATCAGCTTGTGCTCTGAACAAGCTGTTACACATGTGGAACATGATGATGGTATCTGCAGGTCAAGTTTAAAGTGCTTTAAAGTGATCGGGAAAGAGCAAAGCAATTTGGTTCTGGAAAGTTGACCTAAATAACACTGCCGGTTACAGCCTAATGTGTTTCCTTAGCATGAGAGACCCTCATGAGGCAGCTGCGAAATTACAGGCATTTGTATATTTTTAATGAAAGTCGTTTACTTGAATAAATTGCGTATATGAAAGGAAAAAAAAAAGTTTTATTTATGCTATATACTTGGAAGAAATACACATGGAGAAAGGAATACTCTTCCCAAAAGATGGAAATTAAAATGTTCTTTCTTGACAAACAGCAAGAAAATGAACAACGCAAGAAAAAAATACTGTTCATATTTTTCTTCTAAAACATAAACTTCTGTAGCAAATAGTAATTCTTAATATAGCATTTAATAACAAAACATCCGATTAGTAAAAGAAGGGAAGAAAAAGCAATTGCAAATATAGATACATCGTCTTAATAAATGAGATTGAAAACGTAATAAGGTAGTAGTCTGAATTCTTAAAGCCACATATTTAAATTATTTGTTGAATGAGAATCAATTGAATTTAAATTTTCCCTTCATAACGGACTGCTAAAATAGTTAAATTTATTAAACAAAATATCAAAAAGAAAGTGGTGTCAACTTCAATTTGAGAGGAATTTTTGATAATTTTGGAAATCACACATAATGTAACGGCCGTCAAGTAAAGAAAAGCATCTACAAAGGAGTTATGCCATCACATCTAACACATAAAGTTATGGTTTGTGAAGAGTTGCTGCAATAATAACTGCAAAGTGTAGAAAATACAAATTTTAATAAGTATTAAAATGACAAGTGCAATTCACTATGGAACACCTCTTACTATCACTTAATGAAAAAGATAAATGACCGATTTAACAAAACCTCGTTAAATTTACTCAAACGCAGTGTTAACAAATGCGTATTTTTGATTAAAAAGCAAAGTTATACATTTTTAATTTTACAAAGACAAATTTTCACACAGACATAGCTTGAAAACAAAACTGCTAGCGACAAAACCTTTCAGCTCCAAAACAGGTTGTTTTGTTAATCTACTTTCTAGGTACATTAATATAATTTACATCAAACAGGCCAATTTTTGGTGACTTTGCAATTTTTCTTGTTAATATATAATAATCCAAATCAATCAAATGGGTTGTAAATCATTATTATTTCATAACAATGCTGAAGAATGTTAATTATGCTAAAATCATTCTCGCATGAGAAATGTTAATATATATATGGTTTACTTTATATTTGCTTTGTCCTTGCTGTGTATATTTATTTTTAAATATACTAGTAAGTATTAATATTTGTTTTTCTTTCAGCATATTTTTATCTTCTAATGTTATTTAACCCTTTTAAGCCTATAAAATGTATCATTAAAGAAAAGTATTTTTCTGCATTATTAGATAACACATGTTTAAAAAAGACCAACAGTAATAGTTTGACAGCAATACAGCTTATTCTTTCTAATTTGTTTAAATTTTTAATATATATTTGTCTCTATATGCGTTAAAGATAATAAATTACTGGAAATGTTTAATTTACATCTATATACTTTATGGACTATGAAATTGTAGAAATAAACATCTTTCAGATGTATAACATAAGCGGAGATTGCAAAGTGCACAATTTTTTTCCTACACTTCATTTTATTTTTTTCACACTGAACACACCTTTTTCGGCTGGCAGATTTCAACATCTTGTGTTCTAGAGACTTTGGTGGTATTGGTGTGTGTCTTCTTTTTTGGAGTTCACATAAATGGGAGATGATATTTTCTACTTGAATATATGCACACAGAATCAAATGAGAGGTCAAAAGTGCGTTGGAGAGGTTCGCAGTTCGTGTGTAGAGGACGCAATAACTTAAGTTGGTTAGAGTGTCAGCACGGAAGGCTGAAGATCCGTGGTGGTTTTAATACCGGCCGAGACCCAATTTTTTTTTTAAGGATTTTTCCTTTCCAAAGTTTATTTATGTTTCGTCTTTAATTAAATTTATACCCAGTTTTATTGATTATAAATTATAGAATGACTTTCCTGATGTATTATATCGGAAAAAAAAATTATCTAGTGTTAGCAACATTCTGGTACAACATCTTTCTGGATTGCTGAGTTCATTGTAATATGTAAATTTGTTCCATAAAATCATTTAACGTTTATTACGTTTCGTGATGCAGTGAATAATTTAACTATAGACTGACATATATCTTGGTTTTAATATATTTACCAATTAGTAATAATAATATTAATAATTATATAAATAACCCAACCTACCATAGACAACGTCATCAAGGTTCTACATGTTTGTAACGGCATCTCAAGCCTTAATCTCGGCTCTCCATCCTGAGTAATCGGATCAAGTTACTCCTCAGATTCACCTCGATTTTTGCCTTATAAATACTATAAAAACTTTCCTTGTTTACCCTTAAATACTGTTTTGAAGAATACTGAAACAAACAGCATCGCTTTATTGTAATTCTGATTCATCCATTGAAAGGTACCTGCAATACTTTAATGAACACGTTATCTCAGGGATAATTACTTGGTTCTAGCCTGCAATAGTACTTCTTAGCAACTATACGTGTTATTATGTTGCAGTTTTAAGGTTGTACAAATTAACTGAAATTTAAAAACAATTTTCTTTTTATCTTCCCCGTTAAAAAGCAAAATTACAAAGAAACTGCAATAGCAAAAAACGAGGAGTTTAATGATTATCTTGTTTACCCAGAAAAAAAAACAAATTAGACATTTATACATTATTTAACCGAAGGTACTGTAAGAATACGCATTGAGAAATATTAGTTTAAATATCGGGAACATACTTTTTCCTAAGTTTTATATACCGCTACAACACAGAACCTCTGTTTAGTATCTTCATTTGACCAATGATGTTAGAAACGCTTAGTAGTAACACGAGGGGTTTCTGTTTTTTAAGTTGACAAATCGCAACGCGACAATTTCTCTGGGTCTTAGTTTTAATAAAATGTCAATATTAATAATGCGGTGCATAAAGCAATTGATCTCTCTTTTCTCCCCCTCCAAAGAAGAAAAAACATCCAGCTGCTTGCACCTCACCTGTGACTTTTAGGTACAAGAAACGCCAAAATGTTCAAGCTATCGAAAAAACCGTTCAACGTTAATCTATTATGAGTTCAAACAAAAATGACTTTGTATATAAAATACTCAATATTCTCCTCTACACTATTAAGTATAGAAATTCTATATCGAGCATGACATATCCTAAACCACAGATTGCACGTGTTTGTTTTTTTTTTTTTTTTTTTTTTTTACAATTAATAAAGAAAAATTAATATAAATATGTCAAAAATCAAATTAATCTTAGCTCTGATTTAAATTTTCCTTATATTAAAGAAATGTAAGCACAGGAATACAACTCAAAATACAAAATACTAAAGGTATATCAAGCTATTATGATAAAACTTACCACACAGCGATTTAATTCCAGGTTAACTCAGCATTACTTGTTTAACAACCAACTTACCTAAAATGAAAGAAAGATGTGCTGTGAAAAATGCTTAAAAAGTAAGCGAATAACTATCAAGAATACACATTGAGAGCCTCATACATTCTATGACAACATTTATCCACTTTGATGTACACTAAAGTATTGACTAAATATTTAAGTATTAATAAAACATTCCATTTCATATAAAATATTATTTTGTTATAGCTACATTTAAATGAAATTTAAAAAGTTAATTAGTCTTCAAAAATAACCAAATTATTCTAGACATTCACGTTACTCGCACACCAATTCGGAAACGCAGCAATCATTACACATCTCGGACAAAAGTTTTTGACAGTTCCCTCCCGCCCTTTAAGTCAATTTTGGTCACGACATTTACAAAAAGGAACATAATAAAATAAAATACTAAAGTATTTAATAATGGGCGTTCATAAACTTTAGTACACAGAAGTTAGTAATAGTATAAATTTAAAATAGAAAAAAAATTAAATTTTCTCTTCAAGAATAGAATTAAATAAATTTAGCTCTTACAATAATGCAATTTGGTTGAAAAAATTAAAACTTAAAGCAGACTTTCAGCTGGCAAAGAGAGCATAGAGTTACAACAATATATGCATTTAATTCCATGAACTTCCGTTGTTCTGACAGAACCATAAGTCTAAAATCGTTTTTTGAGATATAATGAAAGTTATTGGTGGTTTCTGTTTGACTACAAATAACTGTAAAAATCTGGAATGAACGAGAAATGCAATGTGTCTGTTATATAGAAACATTCGGGAATTATTTCAGGAGCTCTCAAAATAGCGACTTAGTTACTTCTACTAGAATGATGTTAAAATATCCTATGATACATTGCAAAAATTGTTAGATCATTTAGATAAATGCGATAAATTTTGTAATAAAAATGCTGAGGAACGGTAGTACTTTAATAAATATCTCTAAGTGTACCTACACAAAAATGTTAAATATGTCATATAGTCAAACTAAAAAAAAAAAAAAAAAAAAAAAAAAAAAAATTGCAAACGGCTCGTTGTTGAAAACAGCAGTTTGGAAATGAAGAACTGCTTTAAAGAAAGGGCGCTAACTAACCTATAGTCAATTTTGGATTATCTAATCATATCATTCTTGCATTCCTACTTATACGGAACTTCTCAACATTTCATGTTATAACAGTAGCATTTTCTTCCAATACGCATCACATGTGTTGCAACAATACATAGTAAATATGAACTAAATATTTACAGGTAATTTGTTGCAATTACATAGTAAGAAGAATTTTTATAGAAAATGGCAGAAATTTACATAGAATTAGAATACGTCCAGAACAGCACGGGGAAAAGGTAGATAGATACTTCATTGACAGGAACAATATAAGAAAAATTAAGAGGATGTTGCCACTAGGAGAAGTAGAGATACGAAATAATTTTATTCTTTTGTGGAGTATTTTTGGTTAGAAAAGAATATGCTTAAATATTTATTCTAAAGTGTTAAGACTTTTAAGCTGGGATATATTTGATATAATAGATGGTATTTGAGAACAATAAGGTAGCCGTAATATTCAGCAGAAGAAGAAATGACTTTATAGTACAGTGTACTAGCTTCTTTCTGAAGGGTAGATTAATACACTCTACATTTATAATTAATGTTCATAATGTATAATTAATACTTTAATTTGTATGATGAATGCAGAAATGTCAATTATCACTATTTATAATCTGAAATACTTCTGAATTATTTGGTTTTCTTCAACACCATTATTATGGTGGTCGTCTGCATTGTCACCATCATAAAACTCTTAACCTTCTAAAGTACTTTTACATATATCATGAGTATTTTAAACTTTTAAATTAAATAATGTAAAACGATTCAGAACAAAATTAGACTTTTAAAAATGATGCTCATTACTAAAATAATATAAGCCATATAAGGTTATTTCATACAAAATTTGCGCTTTACGTGCTAATGGGGTTATGTCAGTAGAACTTTTTAGTTTTTTCTGATAAAAGACAATTTCAGACTGGAAGCTATTTGGTAAGTCATCTCTCAGTAGGATTTGTAACTGTAAAAAAATATGTTCATCTTATAACCAGATAAATTTCTTTTTCCACGTCAATGTAGATCATTGCTGATACCTTGCGCTGCCAACGTCACGTTTCCCTGTTGGTTGGCATTCATACACGCATTTTATTAGGCTATTTTGTAGTCACCCTAAGTTTATGTTGACACGTTTTTGGTTGTTTATTTCATTCGAATTAGGATTTGATAGTGACAGAGGTACTTCATACTTGCTCAACAGCTAACCGTTTGTATCTACGCCCTCAATGCGGCACTTCAAGGAGCAGAGATAAAGTCAGGAAGACGCAGGGTGACTAGTAACCATCGGGAGGTAAGGGACAGACATAGACGATGTCCCTAAATTTGTTTCCAGATAGAGCAGTTCGACGTCAGCGAAGCCCTCTCATCCAGGAATTCTCCTCTCTTAGAAGGGCCGCTTCCACACCGGAAACCTGAACAGAAATGTTTCCAAATCGCAAGCAACCAGCGTATCACACACACGCACACCAGCCCACCTTGGTCGTGCAGCAGAGAAAACGAGAGAAATAAGAAAATTCGCGAAAAAAAAAAAAAATCATCTCAGCATTTGACTAAACGACCAAGGGAAACCAAGCAAAATATCCAAGATCAGGAGCCCCCCAGGAACCCCAATTGCCTCAATCAACCTGTTCAATGTTCTTTTATAACTGTTTCCGTGTTATTCCATTCCCTTTTCATCTCGAAAGATATCCAGCAACACAGCATTTTATACTTTTCATTTCAGCTGTGTCAATCGTGAATCTATGTTTCCTATTCGTGGCACAATTTTCTGAACAGTGTTTCAGTGTGGGAAATGCTAAAGATTTTTTTTAATGCGTCTCAGGTCATCAGCGTCACATTCAATTCAGGACGTGAAACGGCCGACAAATTTTTCTCAGAGGACTGTTTTTTCGGACTTGAGGTTCCTTATCGTGTGGTAAATATACAACACGGGACCCACAGCTTTACTTCCCTTCCGGAGGAAGCCATACTAGGTTTTTTACGCCCGAAAAAATCCATCGATCCTAGCCGGGTTTGAACCCGCGATCTTTGGTTTAGGAGGCAAGTATGGTTACCACTACACCACCGGGACCGACAGGGTATGCCAAAGCTTTATAACATTTAAGTACTGTATTCTTATTCTTGTAATCGGGCTACAAATGTTCTGCAATTTATATTATTTATTTTCTGTGTCTTTTTCATTTTTATATCATATATGCAATTCTAGATAACTGAAATTCTCACCTGTTCTGTTGGTTTATACTTTAAATTACTTTTTTCTATGCATATTTCCCGATAAGGCATATTTGCCCAGCTATTATGTGTTGTCAGTTTTAGTGAGTTCAATTGTGATACTCCTACATTGTATGTGAAAATTACTGAAAATCAGCGAACGCACGACAATAGTATTTAAAAGCTTAGCCCTTTTCCAGAACATTTACTGTTTTTTTTTAAAGCCTTTAACCACTGTATCCATATAAATGTTAAAATGAGTGGTGGGCAAGTAATAGACAAATACGGTAAGGTAACATGCATATGCAATGACCATTGTAGCTCAGCGTCATTAAATTTCATTCCATCACCACATACGAACAACGTTTTATGTTACTGAGTTCCCTTTATATTACGTTCCATCAATATTAGCCAAGGAGTGTTATAAATCTGGAACCCAGTTGATACAAAGTTCTATGTCTTGGTCTGAAATACTATAACTCTGGTAAGTTGAATGCTGCTCGACACGGATAATCTGGTAAGCACGCATGATTGTCCAAAAGAGAATGGAAAGAAATAGTAGACAGGTAGAATAGTGAGAAACATTTTACTTTTGCATGGCGTTGCTCATATCTGAACATTATTATATGAGGAAATCACGGAAGCTGCACAGAAGAGCTCATTCCTTCTTTGCCGATAGAAGAGCGCACAGGTTCTAAAAAATAGCTCTCTGCATCCATTTATTTATTAACATCATGAGAGAGTGGAGGAAACCCTTTCTTTCCTTCAAATCCCCTCACACTTGCTCTTAGCGGCTAATGCCTCCTGTTCCTCCCCTACCATACGAGCTAGGATGAAGTCAAAGCCGTGTATCGGCATTTCTTCTCTTGGAAAGCTTCTCCCTCTCAGCTGACAGGGGATTAACCCGAGGTCTCCCCTCCCATCTTCGACTTATTACACTAGGGTTGCATCATGTGGTGTAAAGGGGTGAGGTCACTAAAGTGGAGGGGGTGTAGAAATGTTACTTGCTCTGTACTACTGGAATCGGATTAGCTGGGACGTCGAAAGGCAATGGTGTTAAGGAATGGTCCAAGGAACATTGAATGGCAGTTCGCAGCCATGAGCTTGCTCGTCGTTGATGAAGGCTAGAGAGAAAGCGATAAAGTACACGATAACCACAGAATATGAACTTACATCTGCTCTCACCACCACCTTACTACTTTCCAATAATGTCTGTGAGATTAGAGAAGATCAGAAAATTAGTTTCAATATTTTTATAATTTATCTGATGTAACAATTGATCTTCTATGTGTACCAACTTTTAAATGCCATAAATATAATTTATATCCCTTTATGGTAACAACTCTCAAGCTGTAATCTGTGCATACTGGCGTGTTGGGGCAATCAGCCCCAGATATTTACGAACTCTCAAAGAAGGCTATGCAAATATTGATACCTTTCTTAACAACTCACTTGTGTGAAAGATAAATTCCTTAAGTTAATTTATCTACAAAACAAATACAGAAATTTTCAAAAAACGTAGAATCAGAACTCAGAATATATTTTTCTCCCATTAAGCTCGATATATCGCGTCTGGTAAGTAAAACAAAGTGTCAAATTGAAGTTAACAAGTAACTTTGTGGCATTTATTGTTAGTTATTATTAGATGTTGATGAAATATAATTATTTTTCTTTTAATTTCAAAACAACTTCTTTAATAAATGATAAAACAAAATAACGTAATTATAATGCTTTATTTGTTGCATAATTTTGGCATTTTTGTACAATAGTAATTTTTTGATTAATTAAAAGTCATTTTCACCAATTCATATTTTATTTAAATTTCTAAATTTTATTTATTTTTACGCAATATTATATGCAAACATAGTTGCTGCTTTTCCACAGCTTGACATTTTTCTATGCTGAGGAAATTGGCTGTCAATAGACAGAGCGATCTGATAAGCTGACAAAGAGGGTGGCAAGGGTAAATTTTGTCTGCAGTTAGCTGCATCCTGCCAGCATTGTTCACTCTCGGCACACAAGGCAGTAAAACTCCATAACATGTCAGAAACAACTATGCCTGACTAGAAACAGAGCACGTGGGAAAGGGAATTCAATGGAAAAACAGGGGTTTGAAAAATTTTAGCTTGCGATCAATTCTAACAGTCAAGGTTTTCTCGTGATTGTCTTCGGCAGTGAGAACTCTGAAACCATGCCCGAATAAAAGTCTTTTTACTAGATTCATGAAAAATGTATTTACATCTTATTAAAGATGTAAAGTGTGTGAAGTGTGTAATGTTACAGAAGTACAGATAAATCGTTTGTTATGCAACAGCTTACTGAACTCGAGAAACTCTCTTGAAACATTTAAATCGAGCTAAAGATAACAAAAAAAAAATATTTACAGCTTCTTTCGGTAAGGAGTTCTAGTTCATTACCCATCTTCTGCATTCTATAGGAATTGTATTACGTAGTGATTAGTTTGAACAATTGCCTAAAAATACAAAACAATAAAAACTACGCTGCTTTCTTGAGTCATAAATATTATGTTGCACAAGAACTATTTTGAACAACGCTATGCAGGTACGATGTTAGGAATCATAAATATTTTTCAAAACGTGTCATTTTCCATTAACCAAAAAAAAAAAAAAAAAAAAAATCTTTAAAAGTATTAATTGCTATTTTTTTTCTGAATCTGTATAAATTTAGAGTTAATTTTCCATGCTTCAGAAACAGAAACAAGACAAGAATTGCGGTTTCTTTTAAAAATTATAGGCCTTTTTGTGCTTATTGTCTTTTCATATATAGTTCACTGTCTTTGATTTTTTAAACTCTTAAGATCATTTTTAAAGCTTTTATGCTATTTTTTATCATAAGGACATTTAATTGTTCATGTTTCAGCCATCTTTAGGTCAACATCCATCCGATAATTATTATCAATATCAATATTAATGGTTTAAACTTTCTACATAGTTTTAATGTAACAATGTTTGTTAATTACTATTTTAACTATAAATTATAATAAAAAATGTTTAAACAAAGAGCATATACTTGTTGTGTATATCTTTAAGTTTTGTACTCCAGTGATGAACAATTCAAAAATAATATATAAAATACAAATTTTGGATTTTAAACTTAGAATTAAACCTAGCGGGCCAGTGACAGCCAGATATTTAAAGGAAATGGTAATGTTAACTTTGGGAACTATTTTCCCAGAACATGAATTCAATTATAATTTTCAAGAGAAAGATTATTTCTACCGATTGTCAAATGCTGCTGAAAATAAATGTTAATATCAAAATTTGATCAGAGAGGAAGTTTTCCTTTATGCATGGAATATTAAAACCACTAAGTTCCCACTATGAAATGAATCTTTGTACGAAAAACTTACATTTTTGTGTAAATAATAAAATACTTCCTCCTCCAGATAAATTTCGCCAAGGAAAGCAGGCTGTTCTAGAAATTTATACCTTTGTGCAGTAAAACATAAATTAGAAAATGAGATAGCCCTTTTACACATAAGCTGATTATTTTCAGGGAAGATAATATATTTAAATGTTTGTATATTTAATTCTACGAGTATTTTATGATTATTTGCCTTAAATAAATTATTTAATAAGACATATCAAAGATGTAGATATTTATATTATACTGGTAATTTACTTATTAGCACCTTGCTCTCTGAGTTGCGGTTTAGGGCTTCATGTTTCGCAGAAAATATTTCACAGTGCGCTCTTGGACGGTAGTAATACAAGAGTCACAGCCGCTTCCGGCAAAAAGAAGCCTTACTGAGAGTACTTCCGGTGTGGTATGGAAACTGTAAGAACTATTGTTTGAGCTGAAAGCGCTAAAGGGTAACTAGAGAAAATAACCTCATTACCATCTAAGACCGCTCACCTTTGAAAATGCGAACATAGCTTTGAAAGAGGAATACAAGTAATTAAACAGGAATAAATTTACCTTGTTCTTCAGACACATTTTTTTTAAACATTTTAGTGTTACAAACCAACAACTTGCGTTCCATTTTCTTTCCTGATACTCTTCGTCATAAACAATATCTTTTCGTGCATTTCTTCATTCATTACTCACTTCAATTATATTTTGCATTTGAATTTTCTCTATCTTAATTTTGTTTTCTTTCATCACTATCCAAGTTATATTTTGGTTATAGACTGCATAGTTAGGTTCCATGACGATAAAAAATTCATATTATGCCCTGAGAAACAATTTTTCTTTTTTATATTTTTATAAATAGTATATACGGATTTAAAATTACCTATAGCTTGAATGACTTATATAACTTCCCATGATTAAAAATGGGATCTCTGGTTACAAATTATATAACGTAGCTAGAAATTCCAACACTTCCCTTCATAAATGCGTCTTTATTTAGTATGATTTGTTTCCAAGTATGTGTTCTACATAGATTATATATCTATATGAAGACTATTTAATAAATACTGAAAGATCAAGGAGAAAGGATTAATATTTTCTGTAATAAATGTTGTTTTAACTAAATGTGATCAATGCTTATCTTATAAAGCTTTTAATATATCAATATCAAAATTTCTCCATTTTAAGAGGGCTCATATCACATTCATGTTTAGTGATACTTTAGTATTTTCCTAAGAGGGAACGGAAACAAAGGTAACTTATGGAATTGTATACTTGTCTCAGGGGAGGAAAAAGAAGTTTAAAGGAAGTTACAAAACAATACTCTTTATTTTTTATAAAAACTACTATTTGGTAGCTTATGTTAGACAAGTAAAGTGAAAATTAGCTCTTTCTGATGGACTAGAAAAAGAACTTGCAAAATACTAAATTCTATTGGAAATAAAATTCTAAGGACTAACTAAAGATATAAATATCACGAACCATCAACTGACTTAAGGAAATAATACAAGAAATTCCTCCAGAAATGAAATGGCTTGATCATTTTCTTTTAAGCATGAAGTTTCTGTCCGGACACAATACTTCAACCCATACAAGACATTACGAGTTTCCTACTGTAGTGATCTCGTAAGATGCGATCTCTTGGTCAATTTAAGAATCATTAAAATGAGAAAAATTTTCTTAAATATTGTCGATTTTTGATAAATTCTTCTAGATTTCCTCATTTTTCTTCTAGCTTTCTGCAGTGTATCAATTCCGGCTTTATCGTACGATTTTCGAGGCTTTAAGGTCGGGACAGATTTTTCTATAGCTTTTTTATTGTGCAGACAAAATTATAGGCATCCCTGTCAATAGTTAAATTCTCAATTTTTTATCTTAGTAAGTTCCAATCGGCTTGTTTAAAGTTGTAGATCCCCCCCCCCTTGCTTCGTCACTAGGTAGACCAATGCAGTAATTAAAGCAGATTAGGCGATGATCATTCGAGAATACATCCTGTCCTACTTTACAATTAATGCTTATGGTTAGATTTTAAGTTACAGAAGGTTACATCCAGGTTGACAGTTGCACCCGCTATACTCTCAAAGGTTGGTGGGTTGTCAGGTTCATTTTTCACAGTTAATTTTAGCTCCGAAATTATTTCTTTTAATTTTTTGCTCCTTTCATTTTTAATTATGTTAAACCACCAGATCTAGTTCTTAATATACGAGAATTTATATACTCGTTCTATCTTAGGATATAATGAAGTTTTGGGTCTGCCTATATCATAGCCCAGAAAGGAGGAATAGCCCTGAAAGATATATCAAAAGAAAAGCCTTCAAAGTGTGCGGAAGTTGGAGAATCTCGTAGTGTCAATGTGGTGGACAATTAATTCCTTGCGTAGGTACTGATGCAAATCTTAGCTAGAAGAAACAATTTATTATCATTCAGAAGTCTCTTCAGAAGAAATGTTAATTACTTCTGATATATCTAAACTTGCTGGAGTGCCGTCACTGCAACAAATAGATGCTGAATGTTCCTTGAACTTTTCATAATATACTTAGTAAATTTCTAGATACAGTGCAAGAAATTGGAAGATTAAATTACGTTTGTGATTACATACTTTTATTTCTTGTTGAATTTCCATTTTCCTCTAGGTGTTTAAGAGTATATTTATTTTAAAGCGTCATTAATTATGTATCGCTTTTGTATTTCAAGCGTTTTCTATTATTTACATTAACAATTAATTGTTTGCATTTTTCTCTGTGGGTTTTATATAGCCAGCTTATTTAAAAGCATGTCTGCTTATGTATTATATCAATTTTAGCAGGCATTAAAATATTTCAAATTACTTTCAAAGACCATTTGCGAATTACTGAAGAAAAAAACGTTATATTTTACCAGAATTCCCTTTTACTACAACTACGACATATTTATTAAGTCTGAAAGGTCAAAGAGAAGGGATTAATATTATATAATAAATCTTGACACCAGTCAAGTTCCTGTTACAAATAGGTTCCTGTAATCTATAATAGTAAACCAACACATGGAGATGGTTGCTTTTGCGGATAAGTGAATTATGATTTAAATCGCGAGTGCTTCTTTTAGTAAACTGGCGTTAACAAGAACCACTAAAAGCTTAGCTCTCTAGGATGGATATAAGATATGTACTATGAATTATTCGGTAAACTAGTTACACGAATACATAATAAATTTTACTGTGAAAATTCCGAAATCATATGATCTTTCTCTAAGCTCTTCACATTGAAACCCTAGACAGATTCACACACTAAGCAATATCAATTATTTTGTCATCATTCCTGCAACGTCAGTGACGCCCGAATTAACACCACGATTGTTTTAAATTGGCAACCAACTTGAGGCAGGTCATTACTCATGCTTCAATATGGTCTTTTCATAACTATACAGGAATCTTCATTCTAAACTTAGCAAACAAAATGTATACAAAAGCAATCACCAGAAGACTAAGTATAGATAGCGAATATTTTTTCCGAGAAGAATATAATGTATTTAAAAAAGAATGCAAAAAAGTATACAGAAGAGGAGGGAATACAGCCTGCCCACAAAGATATATATTTCTGTCTACTAGGGGAAAATCTTATCACAGTCATTAGAAGTAAATTATGAATATAATGATAGAAAAAAGATAACCAGAACATCTTACGAACTAAATAAAAATCTGATTAGAATCATTGTTATACCCATTTACAACTGAGTGTTTATTAGCAATAAAAATATTAAAATCAACAGAACTAAATGTTTTAACACCAAAGGATGTAAAAATTGAACCTTTAACAGAGAAAATAAAAATAAATAAAAACAATAAAATACATTTTCGCTGGCCATACCTAGTTTTATCCTCCTATATAGCATTTCAGCATTCAGAGTAACTACACAAATACATAAGAACAGCTTGAACGAGAAAGACAAAAACAAAATTAGTAAAATTATAATTGAGAATGGAAGAATATAGAAACATAGAAAGGATAAAAGCAATATGAGAAGACAATTTTTCCAGAAGAGACTAAAAATGTCATCAGAAATAGGAAAAAAAAAATAATAGTGTTTAACTCCCGTTTTTACTACTGAGACACCACAAACGGTGAACACTGTTGATACATGAAATGAAACGATACATTGGGAAAGGATATTTTTAAAAGAAGGAAGCGTTCCAGGCCTAAGTTAGGGTACCTTCCAGGCATTTGCCATTAATGAGGACTGAGGAAAACCTGAAAAAAAACTCAATCAGGGAGGACGGTCCTGGTGGGAATCGAACCCCAGATCTCCCGCTCACGAGTCTGAGCCTTAAGGGCCTCAGCCACCCGTGGCGGTAATCTGAAAGATGATAATGATGATGATGATGATAATAATAATAATAATAATAATAATAATAATAATAATAATAATAATTGTAATGATGGTTATTTCCTCTAAACTGTCGAGTTAATTTTATAGATTAGGATGAAAGGGACTTATTTTATAGATCATATCATTTTTCCGTTCATTCGATATTTTGTAATTCTGCTTTAATTTGTACTCTTTAGTTTGTTGTTTAGTTCTTAGTAGAAAAGGTTTTCGTACCAATACTTTAAGGCTGTTTCATTCGAGCCGTTAGTTTATTAGCATTATTATGACACCTAAAATGAAAAATATAAACCCTACTATGCATTTATAGATCATATAGCAATGTAACTATTTTTACGAAATCAATCCTGCCAAATTATAAAGTAATAATCGAAAATTAGGCAAGTATCCAAACTATTATCCCTTCTATCAAATAAATGCTGTTTGGTTAGTCAAAAATTAAAGAGAACATTTAAAAATAGAAGTGTTAATAAGCACAACACATATAAAGATACTTTGTTCTGAATATAATAATGAATTCTATCGGGAAAAGGGGATAAATGCGTTGCCAAAGAATTTCTTGAAGATGCTACTGAACTGTTATATATATTAACAAAGCTAGTATTTGAAAGCAATGAACCAGTATTAAAGTTTCTATGGACTCAACGTAAACAATTTGGAATTAATCTGCTGCATCCAACATGGTTGGTCAGCTGCAACGGGCATAGCCGATTTCAGTATTGTTTTACTTTATCATTAGTAGCAACCTAGCGGGCCGACAACCTGCTCCGTAGCATTTAAAATCCGAACCTACCTTGTCGAGAAGGTGGGAGAGCCCTACGTAACTACATACCAGCTTCTCTTCCCGGTTATATGTGGGAACATCTGGAGCGGACAGTTCCATTCCGGGACTAGTTTCCTTGCCGTTCCTTCATTCCTCTCCTCCACCGCACTGCAACGCTCGTTTGTTTCACGTTGCTGAGGGGGTGACGTGATAGTCGTTTTAATTCACACCCCTCGAAGCGGCAGATGCGATGTGCAACAAACAAAAAGGAGAGAAAAAAGTTGCTCTGGACATCAGTACGAAACCGACATTCACGCTAACTCCAGTTTAGCAATTTAAACATGTAAACTTGCTGTGGCATAGCAACCTATTATTGGGATTTTGTTTTTGTAGAAATACTAAAGGAAATTTAAATTATTAATTGTACTTCAAGGCGCATTATTTGTTTACTCATTACAAGACGATGGTTACAATATCATAAGAGTCTTTACAATGTAAATATATAACGGAAATCTGTAAACTGATTTTCAAAAACGATTAAAATTAAAAACTAGTTGGGAACTGATAACTCCTTAACTGCTAAAACACAAAGCAATTTTATTATAAATTATTTATACATATTTTATCATTTAATGAATAAAAATTAAATATTTTAAAAAAAATAAGAAACATTGGTTCAAATTTAAAGATCGCAGAAACCAAAGAAGAATAACAAACGGGCTTGTCAAGAAATTGCATAAAAACAGGAATTCTTGCTAAGAAGACATAAAGACGAACAAAGAAAAGCATGGTTTGATGAAGAGGGGTTTACAACAGGTTGAGAAGAAATGGAAGACAAGTACTAAGTTAGCTGAAATGATGAATATTTACATATATTTAAGATCTGCATAGAAGTAATAACAATAACTTGCAATGAGCTAGATCGTCAAACATGTTAGTAAACTTGAGAGCAAATAAATATTTAAATGTGAATAACATTAAGTACACATCATCCTACTGGTCAAAAGCAACTGCACGATAGGCAACCCAGCTGACATACATATCAAAATATTCTTTTTCAGGATAACATACACCTATTACTCGCTTTAACAGCACCATTAAACTGCAGTTTTTTCAACAGAGGCTCTTCCGGAGCAATAGTGGCTTCTGGCGACGCCTTCTACCAGCCCAAAAATATATAACACAGTCATATGTGGTTATATATAGCGTAAAGGCATCATAATAACGCAGAAACACTCTTTGAAAAATAGTGACGGAAATTGCTTTCATTTCCAGTAATTTTAAGCCGAATGTTACATTTACTGAAAAAAATGTCTAGTTTTAAGCTTACATACAAAATATCAAGCATATACCTTAATATGTGTATACTGTCGAGTGTTCATTAGCGTAGTATGGTTGGGGAGAAAGTCGTTGGTTACGGTTTGCAGCGTCAGAGAAAGTGGTTAGTAATTTTATACATGGAGACTTTAGTTGTTTATGCTGATTGGTTGTTGGTAGTATTGCCTCCTAAGAGGACCGTGAAGACCTTTAGAGAACATGAATTAGTCAAGTATCAACTTTCAAACAAGATAGGAATTTGTCAGTGAGCCATATTCTTCCCGTTCGTCGAAGCCAGCTGTCGATCATGCAAAATCTGCACAAATGTATGTTAGTGACGGTATGTAACTAGCTAAATTTGTTTGAAAAATTTATAATAAATGCATTAATGTGACCTAGCGAATAACAATTGCTTTGATTGAAAAAAATCCAATCTTAATCCTAGTGAGTGCGTAATGTTCTAGTTAAGTAAAACAGCGGACTACACCTTCAAGAGGTCTTGGAACTTCACATTTATAGGCAAGAGAGCTGGGTTAGTGACAATATATTTTATGGCGTCTAATGTTAACTACATGTATCTTTAAGAGATGAGCAGAATGAAATATTTAACAGTAGAAAAAAACCCAAAGTCCATCGACTCCTAAAGTTTCTCGACATTTTACTTTATAAAAAGTTCGTGCAATTTTGCCTTTTGTAAAAATTAAAAGCATGAATCATATAGAACCAAAAGTAAACATAATTTATGCAATTTAAAGAAAATAAAATGGAGGAAAACTCCAGGAAAAAAAATATTGAAGGATTCCACCCTTATCCTTCAACATTTTGAATATAGGAACTATGCCCTAGCTAAACTGTCATATATATATATATATATATATATATATTGATTTAGAACACTGAGATGTATAAAATCAGCATATTTCTTCAAGAAAAAATTAAACCAGGTTTAAATATATCTATTGTTTAGAGTGTCCAGTTCATATATGGTCCAAGTTTTAACAGAATAACGGTGGGAAATTTTTTTAATTTTAAGATACATATGATATTGGACACTACTATAATCGGCGTACATAATAATGAAATAAATTGAAACTTATTTTCGTGTTTACTTTAGGGGTCTGGGTGGAAAAGAATGAATTAATTGGTTTAGAACGACGTCATATTGCCGGGAATGGCCTGCAAACTGTTCCCACATTCTTCCCACGCTCTAACGTCATTTCCTCATGGTTTCCTTTCCGTCCAACTTTTCTCTCAACTTCTTATTTTCTTTGGAAAGGGGAAAAAAAAAAAAATAGAGAGAGAGAGCGCGAGAGAGAAAGAGAGAGAGAGGGGGGGGCACGGGAAGATAGGGAGAGTCCGACTTTGCTGTTTGCTCTCTCAACCCCAAACGATGGCCGAACTTACATAGCAGCGGCGATCTTCATCAGCAGATGATATATCTTAAGTAACCATTACAATCTTCGTCGCTTGGCTTTTACTAAGTTTATCAGGGCTTGCCACTACACTACGAGTCCTCTCTTCGGCTCCTCCTCTTCACTCTGGTCCTCTGCTTCTATCTCCTTCTTGGCTTTTAAAGCCCGATGTATAAAAACAAATGACAAATGCAGTCATATATTATTAGATATTACATGTTTTAGCTGTGAGTTTTAAAGGAATATAAGTACTATTTTATTTAGCCTTCTTAAAATGTTTTTCCATTTTCATTGACAGCTGTGTATTGTATGGCTCCAGTCATTCCTATTCTGTATTATATGCTTCCTTTATATATATATATATATATATATATATATATATATATATATATATGAAACATAAAAATAAAGAAACACTATTAACAATGTAACAAATTAACATTAAAAATAAAAGTAGATAAAGATAAAACACAGAGAAAAAGTCACACTTGAAATTGCTATATTTCGAACTACTGCGAGTTCTTCAAGGTCTAGCTTTTTGCCATTGAAGAACTCGCAGTAGTTCGAAATATAGCAATTTCAAGTGTGACTCATTCTCTGTGTTTTATCTTTATCTACTTTTATTTTTAATGTTAATTTATATATATATATATATATATATATATATATATATATATATGTGTGTGTGTGTGTGTGTGTCTGTGTGTGTTTGAAATAAATCGTGTGTAACAATGTGACTTTACAAAAATGGAAAATATTATATAATGTAAATAATTACTGATATATCACTCTAGACATCGAATCTAGATATCTTAAATTAGGAATCTGTTAGTTAAAGTTATAAGGAACTTCATCCATTTGCAAGATTGTTATATTATTACGGTAAAAGCAAATTGATAATAATATTAAATCATTCTTTAAGCACTTAACATCTCATACAGTATGACAAATATATTCCGAATGACGAAATACATAAACTAATGACGTACTTAATCTAGGATCCATCGTATCTAATGTTACTGAGAATGCAACTTTTTACAGCGATTGGGGGAAAATATTGGGCAACTGGTTCAAAACAGAAACAATGGGATCTACTAACTCCCGAAACAGCAGCAGCATAATTAGAGTAGTAGCATTTTGCATAATATTTAATGCCCTTTTTACTATTGCGGCATCATAGGTAGTGGACTTTGATGATTAATGTTTGGATTTTAGAATTTTAAAGCCTTTAGAATTATTTAGTCTTTATGTATAAAGAAAATGACCTTCGTAGGCGTTAAACCATAAACACACCATCCTTTGTTAGTTTATTAAATTATTGCACAACTTATATGGGAAATCAGACAATTCCCATTTTTACTCATTAATGAATTGATTAATACGACACTTTTTATTAATTAGGTTGCTTTTGATAGGGAGTAGTGTTTAACGCCTGTTTTTACTACTGAGGTACCACAGGCGATGCACACTGATGACACATGAGATGAAATGATAAATTGGGAAAGGATATTTTTTAAGGAAGGAAGCATTCCAGGCCTAAGCTTAGGGTACCTCCCCGGCATTTTCCAATTATGAGGACTGAGGAAAATCTGGAAAAAAAAAACCCCAATGAGGGAGAACGGTCCTATCGAGATTCGAACCCCACACCTCCCGCTCACGAGTCTGTGCCTTAACGACCTCGGCCATCCGTGGCGGTGCTTTTGATAGGGGTTTGTGTTAATTATTAGAATATATTACAAACATTTCTAAATTTCCTGGTACAAATCATTTTCTATTGTCTGTCAGAAATTTTATAGGATGAAAATGGTCTTTCAACGGCACATGCAATGGCAGCAAATTTCATTACTACTGCTGATAGGTAGGTTGCCAGTATTGTTTTCCATTTCAGAAACCGCACACTTTTCCTTCACTTTGTCAACTGTGATACTGTTTTTGTGAGAAGTAAGCAGCACTACAGATCCACGTAGAAGCATTTTCCAAACGACATATAGCTTTATGTAGGTTGTTGAATTTTGACTTCATAAAATCAAGAGATGCGATAGTTTTATCATTCCGAAATGATTCCTTAGCTTTTGCAATGTTCTGTGTTATTCAGAGCTTTACTTTTATCAAAATAAAGGAAGATAGACCTCCAGCACGTTATTACAGATTTCGAAGAAGAGGTGCTATTGAAAATATTTTCAAAAAAATGCTTATAAATTTTGACTAAAATTGAAATGTTTAAAATGCTTGGGAATAAGTTTTTTCACTAAAGAAACCCGTGTGATCACATGAGGGAAATTATTTCTCTCTCTTTCGTTAATCTATGGAGGCTATTTCATGTGTAAGACTTGTGAGTAAATTTTTGATATTTTTTCCTCTGATTTTCACATATAAGTCACACGATTTGTGAGTAATAGCAAAAACTGATCATCTTGGTCCTCTCCTGACGCGCAAAGACCCCCTGCACTTCACAAGCTTTGCAGTAAATCGGGTGGGGCCTATCTGGTTCTGCAGAATCAAGTATCCAACCACAACAGAACTTGAACGGTCCAAACTATCTGTAGTGTCATCAATTGATTGACATAGATTATGAGTAACTGTAGTTCTTGTGTTCTAATTGTCTTATGGAGCACTTTCATTAAAGGTTGTTTCCTTTAGTACAGTTGAACATGTAAATATATTTCGATCAGTAATGTGCTTTAAAAAGTATTTATACCTCATTCCGTGAGACATTCAGCAGTATATTTGCACGCACCAATGCCTCACATGCACATTGTTTGAAACTGTTCACTTCAATGAACCATTCTCATTCTTATTTAACCAGGGACTGAATGTTTCCGTAAATATCTTTAAAAAGTTTAGCCGATGTTAGAGGAAAACAAAAAATGCATTACCTTTCTGTTTCTTCTTCTTTCCTTGTATAGCAGTCTGCTGCCATATTCACTCTTCTTTTAAGAAATTGTGTAACTCGCAATTGCATGAAATATATAAGAGCAATTGCTTAATGTAAGCCGCAACATTGTTAACTATGTGACAAAAAAGATGGTGATAGATAAACATGATCATGATAATTCAGATCTTCATTTCCATTGTTTCTTGTGTACTCAAAAGCTGTTCCATAACGATATGACTTCTCTTGTATATTACACCTTCCATCTGCGTGATCATTTTGTTCACATCCAATTTAAAACCTTCTTTATTATCTTCTCCATATTCTCTGTACCTTGAGCCCTTAGTGAATACTTGGCTACAAAATGTTCATGTTAATTCTGGCATGAGTTATTCTGACGATTTTTCCCTGAAAACAAGGATTCTGTTATATTTATTTACTCAATATCCCTTAGATATACATAACATAATGATGACAATATTTTTATTCTTTAAAAGCACCAATGACTACGACTTGTATACCACTTTGATAATGCATTATCGATGTATATTCTGGCACTGTGTAATTCAGTATAAAAATCATTACGTATATTGGCTATTCGATTTAAGCAGACACAGAATTCATCCATGTCTTTAAAAAGTTTCTTCGAGGAAGAGAGAAAAAAATCCCTTCCATTTCTGCTTTCTTTTCTATGATGTGAAAAACATGACGTTTGTTTTTATAGAGCGTGCGTTATACTTTGTATTCAGCAGTAAAGTAACGAAAACAAAGGCTGAATTGTGTTGAAACAACATAACGTCTCATTAGGAACATTCGTTATAATACCTTGTTTAAGAGAATAAAACATTAAGGCTTTTCGTTATAGTCGCGTATTTCAGGAGATAAAAAATTAAGGATTTTTGTTCTTATTTCCTTCCTTATTCATATAAGTACAGCGGTTACAACGGTCTAATTGCTGCCTTTACAATGACAGGTGACTGCAGAGGCTAAAGTCAAATGAAAAAGGGGGCTAAGGAGGGGTGAGAAGTGAAAGAATAAAATGAAACTACGCGAACTTCGAAGACTTTTTTTAAATCAGGAAAGAAAGGAGTGCTGACTTGAAATTAGGTATAAGGATGTAGGCTCTGCTAAAAGCCATGAAGTAAAATTCCTCCCGCCCACCTTCCGTCGCAGAAAAATCCTAAATGAGGAATGGTTCGTCGTCATTCCTTGGGATCAGGCCGGATTTATTCTTTCCCTCCTCTTACAGTAATGATCATTGAAGGTTCTAATTAGTTCTTTTTTATATTTCTTTACATTTTCAACTTATATATCTGCAGGAGGCAGTGCCCTTTCTCCATTTAGAAAGCAAGACCCAGGCAGCCTTTTGCAAAGATCGTTTGCTTTCAAAGAAAAAGTGGAACTTTTGTTCGTACAAATATTATTTCTACATACTTATATATTTCTGCTGTTTTATTTTTATTTTAGGTAAGAGCGCCTTCTTAATCCTTTAGAATATTACGAGCATGCTAGCAACTTTACGTGTGTCAGTTTAATTAATATGTTTTATTTTAACGAGAAACGCACGTTCTGTTAATTCTGAATGCACCTATAGTTTTACAATAGACATGTCAGCTATTAGCTGCGACTGCAGATAATACCAAAAAAAAAAAAAAAAAAAAACTTAATTATAAATATAAAACAGTGCCAATATCAACTTGTTCTAAATCACAGAACGGGCTGAACAGATCTTGAACATTTTATTATTATTTTAAAAGAATTAAATTTTTGTTTAATACGTTAGCCATTTAAACACATTAAAAATTAAGTCAATATATTAGTCCTCAAATTAGTTACATAAGCACAAATGAACTAAACAGCTAATGAAAAGTTTTAATGAAAATGCGTTAGCATTATTTTTAAACTTTTTGTTTATATTTTTATTTTAATGTACACATTTACAGCTTTTATTTAAAACGAAAAAAAAAAAATTTTTAATTACTATTACAGTGTGGAAAAATACATGTTATTCATGATCTATACCTCTAAATTACTAACTCGTATTTCTTTCAAATAAATTATATTACTTTGAGACATATTTTGCTTTGTTATTCAAGCAAACAGGAAATTTAAAAAATAACGAACCATTATAATTCATAGTTAAATGTAACCGCCATGGATGACCGAGGTCGTTAAGGCGCGGAATCGTGAGCGGGAGGTCTGGGTTCGATTCCCAACCCTAAACTTAGGCCTGGAACGCTTCCTTCCTTAAAAAATCCTTTCCTAATATATCATTTCATCTCGTATATAATCAGTGTCCATCGCCTGTGGTGTCTCAGTAGTAAAAACGGGCGTTAAACACTATAAAAATATTTAAATGTTCATAGCAAACTCAAAAGTAGTAAGAAAATAATTATAAAACCATTAATAACATTATAATAGTAATTATTCAGGGCCCACAAAGTATGAACTTAACAGTTTTTTTTATTGATTTATTTATGGACGCTCTTTAACAGCTCAGGTCATTCAACTCAGAGCGTGAAACGGCCGACAAATTTTGCTCAGAGGCCTCTCTTTCAGGCTTGAGGTTCTTTTTCGTGCCGTAAATGTACGACACGGGACCTACGGCTTTACTTCCCTTCCGAAGGAAGCCATACTTACGATTTTTACGCTCGGAAAAATCAATCGGTCCTGGCCGGGTTCGAACCCGCGATCTTGGGTTTAGGAGGCAAGTATGGTAACCACTATACCACGAGGACCGACAACTTAACAGTGAAATTATTAAGGACATTAACCTTAAAATATGCCTTATGGTAATTATTGCGTCTGAAAAGACAAAACGTTTAGTCAAAGTACGCGCATTATTTAAAACAATTATGAAGTCATTAATAATACTATAATATCAATTATTCATTTACCATAAAGTATGAAAACATTAAAAAAGTGTTAAAATTATTAACCGCAATAACCTTAAAATATGTTTTAGGGAAATTATTGAAAAGAGAAAACGCTTAGACAAATTTGATTTTAATATTAATCAAATGTAAAATACTAATAACTGAGGTACCAAAATTTACAGAAAAGTATAATTTATTTCCAAATATAAGTATGTGCACAATTCATATAGTAGATTATTTACATTTAAGGTCACTATATGGAAAATAAACACTATAAAATATATTATAATACTAAAAATAAAAAGTAAAGAAAACTGACAAGGTAACTAGCGATTTTTGCCCAGGCATCCATAATATAACTCTGTCACATGTTTCGGTTATTCCACTGGCCGGTATGGGTAAGTTCCTGCAAGTCTAGGAGTTTGACTATCAAGTTACCAAGTTGCCTATGAAGTAAATCCAAAATATGCTTAATAAAATTTGCAGCTGAAAAGATAAGTGGATGGTCGATTTGTAGATTTACCATAATAGATGTGGGCGTTCATTGCCATTAAGAATAATGGAGTTTTCTTGCTACGTTAGAGGAAGGCTATTGGAAAAAAAGAGTATTTTCCCTCAAACATGTCTGTGTATTTGTTTAAGTGATTAGATTAAGCTGAATTTGTCAGTTCTAGGATCAATAGAAAACTAACTCGGAGTTTGTCCTTTTTGTAAATGGACTGAGGAAAACCAAGGAAAGACACATTTAGGTTAGTAGATCGCAAGATTTTAACCTGGGACCTCCCGAAGACGAGTTCTATATCGCTCTGTGATCTTATAATTAACCCATCCCATGCAGTCCTTCCGCTAAACATCGTAACGGTCTGTAGGATGGTTAGGCCTACATTCAACGACAGTTTATTCCAAAGATCAATGTATAAAAATCTAGCTGTAGAACATGGCGTTCTTTTTTCTGCAATGATGTTCCGTCAAGAATTAGGCTTTTCATTTTATACACTATCATGTATATACTACACCCTTTCCTAGAAAACGAAAAAGTACTTTAAAAATCGCACGATCAGACGTATTCATTAAATGTGCTACCTCTGTTGACCTAATGTTCACCACACAACATTTCTTTTCAAGATAAATTAAACAATCTTAATGAAAAACTCCATTCCTTAGAAGCACTATTTAAACGAGATTGAAATTTAGAAATCAGAATTATATTTAATGCGGTTTTAATATTTACAAAGAAATATAATTATATTTCCCTTGCTGTACAGCGTTTAATGAACTGATATTGTCCCAAATTATAAAATTATTAGCCTGCAATATAACAATATTCTTGTTTTCTTTAGAGAAACATAAATTATTAGGAATGGAATTCCTATAGAATGGTAACTGGAATAGTCATATTCGTGGTGAAGGTGGTAGTAGTAGTAGTAGTAGTAGTAGTAGTAGTAGTAGTAGTAGTAGTAGTAGTAGTAGTAGTAGTAGTAGTAGTAGTATTAATACAATAGTAGTAGTAGTACTGGTAGTAGTAGTAGTAGTAGTAGTAGTAGTAGTAGTAGTAGTAGTAGTATTAATACAGTGGTGGGGGTGGGGGTGTAGTGGGGGGTGGTGGTGGTGGTGACGACGAAGTTAACAAAAAAGCATGTTGAAAAATGCTATAGTACAGTTAAAGAATGTTCGCTATTTGCTTAAAAAACTATGTAAAAAGACTATGAAAAAATCAAGCATATTTGCACCTATGAAATACATAAGAAAATTTGCCGATTTAACAATTAAAAGGGCCTTTAGCCCTAATGTTTTATAGCGAGAGAAAAGAAAAGTATGCAGAAAAGCTTATTTTCACTAAATCTACTAGCTTTCAGATGAATAAACTTAATAAAGAGAAGTGCGTTAAGTATTTGCAATAATATGCAACAAAGAGGTTCTAAGTCGACACGTATTCCACATCACCTTTTTGCATAGCATATATTTCTTTTGATAAGTCCATTTTTCATATTGAAAGAGTGCCACGATAGGGGAGAATGGTTGCTTTGTATTCAAGGAAGTGATTCTTTTGTAGTTTTTACATGCTTTCTTTGAGATGCTTTGTGGTTAAAGCTTCAAGACCATCCTGTGAATGTTTCTTTGAACTTTTTATTTGATTTAAGTTGCAGTCTGATATGTTAGCATCTTTAGAAAGCTTTACGAACACTACATCTTAGTCTATTTCTCAAATTGAATAATTAATTTTATTCCACAGCGTTCTAATTTATTCTTATTAAACGTCTTATTTACATTTTTACTTTTAAGTTTAGTATTTTGCTTTGAACTTTATACTTAAATTGAATACTTTCGATCTTTCTTTTGAAAACACAATTGTAATTGTAGGCTATATGGTTTTTTATTTTATATATAGGTAATGGGGTCCAAAATTGAGAAAATTTAACTATATAGTAAAACATAAAGAGTACATTATTTCTTAATAATGCAGATAAGCAGTAAACCATTTTGTTTCTTTATCTCAAAAATTGTCTTTCAAAGAAGATAACTATCACGATTACATTTCTTTTTGTTCTTCGTATCACCGTCTTTCTATGAAACATTATTGTTAATACTTTAATATTATTATCCTAAATAAAACAAATCTAGCCTATCCTACACCGCGTCACGGATGCATGGTCGTTAAGACATGGACTCGTGAGTGGGAGGTCTGGGGTTCTGTTTCTTCCAGGACCGTCCTCCCTGACTGAGTGTTTTCTAGATTTTCCTAAACTAAGCCTTGAATGTTTCCTTTAATAAATAAAATTCTTTCCCAATTTATAATATTCTGTAATGTATCATCAATGTACACCGCCTGTGATGCCCAGACAAAAGGGCGTTAAACACTATTAAAGAAATCATCATCTTTAGTAGTAGTAGTAGTAGTAGTAGTAGTAGTAGTAGTAGTAGTAGTGGTGGTGGTGATAGTAGCAGTAATACAGTAGTAGGAGTAGTAGTAGACAGTAGTGGTGGTAGTAGTAGACAGTAATGGTAGTAGTAGTATTACATCAGTATGGAGTAGTAGGAGTAGTAGTGGGATCAGTACTGGTAGTAGTAGCAGCAGTACTGGTGGTAGTAGTAGTAGTAGTAGTAGTAGTAGTAGTAGTAGTAGTAGTAGTAGGGAGCAGTACTGGTAGTAGTGGTGGTAATAGTAGTAGTAGAAGTAGTTTTTTTTTTTTTTTTTGAGTAGTGTTTAACGCCCGTTTTTACTACTGAGGCACCACAGGCGGTGGACACTGATGATACGTGAAATGAAATGATAAATTGGGAAAGGATATATTTTTTTTTTTTTTTAAGGAAGGAAGCGTTCCAGGCCTAAGTTTAGGTACCTCCCCGGCATTTGCCAGTTATGAAGACTGAGGAAAACCTGGAAAAAACCCCAGTCAGGGAGGACGGTCCTGGCGGGATTCGAACCGCAGACCTCCCGCTCACGAGTCCGTGCCTTAACGACCTCTGCCACCCGTGGCGGTGTAGAAGTAGTAGTAGTAGTAGTAGTATAGTAGTAGGAATAGTACTGGTAGTAGTAGTAGGGGGCAGTATTGGTAGTAGTAGCAGCAGTAGTAGTGGTAGAAACTGCAGCAACAGTATTAGTAATAGTAGTAGTAGTAGTAGTAGTAGTAGAAATATCAGCAGCAGTAGTAGTAGTAGTAGTAGTAGTAGTAGTAGTAGTGGTAGTTATAGTAGTAGTAGTGGTGGTGGTGGTGGTAGCAGTAGTGGTGGTGGTATGTAGTACTAGTAGTAGTAGTAGTAGTAGTGGTGGTGGTAGTGGTAGTAGTAGTAACAGTAGGGTGGTGGTGGTGGTAGTGGTGGTAGTAGTAACAGTAGTGGTAGTGGTGGTAGTAGTAGTAATAGCAGTAGTAGTAGTAGTAGTAATTGCTTAATAATAATAATACTTGTTTTTGTGGACGAACATTGAATGCATTAAAGTCAACCTACTCCGACAGCTATCAAACAGAAAGAAAAAAAAATAATTAAATATGATGTAAACAGAGATGCTTGAGCACCTGAAACCAGAAATAAAGGTTCCAGGCACATAAACAGAATAAAATGTGAGGAGGATTTGCAGCCGTTGTGAACTTTCTTCCAAATTCCTTTGGCTTCCGTTTTAGGGGAAACACATTCTCTATACAAAAGTTGGAAGAAGCCGAGAAGCAAAGGAAGGACGGAAGGAAAGACAGCCGACCATCATCAAAATTCCACACCTGGCGTCTCTAGTTACTTCGCAAAAGATGAACGTTCGCTTGCTCTACTCTGCCTTATTTCTTCCTGTATTTTAGACTCTTCCGCACCGAAACCACGACCAAGTTTTGCCTTTTACATCTCCTGCGTCTTAGTAGAAAGTATGAAAGAAAAAGGAGGAAAATAAAGAGAGAGGTCATCACCATGGGTCTGCATACGAAGAAGCAGGAAACGGCTGCCGGTGTACTGTCACAAGTCTACCAGTACACAGCACACGCACGCACGCACGCACGCACGCACGCACGCAGCTAAAAGCATAAAACAACACTGAGCGTCTAATATGCATAAAACAGACGTGTTCTATTTTCGTTTCAGAAATAAGGAAGTGTAATTTTGTAAAGGCGCTCTGGTACTATCCAAATATGTGTCAAAAATGGTTGGGACACATACAGCAGTCTTTGTTGTGGGACGTAGTTCACTAAAAGTACTAACATAATAACAAGACCATAATGCATTCATAAAATGCAACGAAATATGAGTGCACAAATTATTCTGAAAGACTAACTTAATGTTTCGTGCCAGCAGAAAAATTCATATCGACAAAATTGCTTAACTAATACAGCAACAGAAGCTATATTGTTATTTTATTTACATTGTTAATTATGTTACATTATTTTTCATTTGTTTTATATATAATTGGAAGTAGAAAACAGAAAAAGCATAGCGTGTATTTTCTTTCCATAAGATAAAGCGATATTTCATATGATATGGTAGCGTTAAGACGTGTCTGTAATGTATTTCTTCATTTTCCATACTCAATAAGCATAGCAGCAAACAATTATTAGCTGTTTATCTTGTTTGAACATCCTTGCTGCTGGATGAAGGCTACAACAAAGTATACGAAACTAAAGGCACAATACCACGGCTATCAACTTATTTTTATGTTGCAGATAGCAATACGGTTTTCTATCTTTTATAGTCCAGCAAACAAAGGAGAGATGATGATGATAACGGAAGTAAGCTTAAGCGTCGAGTTTTGTTAAATGATAATGATGGCAACAGTGATGTGGGATTAATATCATCAAAAAACCATGACAATGTACCTAATCTTACTTTAAGGTGTTTTTTGCCCCTTTCTTTTTGTCATTTTTTCCTCAAGTAAATTATACTGGGAAACTTTGATGTTTGAAAATAATTCATAGACCATTCGTTACTTTTATTTTGTATCCACGATGACTTTTGCAGCAGGTAATTAGAAAAACTCTTATCTGTCTCTCGCTCTCTCTTATGACATCTCTTATTTGTTCTATACAGTGATTCAGTGCTTTAGGATAGCAGAACTTGCGCTTGACTATTTCGCTTTAGACAAGTGCACCACTATTTTACGATTATATGCGCTTTTCAGTGGCGGCAATGCAATAAACAAACTATTTTATGAGCACTTTAAGAAATAACAGGAGTTGAAAAAAATCATTAATTCACTTTTAGGAATGGTGATGCTGAAATTGTCCACATTGTTTTCACACTTTTGGTATTACTGAAAACATCTTTCCAATACTCGCTCCAGTTCCCCAAATAATGCTCTTATATTGTTTTTAAATAAAATATTGTTATATTGTTTTGGTTTTCTACAGCGTGCATGAATTTAAATTTATTTCAAATATAAAAGTATAAAATGTATTTGATTGGATGTTCTAGTTAAAAAACAAACATATATATTTAAATTTACCAAAAATGATGAAATTAAAATGCAGCATGATGAATCTTGGTATAAAATTAATAAAACATACAGATTATTTAAGGGCAATAAATTACAAATTGATTAATGCTCTCAAAAGTCTAAAACATGGTCACGTGATAAAAAAACTGGCTTTTCTTAGTTGAACATTCATGAAGATGTTGCCTACAGTATGTTCCGAAACATCTAGTGAAAAGGTGGTCGTTAAGGCGCAGACTCGTGAACGGGAGGTCTGTGGTTCGAATCCCGTCAGGACCATCTTCCCTGACTGTTGTCCTTAAATGCTCTGTATGTTTGATTTATTTTGTACCGAGATTAATTGTGCTGCATTTTAATTTCATCATTTTTGGTAATTTTAAATATTTATGTTTGAGTTATGCTTACGGATTATGTTCTGTATTTAATAATTATTGAGTTTTGTCAGCTTAGTCTTCTCTAGAAATACTTAACACCTTTCCAGGGTCACCTGCATTCTCTAAAGGTTTTCACTACGGTATATTCCACAAGTAGACGCCTGCAAACATCAACGAGGGGATGTTGTTTAAATTTTATTGAAATAACGGGGAAGTGCTGTATATTTTATTTAAAAATGCAAATGATATGTTTTATAAAAAAATATAGATCGTCTTTATCTGACTCAGTTTTAATTTTAGTACTTCTTTACATTGCAATCCTGTACATCAATTATTGTAAATAAATATATAATGTGCATATATTTTCACATATCTGTGCCATATAGTAGCGTCTTTATGCTACGAAATGCAAAAGCGTATTTTCTGTATAGATTAGATTGTTGTATTTGGCAACATTACATTTTCTGCAAATTTATTACTTTTAGATCTTTAATGTCAGTCGTACATTATTTTACCATTAGTTGCCCCATTCTTTTAGTGATATTAATTTTAATAGTGTTTAACGCCCATTTTTACTACTGAGGCACCACAGGTGATGGGAACTGGTGATACATGAAATGAAATGATATATTGTGAAAGGATATTTTTATTTTAGGAAGAAAACATTCCAGGCCTAAGTTTAGGTTACCTTCCCGGCAGTTGCCATTTATGAGGACTAAGGAAAACCTGGGGAAAACCGTCAGAAAGCGAGGACGGTCCTGGCGGGATTCGATCCCCATACCTCCCGCTTTCGAGTTCACGCCTTAACGACCTCGGCCAACTGTGGCGGTGTTAATGATATTAAATAATGACTTACTAAGACTCAATGAAAATCCTTCTTAAAGGTAATAAATACCAAATTATAAAATTGACTTAAGTAGGCATTGTCGGAAATATGGCTTATACTTCTTTCACTTTTTAAAATGGAAATTTATAACTCCTAATTACCAAAGAAACATTCTGTGTCCTATGAATTAAGATTTAATTACCTCTTTATCTCCTCTTTCCTCTTTCTCATTTTCCTTACATCTTTATTTCTCTTCATCATGGCTTCATCACAATGCTTCCATTAATCAATGAGTAACTTTCTGTCTGTACACTGTATAGTTCACAGCACGTTTACCAAAATGTAGTATAGAGGGAAGCAGATGTGAAGCAGAAGGGGACTATGTTCATGAACGTATGCAAATATAGGATAAGGGTGGCAGAGGTGAAGCTAGCAGTAGAGAAGAAACAGAAAGAGTAGGGTTTGGTGAGAAGGGAAAGTGCAATATGCAATGCAAAACGGGAAAAGTAAAGAAAACGGGCCATCCATGGTGCCAGCTGGCGAATGTATAGTGTGTCCAAAGTGTGCGAAAACAAAGCGACCGACCGCGTATTGGCAAGTCAATGTCTTGAGGGAACACTTCATTTGTATTCCTACATCGTCTCCATTGGGTGCTGAGCTGTTAATTATGCTTTCAGGCACAGCATATGCTACTGAACGAATTGCGTGTAACACACCATTCCACCCATTCCCATCACACCGGAGTTCATCACTGGCATTATTTACAGATTTTTCTATTAGCACAAGCTAATGCAAAAACGTTTTGAGTAGCATTTATCCACTACATCTCATTTGTGAATTGCTATTTATGCAAAAGCCACAAATATTGTGCTAGAATGTCATGAGCAGCAGTGTTAGATTATATTGATATGGTATTCGGGTCCTGATGGTCTAATGGCAACTATGCTTGCCTGTAAACCCAAGATCGCGTGTTCAATCCCTGCTAGGGTTGATGGATTTTTTCCAGGGTGAAAATTCTAAATCCTTTGGATGGAAAGTAAAGCTTTGAGTCCTGTGTCGTAGATTTATAGCACGATAAGAACCTTAAGAAAGAAGAGGCCTCTGAAAAAATTGATCGGAATTTCACGCTCTGAATTGAATGAGACAATGATGATCTGAGATGTTAAAGATCGTCCGTAAATAAACCAAATCTACAACAATGTTGATATACCTGTGAGTTTTTACATGAATAGTGCACACAGCTCATTAGAGTATATGAGAAATAGCTTTCATTGTAGACATTCTGCTTCGAGGGTTTGGGAGACAAAGCCAAAAACGAAGGAAAAAAAAAACACTGGAATATTACGGCCATCACAACAGCCAGATGTACATTAAGGACTTATAATATATCGTAGAAGTTTTTTTAATGTTTAAACCCCATTATTACTACCAAGGCAGGATGATGCAGGAAGTTGAAAGTATACATTTGGAAAGGAATTTACTTAATAATGAATTGTTCTAGATTTAGTTTAGAGCGTTTCCCAAGCATTTGCCATTGATGGGGACTGCGGAATACCTGAGTAAACCTACTCACGGACGGTCCATAGTGGCAATCGATCCCAGTTCACAAGCCAGTGCCTTAAGGACTTCACCAATCTGTGTCGGTTATACAAATAGTTAAGATCATAGCCCAGAGAGGAATTGGTCATCTTACAACACTTCATCATATTTAGTTAAGTTATTTGAGTTACGTGCCGCTGAGCGTCGCTAACTTTTCTTCCGTAAAAGAATGACGGTTCGGAATAAGCCTTTTATCATTAAGAAACCCCGTCTCGTAACTTTTTAACAAGTTGAACGGTTATCCCCCTGGACATTTTATTGCGAATCGCATCACTATTTTTCGGCAGTAATCCGTTTTTACATATGCATCTTTAAGACTATGTATATAATGAACAACTAGCTCATAATTTACCCACATGGAAAGCACCGAGAGTAACACACGAATGCACAACCACTTGTCACAAAGCCTCTCTTAAATTAACTACAAGCTGCTACCTGCACATGCCCTATGTGGCATTGATAACCGACTTCTCCCAGTAAGTAGCCGCAGTCTGCTAGGACGTAAACCAAATAAACTCATCTTGCATCAGAGTAAATTCTGATATAGAGTCAACATGTGCTCAAACCAGTCTCTACATTGACATTTCAGAGGAAATGAATCAACAGTAATGAAATGGTCTGGAATTTTCCTTTTTTTATCACCCTTCAGTATACAGTTTGTCTTCTTATCAATGAAGAGCTGTCGGATCTGAAGACCCAAAAAACCTTCTCCCTAATTCAAGCTATGTTTAAGTTGAAGCAATTCATTAGTAAGCTGGTTCAGTCCGATCCATGACTTTTACACACTTCATTAAGATGAAGTTAGTGGCGAGTGATGACTGTCTATTCTGATTCATGTTTTTCCCAGATTTACCTCTGTGTTCATTAATGGCAAATGCCGGAGTGTTTCTTAGTCCTAAAACGCTCCCTTCCTAAAAACACTGTTTACCCAAATTACTGTTGCATCTCGTGTATTAACTCAGTAGTACAAATTGTATAGTTAAACACTATAATAATATATTATATAGATGTCTGTGATAGAGAAGAAAAAAGTGGCCCCGCATGGCTCAGATTAGGGGCTTGGAATGAAAATACAACAGTTAATGCTCTCGGGGAAAGAATTTGCCTTCTGTGCGGAGAAAGCGATACCTGAAGGCGTATTCTAGCAGAATGCAGGGAAACTGAAATTTTAAGAAGCAAGCACTCCAATTTCTGAACTCCATCAGAAGCTTGAACATCTGCCGGGGAGTATTGGTGCAAGAGAGATAGACGCACAATTTGGGAACATTTCTAGTGAAAATCCGACAAAAGAAGGTTAATAGCTTTAGAGAAGAGAGGGGAGTTGGGGAGTGGGGTCGAGTAACTGTTCTATCCATGTTTGTGTATATGTGTATAAAAATTACTCAACTCGATAGCTGTACTTGTATTTTAAAATTGCTGCAATATCTTACTAGCAGTTGTAAAACAGTAGCGTTATGATTCATCTTTATATTGCAATATATCTTGCGAGTGATACGTTGATGCGATGCTATGCAACCAGTGCAGAATATTTCCTAATCAGAATTAATAGGCATGGGAATATTATGGACGAAGAAAGTGGGAATAAGAGCAGAAGTTTGGATTGATACTGAAACTAGAGTGGAAGAAATGGAAAAACAGGAAATTATGGGCGACAAAGATCATTAAAATTATACAAAACGTGAAAGTAATTGGAAAAGAAATAATATATTGTAATCCGTTTTGAACCACGGAGAGAAGCGACAACATGGCTCAGATCAGCGGTGAAATAGGATAGGAATGGAATCTATAAAATGTTCAATATATGGCAATTTTGGATAATATTTGGCATTGCATTTTTGGAATGTATCCGCCAAATTTTGGATTGGAGGCTTTCTTTACCAAAGTGAGATAAGTTACGAATGGATTTAAGAGGTACCAGATTTTTAGCCTAAATAAGATATAGATATACAAAAGAGTGTCACGCAGAAGTTATTTAAACTAAGCGAATTCCTCACAGAATTGAATAATTTGAAAAAAAATATATAAAAGGCAAATTAGGCCCTATTAATTAATAAAACGAAGTAAGTTATGGTATTACTATGTAGTATTAGGGGAACAAAATTACAAAAGAGGAACTATATTTTAAAAGTATTATTATTATTATTATTATTATTATTATTATTATTATTATTATTGCTGTTGTTGTTTTTGTTATTGTTGAGAAAAATTAACATTGTACTATTAATTAAATGAAACATAACTACTGATCGACAAAGCTATACCTGTGTAGATATTTTTAAATATTTTTAAATGTAGCCATGTTTATGAACTGAACCCTCGGTACCATTTTTACATTCATTAAAATAAAAAATAAAATAAATAACTGAAGTTTCGAGTTACATTGTGTGTTTAGGAAGATGATGTTCATATGATTCAATAAAAAATACATGCTACTATTCAGAAATAGTTACAATGCACAAAGCAAATAAAAACAATCGAAAGTTACATGAATTTTCTTTGGCTTTGAAATTTAATTTAAATGTTGTTGTAATAAAAACATGTAACGAACATGTTTTCTGAAGGTTGTTACAGAACACTCTTATATACAAATGTAATTCTGAAACACGTATTAGATTAATATTCCACATTTGCTATATTCACGAATATCCCGTTACATATACAACCAAGGTGTTACATGTAAAGTGGAATGGGAGGAAAAAACGTAATTCTATAATCTCTTTGTTTCTAATATATATTAACTGCATTTTATTATTTTCGAATATAGCCCATCAAAATTAGTGGATATTTATTATTTTAATTTCTAGGACAAATTGTTAGTAACACTGTTCTTGCCATCAACTTTAAGTTGATTTGCATCTCGATTCCAGTTACACAACTTAGGGCAGTAACCACAGATAAGTGCGAGTATATGCGGTGTTTATATTTTCGCTTCTTAACCATTAACGTTACACTATTTTGATGAAAATGATAACTGCGTTTTTCTGCCAACATTTTGAAACACGTCAACTGAAAAATTATTTAATCAGTTGATCGCAAAATTATTAAGCTAAATATAATGTTAGTTTTAATAAAAGGAAAGAAATGTATTATTTTAATATCCTTAATTCTAGAACGGAACTCTAATATTGTTTTCGAGATACATTTTAAGAGCACTTGCTTTGGAAATAGAAATCTTATTTTTGCTTATTACATAACCAATTTGTCATTTTCGGTTATGATTACTGTCTTAGCATTTAAGCCACAATGCCAGAGTGCAGGGGTACGGCATGGTAATTTACTGTAATTTTAAAAAGTTAAATAAATGTATAAATCAAATATTCAAATTTAACTCCATATTATTTTTTACATTATCGTTATTATTATCATCTTGTTAAATGTACTTTCTTAGCAAATAATCTTGTTAGTCTAACTAGTATTTTGTTGGTAATAATTTCCAAGATTATTGCTTTATCATTGGCAATGATTTTGAAGGTATGACTAGTAATTGAAATTTGTTACCATGGAAGAGAAATTGATTTAGCATCAACCATACAGTGTAGCTGACCCTGAACTCTGCCTATCATTGGATATAAATAACAACAGGTTTCTGCATTGCATCTACAAACTCTGATTCATGTACTCTAGCATGTGTCTGGCTTATTTTATTTCCGGATGGTTCCATCCCTCCCCACGTTGTTGCTTTTGAATCGAATATGACAAACCACATTTTGCTTTACGTATAGACATACTAATAAATGCAATGTCATTGGTGATAGTGTTTCAGGTATAAGCACAAAATAAATCGTAAAGTTCTTTAATATCTCATAAGTTATAGCTCTCTGTCGGAGTTTACAAGTATTAAAGAAACTGAGTGTCTATAAGACAAGTGAAATGGAAGGATCGGTAAAACAGATCTGATAAAGGAGGTCATGTAGAATCAAAAACAAATTACTTGAGTACATGCAAACCAGTAAGGTTAAATACCACAGCTGCGAACCACGTAACGTGATGAGAAGCGAGGATAATGAGTAAAGAAGTCGTGTCGAGTTAGTTAACCACGGCAGATTGCAAACAAGGGTTTAATGCTACTGCACAGTCTGTACTTGAGCCATTAGGTGCGGCATTCATCTGGAACATTTGCACGTCACGAAAATCTGGCCAAGCTACGTGCGAGGTGAGCCAGCTACGCCACTGTACTGCAGAGCAGAACGAGCGAGTATGTAATTAGACGTTACGAGCCTCATATACAGCCTGGAAGACGAGCGACGACTTGCGCTATGAATGTTACGTTATCTGCCGAGGAATTCGGAGGGACGTGCCTCACATTCCGGATTATTGGATAAGTCTCAGCTATAACAGTTAACTGTTTGGAAGCTCTTCAATAGCGAGGGGTGACCAACTCGTTATACTTCTTGTTTATAACGCTCAATATAGTTGCTGAAATACTAAATCAATGTAAGTACTACATATTACGATACTTTATCGCTAGGTTAGCTTTCCAGAAATTAAAAGGCGTTTGAATAGCAAACTTTTTCTATACTCAATGCTCGATATCAATTTATTCTCAATAATCGATAATCGATACTTTCATATTTTAATAAAATTAAACACATTTCTGATCTAATTTTTTAGGGATTATTAATATATTAAACAAATAGATTAGAATTTCCATATTCACCAAGCGTGTTTTTATTTTGAGATACTTAACATTTCTATAATTATTATTATTAGCGTTGTGAGATTTTTCACCTCGCAAAAACTTTTAAACTTCACTGATATCCAAAAAGTTAGATTCAAACGTATCTTCTTATCGCTTTAAAACGACAACTGCAGGAAAACAACACCAGGTAGTCATGTAAATTTCATGATTTAGACACTGAAGTACAATATTGATAGCTTAACAGATCAGGTGATATGATTAACAAAAATTTCGTTTATTATTGGCCAGATTCAGAACTATATAGGCGAAGTGTGGATTTTGCATATCCGCGAAATGTTAAAAACCTGCTCGTAATTTATGTAATCGAAAATCTCTGTACTAGATACCAGTACATACCGCTGGTAACCAGTGGTTCGTAGTATAGTAATGTAATAAATTAGGATAAAATAGCTGGTTATCAGCTATAATTCTTATTAGCTCCCAGTAATGTTGTTAATTTGGTAGGTTTTGTAGATTTTGGAATATTAAATTGAAAAGTAGTTTAGTGAATTTATATTTTGGTTTAATTTAATTAATTTGTAATTATTTTTACTATTTTATTACATGATTTTACTCTTGTTATTAGGAAAATCTGTAAAATAATATAGTAAGAGATTATTGTATGTATAGTTTATAATAATAAATGGAAAATTTTATATACCGGCCCTGGTTTATGAAGCCTTTATTTATATTTTATACATTCTGCTGGAAACTGCAACTTGGCGCGCTGTATTACCTATGTACCTATTTTTAAACAAATTTGTAACTCAGACATACTGAAATCACACTATCTACAGAAATAAAAGAACAGTAAGGGGGTGTATTTATTGCGGAGACGACGAAGGAGATATGTCACTTGTGACATTATTAACTAAAATGTGTTTATTGACGAATTATTGAGAAATATAGACAAAAGTGTAGAGGTATCGAGAATTCGCCTGTATTGGAAATGAGAAAATCATCTACATTTTTTTTTATTTGATTTCTGATTCCCTTTTATGACCGAGCTACAGAAAGTGTGTGCTTGGGCACTGAAAAACCAACTGCACTGTAATGGGGGAATGTGTTTGCAATGGCACCTTTTGTTTTGCAGTTAGAAATATAATTTTCAGATTTTTCAGATCTGTGAGGACTGTTCAATATAGAATGTTCATAATTTTGTTTGACACCATTTTAATTTGGATGATCTTTTTCAAAAACGATGCTGGAAACCATTTCTTCAGAATTGCCTCCGCAGCCTTCACTGCTTCTGCTGATGAAAATGCCGCCCATAAACGTGCTTTTTCAATTTTGGGAAAAATACATAGTTACATGGAGATATTGGACTGTAGGGAGGGTAAGAGACATAATTTTGTGAAATTTTCAGCAACAAAATTTGCAATGTGCGACCGTGCATTATTCAGTTTGTTACAGGGAAATGTGGCCTTTTACATGTGATACAACATTGCATTGTAGTATTGTCCAGATACATTTGTATATGTGCAGATACAACATGATGGTAAACCATTCCTTGAACATCGAAAAATGAGATGATCACACGGAGCTTTGCCTTTTGCTATCAGGATCGAAATGATATATTATGTTTCATCAGCGTGATTACCTTTGCCATTTTCTGTAATGTGAATGCCCTTTCGGTTGGGAATCAGCAATCTTGGAACACGTCTCAAGTGCAACTTCTCAGTTACCAACATAGGAATGGAACTCAGTAAAATTTTCAGAATTACTGATAGTATATTCTTAATGCTATTCAACAATCCTCTCTCACAAACTGGAGCGTTGAGTACATCTTCCTTTGAAATTGATTGCCTCCCCCTTTTATGCATTTTAAACCATCTTCGAACTGTGTTACAGGAAATAGCAAACTCCCTGAAGATTTGTTAAAACAAAAGCAAAAATTCAGAGTAGCATATTGTTCGTCGCGTGTCACCTCCATTGCTGCAGGTGGAACTGAACATGTTTCAACTTACACATCTCTCATAAGAGGGAACCATAAGTGACAATAAACCTATGCCACGTGTACTTTACTCATTAAGCTATTAAATAAATTTAAATTTAAATTTTAACCTGAAAAAGTGTGACAATTATTTATTCAAAAGACCTCTTAGATGAACTGTCTCACTGTGGCCTCTCCTTAAGGTTGCGCGCTTAATGCATCAGCTGGAAACTCTTAAACGTTAATATCGGGAGAATCATACGATAAACTCAAGTACTAGGGAGGAAAGGTGTTTCAATAGCACCGTATCCTACTATGGGTTCCACATAGGAGCTTGAAAACAAACTGGAGCCGTGTAAGTTAAAAGGTGTAATTGTTTACTATACCATATGCCCTCGTCCAGTAAGACAAACACTGCTGTTACAAAACCCAGCAAATTATATAACAAAAAACGCTAAAGTCTAAACATTGCTATTTATTTTAATATTTCATTATTAAGGAAGACATTCCAAATAAGTTTGTGACTTTACCACAGAAATGTTAAGTTCTCAAATCAAACTTCCAGGATAGTTAATCTGCTAATTCCAATTAATCTGTTTATATTGATAAAAATTCAAACCACTATATTGCATTGCATTGCATTCCATGCTCCTGTTTTGATATTGTATCGGAACGAGTAAAATCTTCCAGTATAAAATTAACTTGGGTTTAATGAATTATGACCGTTTAAAAGACACTTTTAAATTTTAATTGCAATTTTTCTTTTATACATAATACAGTAAAAATGTGTGTATATTCAGACATATTGACACTTTTTGTCACTTTATGTTTCAGTTCTCCGCAACAATGGAGAAGCCTCTAGTATTGCTTCACGTGTGGGTTGTGTTTTCCACAATCCGAGGGGAAGAGTCAGGTTTAAGCCGGGCGGCGGCAAACACCCCCATCCCTTCCATGACTCTAGAGTTAGCTCCTAACCCAATACCACAAGACTCTGCAACAGCGAACTGCTGGAGACTGGCTAAGCAGCTTATTAAGGCTGCCAAAATGCAATTGAGGGGTGAGAAAATTTCGGGAAAAGAACCAGGATGACGGCTTCAGAAGGGGTTTGAGGCGAGAAAATCCTTGGGATACAAAACCAACACAAGCCAAACTAGCGAAAAGAAGTTTTAAAGGGAGCCTACTAAACATTGTTTCTTGAGCTGTAACGTTCCCGAAATTATTTCAAATTATTTGTATATATTAGTACACAGAGAACCGGCAAACACGTCGCTTTTGTGGCTAGAATTATAGACGACCTCCTTCCACACACGCATGCAACGCTTTATCGTAAATTAGCATCAGCAGAGCGCAGTGAGGCCTACTTGCTCAGCTACCATCTTTTAAATTATGCGCTTAATAAGATGAAAAATCTTTAGAAAGTGTATTTCATCGTTTATTTAATATTTTGTTTTAAAATGAACAATCTACCGTTGGTAAACCAGAAATGCGCTTCCTGAAACTGAATATAGGCATAATAATTATAAAAAATATAAATGAAATACGTCTTTGAAAATGAATATCTAACTATCGAAATTGTCCTATTTTTGTATCCATTTTTAGAACTTAATTGTACTAGGCGCATATCACTACATACACTTGCACATACTTTTAATATCAGAACTCTACTAAAATAACAAACATTATTTTAAAATATTTTATATATAAAACAAATTAAAACTTACGATTTTTATTGAATAATGTTTAACGCCCGTTTTTACTACTGGGGCACCACAGGTGGTGGGCACTGATGATACATGAAATGAAATAATACTTTTTTTTAAGGAAGAAAACATCCCAGGCCTAAGTTTAGGGTACCTCCGCGGCATTTTCCATTTATGTGGAAAAAAATCTCAATCAGGAAGGACGGTCCTTGCGGGATCCTAACCCCAGACCTCCCGCTTACGAGTCCGCGCCTTAACGATCTCGGCCACCCGTGGCGGTATAATTTACGAAAAATAAAAAAAGCCAGGTAATACGGCACTACCCTAAATATACCGGATTAGGCACTTAAAAGTTCGGCAAAAAGGGCAAGACAATGTAATGATTTTTTTCCATAGACGGAGCTATCGAAGAAATATGAAACTCACTTTCATTATTTAAAATGGATGGATTGTTTTATTATTTAGTGTTTGAAGACGCATACAACGACTGCGTTATAATAGTTGAATATCAATAATTGTGATCATTTACTTTGAGGAGCCAGTTAACTACATGCTTACTCTATTTAATTGTAGGTTTGAGTCATCTGCAACTATTGCCTTATTAATCGAATGTAAACCAGCATTCATCCCATACATTCACTTTGTATATCTATAAAATAATTTATAGATAGATAATGGATAATTTTACAAGCTATATACATTCAATTTTACATGATATCTATCAAATGTGCTCAGAAACGGTACATGCTACTATATAACACCGGCTGACAATATAACAGTACGAGAATATATTTATACATAACGAGTCACTCATATAACTATTAACACACAAATAAATATATTACATGAAAACACACACATCACGCTTTCTCTTTATTCTTCATGTGTCTTTACATCACAATTATACGTTTCAGACACACACACACACTCACACACAAACACACACACACACAGCTTTTAATTATGCACGCTTTACATAGAAACGCATTAATTCTCTTCTTAAGGAAGCAAGTTCCAACATGCTAAGCTGCCTCTATTCGAGTGTGCAAACTTGGATCCACCAAGACAGCAAGCTCTGTTGTCTGTTTCACTGATAATTTTTTGTGTGTTCCAAGTCCCCAGACCAAGCCATGCTTAAGCCATCTAATCGATCCTTAAAATTCAAGTGTATATAATTTCTTTCCGGTTAATTTTTGGCTCATTACTAAGTTCCAATGATTTTTTTTTTTTTTTTTTTTTTTTTTTTTGTATGATGCTTCTATGTCTTTCCTGTTGATGTCAATTATCTTCCTCCATACATTATTGCTGTTCCTTTCCCCCTTCTCCCACACCCATCCATTCCAATTCCTTCTAATCCTCCCTTTAACCCTTCTACACGGTAACTATGGTGCTAGTTTCTTACTTGATGGAAGTAGGAAATTTCACTTAGTGAAGATTGATCTCTCTTTAATATTCGTAAGCAATATTTTACAGTGAGAGTTTTACACCGAATGGTATCTCCAAGGTATTATATAATAGAAAAGTAATTAAAGACAAAGGAACCGTGGATAACCAGCCAATGACTCAAGACCGTGAGCAACAAATGAGGGAAATGCAATTGACATTTTAGCAGTTTCGGCATACCATCCACATGTCAACACGAGATACATTTGGAACCACTCAACGAAGTGATCTGCGAATACTACATTCTTGCACATTCTACGCTTTCAACATTTCATTTCCTCTGTAAGTAATTAGTGATTACCTTCAAATAGGATATAATTCTCAGAATGACACCTAGAGCAACGGCAAGCTCATGAAATGTTCCTGACTAAGGTTTTATTTACGCCTGAAGGCTCCATTTACAAACTTTGTGCAGCTAAACTTTGCAGCATGCACTGCTGTTCAATTGAAAATCTATGACGTCTTCGAGACCTGTAGAAACAAAGACAGTGGTTTCTAAATATACGGTGCGGTTTGTAAATAATGAAAAAATTGGTTCCTATTTTATTTGTGGGACATTTTTAGTGACAAGTAGTCATAGTTCTTAACATAAGTGCTCCGACAATTATTAGAAGAAATTGAACGGAATATACGACAATCCAATGTTATACCAACATAACGGAGTTCAGCAATTCTGCACGACTATGAATGGCCCTCAAATATATGTATTGTATTGTAGTCAAATAAATCGTTAAATACTAAATAAAAGTATTAATCCATTTAAAACAAAGAAGATAACTTTTAAATCTCCTTGACATCTCTTCTTATGAAAACGTTAACAATATAACATAAAGCCAAGAAACTTTATATGAAAAACTTTCTAACACCACTAAAAATGACCGCGTTATTCAGTTGGCCTATTATAAGTGTTTTATCCTGTTCAATTATTACAGCACAATATTGTGATCACTAAGAAACAACATTTCAAAATTCGGTAAAAAAAAAAAAAAAAAAAAAAGTTAAAGAATTTGATTGGCTCCAGTGCTGGCGTTCAACCAGAATAAAAGGATAGAACACATAAAGAAAATATATAAATTCATACTTTAAGTTTCTTCATTCAGTTTGTATGATAGAAATAAACTATATTAGTGGATCTGAAAATGGAATTTAATACATCTATTTATTTTCATTTGGAAAAATAATTATGCTACATTATTGTTGGCCTAACGTTCCTAAACTGTGTTAGTACTAAATTTCACGCTTAAACGTGTCGATCCTGGTGGTGTAGTGGTAACCACAATTGCCTCTAAACCCAATTTCGCTGGTTTAAACCCGGCCAGGATCAATGGATGTTTTTCGGGCGTAAAAATCCTAAGTACGGCTTCCTTCGGAAGGGAAGTAAAGCCGTGGGTCCCGTGTCGTACATTTACGGCACGAAAAAGAACCTCAAGCCTGAAAGAAGAGGTCTCTGAGCAAAATTTGTCGGCCGTTTCACGCCCTGAATTGAATGGGACGCTGATAACCTGAGATGTTAAAGAGCGTCCGTAAATATAACAAATCAAAAATCACGCTTAAACGCAAAGAAAAACTACTTGTTCCTAATTAAATAATATAATACAGTTTTGATATAGAAACACGATTATGTACGAAAAGTGTTTATTAAGCTTGCATCCGTGCACTGTAAGTGGCTATCTGTTTTATATTTTTATTTGTCAGTATTTACAACGAAGTGTTTGAAAATGTAATTTTATTATTCCATTATTTTGTTGTTTTGATTTTCTTATCAGCCCTGTTCCATTATTATTTTAAGAACACGAGTATAAAATATTTGAATTTTACTTTATAGTTATATTTCCAAATATTTCGTATTAAAGTGTGGTTTATTGCAGTACCTGTACATATATAAAGAAATTTAGACCGTAAAAGACCTAGAGGCCTAGCTGTTGTACAGATGCCGATGATAATGAATTTGATAGAGACAAAGCCGAAACATAAAAAGTTGGAAAAAATGTGGCTACAAGGGAAAGTTGTATTTGTTATAGGTATAATGGAAAATGTGCTAGAAAGTTGCACGATTCAAATGGCTTCAGAAAAGGTCGGTGGCTATGAACCCACAAACTTCATTTGAATTAACGGATGGGAATTTCAATTGATGCACTAGAGGGTAAACTCGCCACATGATCAAGTAAAAGGCTCAAGCGACAGGTGCCAACCAACTCGCTAACAAACAATGGGATCACGCTGTGATACGCGTGTTAAAATCTGGAATAGAAGGTGACGACTGAATTCGATGATTGCAAGGGAGGTCAAAGGGAATAAGGGGGAATCCGGCACTTCGCATGAGCTTTCCTGTTGTTTACGGGAGTCTCCCAGAGTCTCTCCCTCCCTTTTCCAGGAACCATTGTGAATAGAAATCCCTGCAGTAATTGGCAACTTGTACCGCCTGATGTTACACTGTACTACACCTTCATTATTACTGCTGCTACCTATATGTAATGCCGTCTTTTTCACTGTTACGTTCTGGCGGCCATGATTTTAATTTCTTTTGTCGGCTAGTGCGGTGCCATCATTAGCGGGGTAGAGATAGAGATGAGCACATTGTACCTCTCACCATACAAGTTTGCCTTTCTATTTCATTGCAGTTGTACTAGTTTACATTTCAGTTTCGTGTTTTATGAGTTCTATCTTGTTAAATTGCAATATAAAAAAGTGTATGCACCTTGGAGCAGCAAAACCTCAACACTGTATTATGTGCTTTCGAAAAATAACAGATTTTGACGCGAAAGCAGAAATAATGAAGCAATACTAAAAAATTCGAGAAATTGCAACAGATGCAAAACATTAACAGGATTAATTGTTCTATAATTGCAATTTTGGTGTGTATTATTTCTTATCTTTTTGGAAATTAATTGCGTTAATCATTGAATATGGTCACTTCAGGAAACTTCTATGAAAAGTGGGTCTCTATAAAGATGAATACACACGAGGAATCTGCCTCTCATATCCTCGAAAGAAAGGGACTTGTCTCTATAACCAGGGAAGATCTGTGAAAGGACGCCAACAATGTAACCTAAATACTGCCACTTGTACAAGGAACGAAAAACAATAAAGGTGTCCCTCCCAATGGTAACACAAACTTTATAGACTGACGTGCTGGAGGATGCTAAAACTCCATTAACTCCATTAAATTCCCCCATTACCTACCTACTTAAAAAGTCTAAACTCTCTTGCGAAATGTTCATTCGAATGCGTTTTTCGTCTATTGTTAACAAAGACTGCACCCTCGAGCGGAAATTTTCTAATACCCAAAAACTTCTGTAACATGCAGTGGACACGGCCTACCAAGCCTTTGTAATGTCCGACAAATTGCGTATCTTCAATACGTAATCAATGAGTAGGCATTGCTAATTTTTTTTTTTTTTTTTTTTTTTTTTTTTTTTCCCCACAATTTATTCGGTCGTAGCAGTTTTGGGACGCCCCGAGAGCTCATTTAATTGAATGCATACATTACTACGCTTAAACTCAGCAGCCCACTTTTTAACGTTGAAAAAAAAGTAGAGAATCCTCTTTAACGTGGAATTTAACTCCTTTTGTAAATATGTTGGAGTTAAATTCTTCACAATGAAATACCCGTCACAGCTCATATTTCAGTTTTATCCAAGTTTGCAGAAAATGTTAACACTAATTTGTTTACAGGATCGTTAAAAACAAGTGGCTAAACTTACGCGTCTAAAACTTCATAGCTCGCCATCTAAAGGATAATTCCTAAAAACTATTATAGTAATTTGGCTATTTTCACGACATCCCTGTGTCAGGCCGAGAACTTTAGAATACATATCATGTGTTGAACTATTCAACACGCATGGTACCATATGTTAAGATGTTCAGCCGATTTTTCCAGTGTCTTGGGGGAACAGTTTTCTAGCACCCCATAAGATAGATAGCGTAAGGCCTCACTCTGTCCGCACGCCTGATATGGAGGAACGTGTGTTAGGTTTAGTAGAAGACAATCCTAGAACCAGTTGCGATGAATAGCAGCAGCGGAAGGCGTTAATCATCCTTTATCTGGGTGGTAGTTCATCAATAATTGCTGTACCCATACCATGTCCAGGCCCTAAAACCACAAGACCATCCTGCCAGATTGCAAATTTGCCAATGGTTCTTGCAAAAGTTTAGTGCAGATCTATTGTTTTCAGCGAAGATTTTGTTAATTTGTGAGGCAATGTTAGCAAGTGAGAATTTTCATAATCAGCAGGTGTGGGATGCTGAAAATCCTCATGCAGCTCAAGAAACAAGACATGGTGCCGATTCTCAATCAACGTATGGGCAGGCATTCTTGGCGATAGATTAATAGGGTCATACGTGCTACAGCAGAGGTTAACTGGGGTTCGTTATCAGGGTTTTCTTATTAACGTATTGCATCTTGTCGAAGGGTGTGCCTTGTCAGCAAAGACTACAGGTGTGGTTCATGTACGATGGCGCACTAGCACATTTTTCCGCACCTAAAACTGACATCTCAGGGCCATTGGATTGGTCAGGAAGACCCCACACCTTGATTTGTTTGTTCTCCAGGCCTATATTCCCCAGACTTTTGGCTATGGAAACATATGCTTGAATTGGTCTACGCCACTCCAATCAACGACGTGCAAGCACTACAGGATCGCATCTTCAAAGCATGTCAGCACATTCAAGAACCCCGAATGATTTATTTATGGACGCTCTTTAACAGCTCAGGTCATCAGCGTCCATTCAACTCAGGGCGTGAAACGGCCGACAAATTTTTGCTCAGAGGTCTCTCTTTCAGGCTTGAGGTTCTTTTTCGTGCCGTAAATGTACGACACGGGACCCACGGCTTTACTTCCCTTCCGAAGGAAGCCATACTTGGGATTTTTACGCCCCGAAAAAATCCATCGGTCCTGGCCGGGTTCGAACCCGCGATCTTGACATTCAAGAACAACCAGGTTAATGTCAAAGAGCGCCGATTCTTTACGCTGAAGGACAGAGGGATGAATTTCTATAAACGAATGTCACATTATGCATCTCCTATGAACGTATTCAGATCTCAGAAAGTATTGTTGTAGATCCCATGCTTATTCGATATCTTTTCCTTGTTTTGATGCATCTCTTAAAATATGGGACACATTTTCATTTTTATTATACATTAAAATGTGATATACTCTTTTTTAATATCTGAATCTGGCATTGCATTATAAGAATTTTTGTAGCACAATAGCAATATGTTTATTTCTAAATATTGCTGAATAGTGACATACTCGTTCAAAAGCATATTATTCTGCATCATTTGTAGTATTTCAACCGCACTTATATAAATATGTTGCTTTATTATTTATTAGTAACGAAATGACAAAAATTAATGCAACAACGGATAATATATGTCTTCCTGTCCTTTATTCATGTGCGAATCTTTCCTATAAATGCCTAAAGAAATATCGATATTATTTGAAAAAAAAATAGAATATAAAGAACCTTGGTTCTAGTTGCAGAACTTCATTGACTCAAAGGTGTTACTATAAGTATAACATTCCAGAGATATGATAATAAAATTGCACTCTCAACTTGATAAAAATACAGATAAATCAGGATGTTACATCTTTAAAATGTTCATTTAGTATCAGGTGCCAGTTTCGAATGAATATTAATCGCCGCTATTTAACCCTTTTAATATATCCTTATTATTGTTAATTTATAAACAGCTTCATGGTTTGAAAGTGTTTAAAACACTCGTTGCCTTCAGTATTCCAAGTTATTATAAAAGTAGGCTTTGAGTTATTAGTAATTTAACTTTAAGTATTAATTTATAACTTCATTTACAGGCATACTTCTGAAATATAAAGTCATTGTTTCAAATCTTTTAATACATATTTGTAAAGCAGATGTTTTTTAGGTATTCCATAAAATGGACAATTAGTGCAGTAATATAATTCCTGTAAAAGAGTACTTATCACCTAAAGAAATTCATATTGGATGTATTAAAGATTCTGGAATTTCCTCTCCATTTTCACTAATGGGCTGCTTAATACAAACATAGCCGTATCAGCTTTAAAGATATCCACGTTAAGGACATCTATATGTACAATAGCAGCAAAACTCCTGGATCGTGTGTGTGTGTGTGTGTGTGTGTGTGTGTGTGCGCGCGTGCGTGCGTGTTAGATGATCAGCTAGTTAGAAACTGATGAGAGGCGCTTCAAAAGAAAGTAAAATAACGGTAAAGTTAAAAAGTCCGTCACACCGAAGCTGCGTAAACCAAGCGAATTCCTCACCTGGTAGAGTAACTTTAAATATATATATAACATTCAAATTATGGTGTTATTAATTAATGAAAGGAAATAAATTATGGCATTACTGTGTGGTATTACGGAAACGAAAAATTGGAATTCTTGCACTCTAATAGCATCACAAAAGACAAACTACATTATTATTATTATTATTATTATTATTATTATTATTATTATTATTATTATTGCTGTTGTTGAAATTAAATCAGTAAAATTAACGGTATACTATTAATTAAATGAAATGTATGACCACTAACGACAAAGCAATATATACTGTGTGGTTATTTTTAAACGTTTTCAAATGTAGCCATGTTTATGAACTGAGGCCTTGATATCTTTACATTCACTAAAATAGAGAAAAATAGCGGAGAATTTCGAGTTACGTAGTGTATTTAAGATGATGATGTTCATATCTTACAATAAAATAAAGACATGTTACTATTCAGAAACATATACAATGTACAAAGTAAATATACACAATAAACAATTGATAGTTTCATCGATTTTCATGGGATTTGAAATTTAATTTAAATGTTATTGTACTAAAAACATGTAACGTAAACTTTTTCTGAAGGTTATTATAGAGTGCTCTTACATATAAATATACTTTTCATACACATATGACATTAATATTTCACATTTTCTATCATCACGAGGATGCTTTTGGTAAATATAAAACATTTGCATCGTTATAAATACTGTTTATATTTTTAATTAATTTTCAATTTTATTTTAAAACAATATAGAGAAAATTAAACGCAGGAGCGCTTTTTAAATATCAGTTTTCAAGTATATCTATATTCCTAATGGTTCAATTTGTCTAATTTTCGGAAACTATTTTTCTTACAAATGGTATATATCGAATTTTGTTGTTAAGAAACAAATATTGGTGCCGCTAAGGCGATTTTTAAATTTAGGATTTTAGATAAACCCTTACTCCTAATTAATCCATTTCCTGATTTGCAGAAACTATTTTTCTTGTTTTATTTCAATGGCATATACCGACGCTTCAACCCCCACTCGTTTTTAGTAATACCCTCAATCCTAAAGGCTCGATTTCTCGGTTTTTCTGAAACCACTTAATAATTTATTATTAAAGAAATAATCGAGTTTCGTTGAGGGAAAAAAAATGCGGCCTCTAGAGCGATTTTAAATAAAAATCGCTTTAGGTTAACCCCTACTCCCAGTGGTTCAAATGGTTATTTCATGGTTATATGCATAGTTTCGTTGAGAATAAACAAAATTTGCAACCGCTAGAACGTTAAGAAGACTTGTCAATATCAATTGATGCGGGAGCTTCAAGTCAATTATTGCACTCTCGATAAAAAAGATATTGTATACGCGTAACAGATTTCTATTGCGCTAACCACAGTAAGCACTAAAATGTTTGTTGAAGTACCCATTAGCTTACCGTAGCGTGTCCGCTGCTCCACTGAATACTAGCGCCCGGCTTTTCCTCTCATTAATCATTGGCTTAAATGCGCATTAACACTCAAGCATAGGTCTTTAATGCTATTGTTATGTACATTTAGACACTTCCTGTATCTTGTAAGATTCAAATTAAAACAATCTGTTTTCAAATGATGAGCATTTAGGGGTTTTTTTTTTTTTTGAGAGAACTGCGCTGTATAAGGGTGATTAAAAACACATACGCAACACTTAATATGTTGTGCGGGACGGCAAACTGAACGATTTCAAGAGAAAGCATATGTCCAGAAATGATTGTGGTGTGGGCGCTGTGGTGCGTCAAGTTATGGCAAGTCTTCGGGTGATGAGCATGCGTTCCACATTTTGTCAAGAAATCTCCCCAACCTAACAAGAGATCACATTGTTAAAAGCGTTCAAATTCTTGACCTCCATTGTGATTACATGCCCGGAACGCTCTCAATCTACTCTGCATTACCAGAAAATCAATTTTGTAATAGAATTGAAAATGCTATTTTTATTTTAACCCTAACAGTTTTTTACCCACAACAATTTTATCTTCATTAGTTAAACACTGAAAACGAAATTATTATGTCACAATTATTTCAACCATATTAAATATAAATAAAAGACCAGAAATGTTAATATTCTCAAATTATTCAACTAGCGATAAAGGCATGACTTTTGCAGACAATACAAGAGAAGGTGTAAAGCGATATGAACGCAGCACACATATGAATTTAAGTAGTTTTAAACAGTTTAGTTTACAATAAAAATTATCTAAGAACACAATGAAATTTATCAACAATATTCGTGTATTTTGTGTATTAAGTATTGTCAACTTTGTGATCAATATCTAAAGATAGTTTTCTATGAATCAAATCTGAAAATATACCATATCTCTAATGTTTTGGGGATGTTACTTAGTTGAAACTGTAAACAATAGCACTTTGGAGTATAAAATAACACATAGATAATATTTAATCCATCTGGTAGCACATAAGGGTGTATTTCACTATTCAGTACGAGAAGGGATGAATACAATGCAACTTTGCCTGAAGCTGTGAGAGAAGAAAATATCCGAAGTTCGGTAGCTCATTGTTTCTGCTATGACGCACATTGAAAAGGACGCTTATCTGCAAGGTGTATACAGCCTAAATAGGCATCGTAAGCCTTCACTAGCAAACAAGAGAGAATTTGTTAAAGCAACGACGTTTCCAGCTGCTCATAACTGCTCATTTTAGACTTTGATTTCTTGTTACATACATATTTTGCACTGTAGTTCATTAATTTTAATGTATCTGCTCATTTACAAGAATTATGGGAATGATTATGTTTAATTGCCCTATGAAGAGCTTATTATTTTAAATAGTATTCTATACTTTATTGTTTTATAAGAGAGCAATGTAGCAGTATAAGTATAGAAACATGTAACTGTGTGCTTCATTAGCTGAGCTGAATGTACATACTTGTATGTAGGTTATGTAACTTAGACATCAGCGTTGTTTCCTGTACTACTATCAACTAGACCGTGTGCATGGTTGTCTAGCTAGATAAACCGACTTTATACAGTTCAGTTTGCTGATGGCAGATAAAGTGATTAGCAGATTGCTAAAGCTCTAAGGATGAAAATAGCACCAGAAAAACGTGCTTCAATTTAATTCAGTTGAGGGAGCTGGTTTGTCGATTCTTCATACTGCTAAACAATGTAACTTTCTATTGGTGGAGTGGAATACACTCTTGTCAGCTATACAAATATTGGTAGCAACTAACATGTACCTAGCAAAACTACGAAAACTGCTTATAAATTAATTTAAATTACCATAAAAGTAATAGATTTAAGACTACACCACAAATATGTGCAAAATTTGTTGAGATTATTTGAGTTACAAGCCAGCAGAGCGCACTTCTCCTTATATAAAATAACCTAAATATAGTAGAAATGAACAAGAAAACTAAAGAAACATATTAAGACTACTTTCAGAGCATGTGGCAATAAGAATACCATTTCTAAAGCCTATTAACTTAAATAAAAGACTCCATTGGGCTAGACAACATCGACACTGGACACTACTGAATGGTCTACCTAAGTACTTTTAGCACCTGAATCCAAATATGCGCGCTTTGGTCCTAGGAGATGAATGGAAAGGAGAGGTTTCCTACCACTGTTTACTTCTGTTAAACATGGCAGGGTCTATTATGGTTTGGGAGTGATCTTCTGGGAATCAAGTGTGATAGTGTGAAAATCGAATGAAAATGGAACATAAAATTCTTCATTGTTTTGCAAAAACTAATTTAATCTAATAGGAAAAAGTTTCGTTTTGTAACAAGATAGCAATTCTAAACACCTATTTGGACACTCTGTGATTGTATTGCATCTAAAATAAGCAGAAGGTGCTGAAAGATGTAACTTGGCAACAGCTACGGAACACAAACACCCAGGATTTACTGTATTAATTATAACATAGTACATAATGACAAAATTGAATCAAGTTGTTTAATACTTATTCTGTTAGCTCTGTTTACAACTAGAGCTTGCACACTTTTTGTTCTGTTTCAGAAATGGCTTTTTTCCCATGATAGAACGTGAAAAATAAATAAGGCAGGAATATATCTCCGATTGTAAAATTTACCAAGCGTTTTAAAAATCGGCATTGATTAAAGGATTGTGGAAATTGTTACTGTTGGCAAGAAGTTCTTAAACTCCCCCTGGTAAAATACTGAATGCTTGAAATGTAGTCAAACATGTGGCGAGCAGTGAAATTGTAGCAGGTATTATGTTCCACAAGTTTATGTAAAGAGTTGCACATTTTTAGGCAATAGGAAACACAAGTATATAAAAATAGCCGTTTTAGATCTAGGTTTTTACAACCAGTGTTAATGTGGAGGGGGTGGTTTTGCATTAATATATGATTCACATTAAATAGTTATATAACTGCTGCGTAAAAATGCTTTCCTTCTATGATATTCAATTTGGAGAAAACTGTGTGCACGGTCGGTTATTTTTCTCATCTATCAAAAAAAAAAAAAAAAAAAATTGAAAGAATGACCTCCTTACGGTCTTACAACTTTAAAATATATATTACAACATCCAAGTCGATAATGCTTGCAAGTTGTCTGTTACAAAACACAATGAATAGTGGATAGGAAAAAATATATTCTTTTCGGGCTAATTAACTACGTGACATTTTTGGTTCTTTTAATTACAGGGTAATTATAAGAATGAGGAATTTAAAAAAATCCTACTCTAGTTCGCAGTTTAGTAAATTTCGTTACTGTTAACTATACACAGCTAAGGTGCAGATGATCAGAACGTTTATCTAAGAAAATTCTAAATTAACAAACATGTCGAATTTTGACATTGGTCAGTACTATGAACTAAGCTGTGTCATAAAGTATCTAATAAGCAGGACCTTTCATTAATGAAGTTAAAAGCTAAAGTTTGTAAATATATAAATATTATCTCAAGAGCCGCCACTGTTTGGCTGTCTCAAAATCAAAGAGACAAAATTGATAAGGTTGTCAAGCAAGTATATTAAAAACTTGGAACCTTCTCTGGGAACTATAATTCTAGTACAGTAATAAACATTGTCACAAACTTTTGGCTTGTACTGTACAATCGGTTGTCAAGGCCCTAATCCACTCACCCCTGATCATTGTACGTTCAACAAGCGTATATCTTCTTCTTAGCATAGAGTGGGGCTAATACGAAATCAGAGCTGCTCTGCATGAGTTGAAAAGTCATGAAAATTTCCAGACCTAAAAGTTATGAGGATTAACGAAAGATTTGTGTACAGGACAATCATGGGATTGATCGAGAGTTTGTCTGCGTTGCATTGTACGAACAGCGATGGCTTTAAAGTTCCATCCGGAAACGGTTAAATATGACACGGGAAATGCATTTGTCACAACGATCGATGTCCAGGGTATTTAATGAAGATCTTGGACTTAGAGCTTACCAAATTGAAGCCACAAATGAGGAATCAGAGGGAATTGAAATCGAGAGGTTCCTGCTACGGTACGGCAAAAATAGACAATTTAAGGTTCGATTTACTGGCAAGAAAATTCACTATTGAAGATAATTTTAACTGCAAGAATGACAGAAATTTCCTTCAAGCGCTTGAGAAGTCCATAAGAGAGTTTCCAATGTTCTTCAGTCATGGTTTGGTGAGGGGGGGGGTGACCTTTGAGGGTTCAGGCTTCATTTATGTAAAATGGGGTAAAACCAATGGAAAAGTTATGTAGCAATGTTTCTGGACCCTATTGTGATGCTGTTGAATAATCCATGGGTAATAATGAACCGCAAAATTTCCAGCAAAATACTGCCTCAGCTCATAAGGCAAGGATGACGCAAAATTGGCAGCTATTAACCCTGATCTCAAACCTTTGGGCTACAAACTGTGGTCAGTGCTAAAGGGGACTGTCTGCAGAAAGAGGCATCCTATAATTAAACGTTTAAAGCGCTTCTTAATGGCAGCAGTGATGCATTTTCGCAGTTAACCCACCCATTCTGCAATAGATGGCTGACCAGGGACAAGCAGCAGCAGCATTAGTATTTTGTTTATTTATTGACGCTCTTTAGCATTTCAGGTCACGAAAGTACAATTCAATTCCAGGTGTGAACAAACCGATATATTTTGTTCAAAGGCCTCATCTTTCAGGCTTGAGGTTCTTTTTCGGGCCACAGCTTTGCTTTCCATACTTAGGGTTTTTACGCCCATAATCCCCATCGACCCCGGCAGGGATTGAACCCTCCGATCTTGAGTCTACGAGGGAAGTATGACTATCCACCAGAACCGGCTGCTGGCAGAGAGGAGTCTGTTTGAATGCAAAAGGTGAACATTGTGAAATCTGACTGTAAAACATCTGAGTGCAATAAACTTAAAGGAAATTAAAAGATCTCAAAACATATTTAAGATATTCGCAAAATAGTGTGCGACAGTATTTGTGGCTAGACCAGATTATAAGTACGGAACGGTATAGGAATAAAATGCCTCCAAGGCATAATAAACCAAGACGTAGAGTTTTCTAGGCAACTGTTAAAGCCAATTTGGACACTGGTTGAAAGAAACTTAAATTTTGTTCCTTGTAATGAATATATTTCAAGTTGTAGCTTTGTATTTTTATAGCATAGACATGTTTTGTACTGATTTAGTTATTTTCTGTTAGAAATGTATGATTATTTATCTTTTGGATTAGTTTTATTAAGATTTTGAATTTGTGTATTGATAATTTTATATCAGGAACTTATAAGCTGCATTGGCCTTAATATGCGATAGTAGGTATATAACAACTCTTCAAAGAACTATGAAAGTGGCATATGCAAAAATACCGTCAAAATTATACAAACTGGATCATAAGAACATGTTCATGCACTGAGACTAATTCACTTACTATTTAGGTAGCGATCTTATCGGTCAACAAGTTTCTCCGTAAGTCGAAAATTACATTGATTAGTGACTGTAGGTATACAACAACTCTTCAAAGAACTATGAAAGTGGCATATGCAAAAATACCGTCAAAATTATACAAACTGGATCATAAGAACATGTTCATGCACTGAGACTAATTCACTTACTATTTAGGTAGCGATCTTATCGGTCAACAAGTTTCTCCGTAAGTCGAAAATTACATTGATTAGTGACTGTAGGAAAAGTACCAAATCTGACATTTGGTAATGTCTCCTTCGGTTCTGAACTTTTTATTTATTTATTTGCATAGACATCTCCTTGTGAACTTTAAGTTCTTCAACGTTTGTGCTAATGCTTACTGAACATTTATCCGCAGATTATAAAGAAAATGACATTTTGAAATTCTAAGAGTAAATACGACGCCCAGTCACAATATACAGTGTTTCTCCATACAGCTACAGAATATAAGGACGGTCCGCTTATAAACTGTGTGAGGCTTCAAACTGTGCGAATAGAACAAAAGCGATCCAACTTCGTCTTTTCAATTAGCATGCAACTTTATCTTTGCTCCATATCCTCACCTACTTGCCTTGTCATCTCTAATAGATCATCTACCATTGAAATGGATGTTGTGTATGATATGGTAACTTCCATTTTCTGTTTTTAACTAATGAATAATGAAAATTGATGACGGAGGAGCCGAGTAGGACCCTTTACCTTGTCAAGCGGCTAATTTTCTCCATTACGGTTGAAAGCCGGTTACCGCATCTGATTAAGGCATTACGCTCTGTTGCTCCCAAAATTAACCGAAACGAGAGCGCATGAAAGTCATTCATGTAGTTCTTATGTCAAAATTAGGTACATTGCTTGAAGTTCATACGTGGCTAAGCACATTGCAAAGTTTGATTTATAGATGACCAACAACCACATGTTTATTATCTCACCGAGGCTTGCTTACAACATTTATTTAAACTAGTGCGACATTAATAGCAACTTTAAAACAGGTAAGCAGAAAGAAAGGCGCCATTTTATTTTAAAAAGTGCATTGTTTTCATGTGATTTGCTTAAAGTTCATTAAGTAATTGATATTATTAGGCGAGTTTACAAAATTCATTTTTGTAGATAAAAGGCAAGTTTTCCGATGTACAGAGCGTCAGTTAATAAGACGGAAATGAAAAATGTTATTTTTAAAGATATGGGAGGCTCATTTCCATGTTGTGTATTATATTTTATGCAAATATCTATAAAGCACGAAAATACTTTATATTCAAATAAAAATGGCAACTTATTGTCTACACTTTGATTGGAATCAAGCTGTAATCTCATGTTTGGTCATTAGCAAATGATCAAACTTGTACTACGAAAAAGTTCATTATCGGTCGCAAGGGAATTCCGAAAGAATGAAGCCACTGCTATTGTACTCAAGAAGTGATTTTTGACAATTTTTTTTTCAAATCCCCATCGATCCTGACCACTAGATACCGAAAATGACAATGAATATATATATATATATATATATATATATATATATATATATATATGTATTGTGTTTGTGTTTGTTAACTTTCTAATTGTCGCAATTTTTGTTTTTTCTCAACGAAACTCGGCATATAACTATCATTTAAAACTAATTCGTTGAATTCGTTAATCAACAAAATTGGATCAATGAGGGTGGGGGTTAACCTAATGCGAATTTTTTTTTAAAAAATTGAAAAATCGCTCTAACGGCCGCAATTTTTTCCTCGATGAAAATTTGTTTAAAATAAATTTGTAAAATGCTTTTCGAAAATCATTGCAATGGGGCCATTAAGAGTGGGAGTATACCTGAAAAACCAGTTGGGGTTAAAGCGAAATTTAAAAATCGCTCTAACGGCCGCAATTTTAAATTTTTAAAAGGAAACTTAATGCAACCCACAGTTACATTAAAATAGTTTCTGAAAATCAGCTAAGTATGGCTATTAAGAGGGGGGGTTATCTGAAACCTAAAAATTTAAAAATCTCTCTAGCGGCACCAATATTTGTTTATTCACAATAAAATTCGGTACATACCATTTAAATAAAATAAAAAAAAACAATTTCCGGAAAATCGGACCATTAGGAGTAGTGGCATACTTGAAAACCTAAATTTAAAAAGTGTTCTTGCGTTTAATTCTCTCTATATAGTTTTGAAATCAAAGGACAAATTAATTCAGCATATAAACTCTACATTTTTAATGATAATTTGTTTTATTATTACAAAAGCATTTTCCTGAAGACAGCAAATGTGAAATATTTCTTTAATATGTATGTGAGAATTATATTTGTATGTAAGAGCGCTCTGTAATAACCTTCAGAAAACGTTTTCGTTACATATTTTTACTACAATAACATTTCAATTAAATTTCAAAATCAATGCAAATCGATGAAACTTTCGACTGTTTATTGATAGTTTTATAAATTTGCTTATTATATTGTATTTTTAAATAGTAATATGCTTTTATGTAAATGAAACACATGAACATAATTATCTTAAATACACAATGGAACTCGAAACATTCTGTTAATTTTCTGTTGGATCGAAGAATGAGGTATTAATATTTCCATCTGTTAAGAGTATAGTAATTGCGCCTCTATTTTAGTGAATGTTTAGATGGTTTCAAGGGCTCAGTTCGTAAATAGTTATATATAAAAAAAATTTAAAAATACCAACACAATATAGCTATCATTGGTCATATATTTCATTTAATTAAAGTATGCCATTAATTTTTGTGATCTAATCTCATTAATAATAATTCTTAAAGTGTAGTTTCTCTTTTATAATACTTATAGTTTGCAAGAATTCTAATTTTGTTCCCCTTATACCACACAGTAATGTCATAACTTATTTCATTTTTAATTAATAAATCAATAATTTGGATTTAACACATTTTTTTTAAAGTTGCCCAACTAGGTGAGGAATTCGCCTAGTTTACGCAGCATCTGCGTGAGGGACTTTTTTACTCTTATGTACTTCCTCATGCCGGTGTAAAGTGGAAACTTAAAGCTGAGATGAGTAATCAGACACGCACCTAGTACAGTGATAACAACATTTCTATTTTGGATTTATCTTTAAACGATTTTTATTTGCCGAAATATAAATACGTATGAGTTCAATGCTCATTAAATCGTATATTCTTTTTCAAATACATAGGCTGTACAATAAAGCCTGCATGCTTTATTACTCTTTCATCTATAGGATCTATGATTCTCCAATTTCTGTTATTGTTGTAATTATATTCGTCTACATTTTATGAGAAAGAATAATTACAAATGATTTAACTTAACAATAATTGTTACCTTAATGCGCAATGTACACCTGGTACTAGTTACATTGTTGCCACCCCCGGTTCCAGTTTATGAGGTGTGCAAATTGAGATATGTTCTGTTCGGAATACAGAAAAATGGGACAATATGCTGATCTGAAATTCTGCTTTCGTCTGAACAAATAATCAGCTGAGAGCTATACAATGTTACAAGAAACTATGTAGGATTTGTTGTTTCCTATAGTATAGCTCGAATATGGTTTAAACTTTTTTAATTTTAATTTTGCAATGCTTACATCTTGATAATTTGATTCTACATCAGAACATTATATTCCAGATTAAGTTTTTCTATTCCTCTTTTACGTTTATCAGTATATTTTAAATTAGACATATTTTGAAACTACAATGCTAATACTATAACTAAACAAAACTAAAACTTAAAACCACATCGGTACTGGAAACCACAACGTCGTCGAATAACATTAAAAACACTTTAAAAAATTCTCAAAATTTCACTAGGTGCCCTTCACACGTTGGTAACCGAAAAGTTGCACGTGAGAGCGTTTGTGCGCGTCCAATACTGCCAACTCCCGAAACAAACGATATTGCATGCAGGTTTGCAGAGGTTGAAGTTGATGTGATAGAAAAATGCCAAAGGTAATCACTTCAGATGAAAACTGACTACATCATTTTGATCCTGAGGGCAAACAACAAACTCTATATGGCAATTTACATGATTACAACATTACAAAACAAAAGATAGAAAGAAAAATGTGTTTGCTTTGGCTGGAATATTTAAATATCTACTTTTTCGACAATAACGACATAATTTACCAACAGATCGTATCTGCACACACAATTGCAACTGGACAATATTACCGAGATGTCCTAAAATTCTGCAAGATAATATGAGGCATCTGTACGTATTACAGCTTTACTTCTCCCCCAATCTCAATACCAATGGTTTTAATAGTTAAATCAGAGTTTATATTTTTCACAACTAGCGTTTAAAATAAGAACAATATTATAAATAATTTTGCTACTTATTAGACATGCCACATTTCCGTGCAACAAGCTGAATGCTGCACCACGATAATGCACAGTCGCACACCGCAAATGTTGTTGCTGAATATTTCACAAAATCAATTGATGTGTGTCCCTCACCCTCCCTATAGTCCATATTCAGACCCATATGACTTTTCTCTCACCACATTGAAGAAACTCTATCACCATAAGCAGCGATAAAGGCCGCTGAGGTGATTCTGAAGTACCTGTCCAAAAATAGTTTCCAGTAAATCTTTGAAGGTCGGTCCTGGTTGTGTAGTGGTTACCATACTTGCCTCCTACACCCAAGATCGCGGGTTCGAACCCGGCCAGGACCGATGGATTTTTTCGGGGTGTAAAAATCTTAAGTATGGCTTCCTTCGGAAGGGAAGTAAAGCCGTGGGTCCCGTGTCGTACATTTATGGCACGAAAAAAAACCTCAAGCCTGAAAGAGAGGCCTCTGAGCAAAATTTGTCGGCCGTTTCACGCCCTGAGTTGAATGGGGCGCTGATGACCTGAGGTGTTAAAGAGCGTCCATAAATAAATCAATAAAAAAATCTTTGAAGACTGGCAGAAATGCTGGGAGAAGTGCAACGGGGGTTACTTTGAGAAATATCATCAATATTATGAAGATGAAGCAAGGTAGGTAGTCAAAAAAGCATTGAACAACCCTCGTAACTCAGAATCGTATTCTTTTCTCATAGGTTCGACCTGCATAGTGGCATAGCGTCTAGGAGTTTACTAAAAATATCTCAAAATATTTATTCTACTTTGCACCGATCTAATTAATTCACAACCGTATTATTCGAACAGTAAGTTTTTTCCGCAGAAATGAGGTAAAGACTTCAGTGCAAGAATTTTAATTAAAAATAGAATTAATTAATTTTACAGTAGACTCACAAAATCATGTCAATGTCATCTTTAGGGATGACTTCATATGTAACTGTAAAGAATTTCGAAATTATCAGTGAAGGTATAAAACGTGTATAGAGAAATACATTTTTTCAATTCTGTTTTTTATAGCAGCAATCGCTTCTAGGGGGAATGAAAGAGCGATGACCACGCCGAACACCGTACTGGTATTTAACGTGATTTTGAAAAACAACCTCACCACAATCCGCAAAATTGAAAGTTATCGTTTGCTCACAACATTCGAAGGACTTTTGAATGTATTTTATATCCCGTATCATCAGAATGACCGACTGATTGCGATCTTTTCGCTCATCTTAAAAAGCATCTTAATGCTCAGTTTAAACATGAAAAATATTAGCGTTAATCCACTGGTGAAATTAATTTCTGAAAATGGCAGGAGAATGTGCACAGGAATACTTTTATACACAGGGCTTTCAATTCAAGACTTATAACTATGTATTTGACATAAATTGAATTTAAACAAAAAACACATCAATTTAGATATTGAAGGAAATTTTAACATCAAAGTTAATAAAAAGTTTAACATTCTCACCCCAGCCACCCCTATTTTTAATTTTCAAATGACACCTTTACCTTTTGATGCTTACTTTTTAAAGAAAATAAAATTGCTGTCACATCGTCTGGTAACCTAGACTGTCGTTATTGAGCAATAGTGGTGCTTTGGTGACAAATTGTTTTAAAACGGCGTATACCCTTCAAGGAAGAACAGACTGTAAATGGACTAATTAGGAATTCCAAAATAGGCAGCATTTTACTCAAAATTTGTAATTTTACTCAAACTTCATTTTCAATCTTCAGATTTATTCATACATGGTTCAAATTCAAACAACAATAACAGTTCAGGGTGACTGGCAAAGATAGAATACGGGAGTGGTAATTACTGCATCCTTTTTAAAATTTAAGAATAAAAAATTGGGGTGTCATTGAAAATGTCAATGTGAATTTTTTTTTTTGCAAAACTATAATTATCGGAATATTTCATAACTCATAACAAATTTCGTTACTTTCTGATCTTCCTTGTAGATATAGATAAGTTTGATTCAATTCATTACCAAAACATTTTATAGTATTATTATGCACAAATTCATACAGTAGGTTGCTGGAAACGATAAAAAATATATGATAATAATTTATCCTCCTTAAAATTTAAGTATTAATAGCAGGGATGCATCCTAAAATACAATAACATTGATTTTAAACTCCTCTTCAATACATAAATTCAAATGTGTTTTTTATTTACGTTGAATTTATGTGAAATAGGCATTTATTCAGATTGGTAAGTTTTAAAATAAAATTCCTTAAGTTTTGTTCATTTATGTTTTTTTCTTTTAACGAGCATAAATCTGTTTGAATGTTCATTGCATAATCTAGATTTTATATAAAGCTCAGGGTGGTGCTTTAGCAGTCGTTAGCATTCTATAGAAATGAAAAAAAAACTGATAACAATTAGTCAATATATCATTATGATTATTGTTTCAAAATTAAATGCAAATTCTGTCTATTAGAGAAATTCTAGAATTATATCTATTTAAAAGTTAATGAAAGAATGAGAACAAAATGTGAATTCATACATTTTAGGTTCGATAGGTTTTGATAGGTTCGATAGAAATTATCAGCGGAATGCACCGATATATAACATCCTATCATAATCTCAGTAAAAGGTTTTTAGATTATAAATCTTTCAGTATATTAAAAGTTATAAAGTAATGTATGGCCATTGTCACCGACTACTATTATTTTCAAATGGGAAGCTACTTGGCCAACAGCCAATGAAACGCAAGTATAAATTGGCTGGTCCGCAGTATGTTGGGAGACCCATTAACCATCATGTCAGACGTGTTTTACGTGATATAACACTTTATCATTCTCAGTAAGTCAAATTGAATTATTTTCATTATCAGTTAATTGCTCATATTTTAAGTATGTAAGTAATCTGGTAATATCTAAATATAAAACGTACAGTTTTCTTTGCGTATGAGAAAGTTAAATGTTCCAATGAGACGCAGTTGTTTTACTTGCTTGATAAATGTTAAGTTAAACTCTACTTTCCTTTCCCAGCAATAGTTTGTTGTCTCACAATATTTATATTTTCCTTAGTTAAAGTCAAAGTGCAAAATACGGACATTTAAAAGTATTTCCAGTACTACTAAACACTTTCTGCTCTCTTTCAAAGAAAGTTGAAAAATTTCTTGCTTGCTGTCTGTATATATGATACATGGGTATATAATTATAATTAATTTATTATGAGCTATAATTTGTAATTAATGTTTTATAACATTAGCTCCCAAAGCCTTTAGAAAATTTCACCTGACTTTTTTATAAATATTCACATACGTTCAGTGATTTAATGTAGACTACAATTTTTAACCTTATGTTTGAGCATTCTTTTAAGACGGATACTGTTTGTTTTATGAGCAAGAAGAGCTAAGCTCCTCTAGTAACAGAGTTGCAAAGCCCTGGTCAAGTTATCAATAGGCGGTTACTAGACGTTGATGAAAAAGTGAGAGGATGGTTTGTAGAAAATTGCAATAAGCAAAGCCGTTGTTTGCACACTATATTAAAATACCTGGATGGGCATTAAATAATGGTTCAATGTTTGACTATCTTTGGATGCGTGATTCCGGCACTATGCACAGTTGCACAAACGTTAGACCGAAACTTTTACGTGCAAAATGTTCAATTGGCTTATTTTCTTGACGTTTTTAGACGTTCATTAGGCCGAAATATATTCCAGAAAAGCGAACGGCCCACATCAACCGGTGAGGCCCCTCTCTTCTACTTGCTTCATTAGCAGGCGGCCTCATACTTTTCGTTACCTCTAACAGTATTGGCTAATTTGCCACCTTCCCTTCCTCCAGAAAATGACTTCTAGCAAAGCTTTTCTAGTTAAGTAGCTTAATTTAGCATAATTTGTTATTAGGCACATAGAGGGTATAGCTGTATTTCGAGAGTACATTTATCCACAGTTTCGAGTAGGAAGTTTTCTAAAACACCCACATTATAAACTCACCAATTTTTAAGTTATAAGCATTAAAATAAGATACAATTATTTATGTGATATTAATTCTTAAATATTTTCTTTTAATCATTTTGTGACAGTAAGGAATGTATTTATGTTCTAAATTATATAGGTAATGTTTAAATAGTTCAATGTTATGGTCACTGAAAGCTTAGACCATATGTCTATTACTTTAGACTCCTAGGATTCTGGTTCAAATATAAGAAAAGTGGAGTTTGGGACTATTTTCTAACGATATTTTTGTGTTTCCTATTGCTGATTATAACTCGCTATCTTCTTAGTGTCGTGTATTCCTGGAAATTATGCGCGAATTAAATAATTATTTATGGAACAAGTTGAAAGTGGGTTTTTATTTGGCGAGTAGGATATTTTGCGAAACGAGGTGGGAGATAATTACGCATGCCACAGGATATGTTGCATGACACGTATATCAAGGTGCCCCGAATAATCAAAAATACATTTTAAACATCCGAGTTATAAGGTAGGACAAGCCAATTTCCTCTCTTTGAAAGAGGTGATAATCTCGTTAGGCAATCATCAAATTCCAAACTATATTGCTACTTTTTAGAAATGTATTAGGCACTATTTTTCAGGTAGCCTTTCATAGTTATAAATAAATGAATAATTATAGATTAACCTTTTCCACTCATTCGGAATCGGTTGTTTTAAAGAAATAGTTCTGTGTTTCTTGGAAGAGCATGGAAGAAACATTGCCTAATTCTTTGGATAATGCTACTAATATCATAGTGCTGGTAAAGGTGATTTGTAAAGTATTTAGGCGTAAAATTACAAATTAAGTGTGTTTATATTATTATTATTATTATTATTATTATTATTTATCCTGATTTTCTGCCATTATACATCAATAATAGTTCATATTAATTCATTGTATGTGTGCTCAGAAGAGGGGAGGATCTTCTTGTCCCTTAATTACATTTAAGTTTTTTTATTTAATACCTAATTTCAATTTATATTTCCTAACTGCGGTTTAAAAAGGTAATTTTCTCGCTTTGTAAGAAATTACAGTATGCGCTTAGGCATGCGTAATGGAAGTCTCAACTGTTACAGACATTCTTCCAGCCTTGCATATTTTCAACATTGCCAACTTGGGTACTATAGAAACAAATCTTACAAATCAGTTTAATAGTTATCTAATATCGGTAATTTCGCCGATTTTGAAATAGATGCAAGAAATTTATATATTAAGCAAATATGTATTACATTATAACACATTTGATTTGAATCTGCTTAAACAGATTAATAATCCTCAAACACTCAATGATGACCTGTGATGTTAAAGAGCGTCCTTAAATAAACAAACACTCAAGTGTTACAAACCTTTTATAGCACTGAGTATTACAAAATTTAGTTTCTAGGTTGAATGTCTTTTGTTAAAAGAACCACTTTTATCATTATATATATTATAATATATTAATATTATATATTATCTCATTATTATATACACACACATGCTGTCATTCCCAAGCGGATGGAACAGGACAGTAGATCGGGCCAAGTGGAATGACATACATAATAAGCAGACAAATATTCAAGGGCTCTGCTAATTCTACTACGTTTTACACAAATTTCATTTAATAATAATTACATGCTTGTACATGCGTGGGTGTTGTGTGCACGTGAGCGTGCATCTGTTTAATCGCTTATGTCGAAACCATTTCTCTTCTATTATCTATTCTATGATTTTCAATAAAAACAGGCACTTTTTAAAAGCATTTATAGCTTATAAATATATGTAGCTTTTCCTGGGTGATAAAATTGTTGCTTTATGGTGCAATAAAACATGAATTTACTGACAGTTTTAAATACCAATTTAAGAAATATTTATTTTAATGATTTTTAAAAAAAATATTTTAACTGATCTACACTCGCAATGGATAACTTGCTCACTGGAGTACTTTTACTGAGTTTGTTTTGTGTATTACATTTGTACCAGCATGAATGTATTGCTTTTGATTGAATTGAATATGTGACCGTATTATTTCATTGATGAAGTTAACAAAGCTAATATTACGAATAAACTTTTCTAATTATAATCTATGTGTCATGCGGGTACTTTAAAAACGTTTCCGAAAAATAATCTTATTATCTACAAAATTATATTCCTAAAAGGTATGCATTCTTATTACGATTATTATTTAATTGCACCAATTCAGTACGTAGCCTTTTTATGGCAATTCTGGTATCCACATTCTAAGATATTGATATTTATTTTGTTTTGGGTTGATTTACTAAGTTGATTTCGGAACTCTTGGCGATAAAATTGTAATATATTGAACTAATTATTATTATGTTTATACTTAAGTGCATCCATTTCATGTATAATGCATTCTTTGCTTAGTATATATGCAGCAGTTAATTTATTTAAAAAAAGTTACAATTACGCTTTCTATTCTAAAGTTATTCATTGAAGGAGTCACATGCCGTAAACTTGTGTAATCATTAATTTTACAATACTATCTCTGATTTATCCCCTTAGCAGATGGTGTGTGCATTTTTGTCGTTTATTATTCAAATAGTTAATCCTGAACATTGACGCATATAAAATAATTTAAACATATTTTATTGATATGGCATTCTGTTAATATGTTGCATGTAACAGGCTCTTTCACTATTCACGTATGTTCGTATATCTAACATACATAGTAATTGTACAAATAAAACACTAGTAAGCATTTCACTTAATTTACTAAAGTATAAAGAACACGCTACATCTGCCAACGTCTCCTGTACTTAAATGAAAATGAGACAACTGCTATAGAATCAGCATAGAACAAAACAGATTTGTTGTAATTAACATGTAAATTGCAACGTTCTTTCTATTGGCAAAAATGAATATCAACATTATTTAATAATGAAATAATTTTGTAATCATAATGTAGATGGTTCCTTTCTTCAAAGATAATTGGAAATAAAATCAACTTTGTGCCCTCGAAAACTTTTCGAACCAAGGAAACGTTACTTGAACAGTTTATCGACCATCGAGGAAACATATGTGAATACATCATATTCCAGAAGATGGCAAACACCATACTTCTTCTGGATCTAAATTAGTTATTATGCGGTTATCACTAAACAAGTTGACAGTAATTGGAGAACATTACGTCCCCAGAGCAGCATTAACTATTGTACCCATTGGAGAAGTACAACTTCTTTTACACCCATGAGCTTTAGGCCACCCGGTCTGTTTTTTATTCATTTTTTTATTTATTCTGTTCAGAATGTCCTCGTTCCACTTATTTGCAGGTCGTCGGCAGTTGTGTATCTTTTGAATGTGATATAACAATATGTTTTTGTTGGTGTACGCGTTCAGTTAGGTTGTTAGGTTAAATGTTTCTGGTAACCTAATAAGATATAGCCTGCGAAACATTTTAATTATTTCATCTTCTTTGTTTTTCGTTTGTTAAAGTGATTAAGTTATTAGTTTTATAAATCATCTAACTGAAATGATGAGGCTAGAATTTGGTTTTATTTTTTATTATAGCTTCGGATATCAATATCCTTGATAAAAGTTTAAGAAGTATTTCAGAATAATTGAGTACATAATGATACTCATATAAATCTTACTTTGAATAACAATTTAACACATTAAATAGTTCCAGTGTATAGGTAATAATGTCACTGTTTTTGGCATTAGATATTTGAAAATTATTATTTGGCAAACAAATGTGTAATTTATTCGCTGCTGTCAGCAAATCATTCTCGATAACTGCACTCGGTCACTTTCAGCATGAGCCGTGTTTAGGAAAACTTTATTTTAAATGAATATTTTTTTTCTCCGCCAGTCGGTTACGGCTGATGCAGGACATCTCTGTACCCAGAGGCGACTTTGCCACACTATCTGCTATGACATCATTGACCTGATGGAATATATTTAAACTAAACAGCATACCGAATTCCACTGAACTATTTAGATGCCTACTTTCTTAAGGCTTAAAATAGACATAATTCTTATAGCAGAATCGGCCCATTTTGTGGAGGTATTGAGGAGCGGATATCTTGTAATTCTGATCGTATGCATCCAATGGGGACACCTAAGATAAATGCTGCTTCTAGAAAAGTGTTTTAAGGCAACTAAAGGTCGATTGACACAGAGGAACCTGTTTGGGAATCACACTAATTGGTTGAATAAGGACATTTTCCTAGCAAAGGACGCGAAACTAGTAGCAGAACTAGTTAGAACGCAGTAACTAGTGTAATTGTGAATAATAGGTATGTTGTTTCCATTCATATATCTGTAAATACTATTCTCGCGTTTTTAAATTGTTTTATTTATTTATTATTATCGTTTTATTACTTTCTTCTCTTTCTAAATGTGTATTATATTTGAGCATGTGTGGTCGACAACCAATGCATAGAATATATTTGTAATATGTACATAGATTTTTTTATAAAGATTCTCTACCACCGCCAGGACCGCCACCACCACCACTACTAGAAATGATATCTGGTGCAGAAGAAATGTTGGGTCATATCTTTCACTGAACAGCTTTCTCTTCCTCACAATAACGAACTTCAAGTGCAAAGTAACCGGGCTGGAACTCTACCTATCTACCTCACTTAAGTATACCAAAAATATTAAGTAGTCCTGCTTCACTTTAAATTTCATTTTTTACTTCCTGTGTGACAGCCCTTCCAGTGTACGCTAATATGTTATTATAAAGACTCTTAATATCTTGATTTACAAATCCGAATATTATCATTCAAGGTTTTCCACGTAGCATTTTGTCGAAAGCAATTTTGTTATTGACGAACGTATGTGGAGAGAATTATTATATTCTGAACTATTTGTTGTACGGCAAATACACAGGCTGTGTAGGATTGTCTCTCTTTCTTTTACTTTCACTAATATGTCGTGTTGTTTATTGTGTATATAGTTTATAACTTTATTTATAACATTAATACATTGGAAGTTATTGCAGAACACATTTGTGTATTTTCTAATATTATTTTGGCTCATATTAATTATCTAGTAGGAATCTCGTTGTTACGAATGGGCTATGTTTCCAGTTCTTCAAATTCAATCAAATACCTTACGAATAAATCTGTCTTTGAAGGCTGTTTCACTCCTTCATGCTTTCCACAAATCTTTAAAGTGAAATACCCACCGTTGTATCATTACATTATGTAAAAATAGTTGAATTTTTGTATTTTTTTAAAATTCTTGTAGTATTTGAAAATAAAAATGGAAATAAATTTCCATGAAAACGAAACTAACTGCACAACAAATGTCAACCCCAGCTCAAATTGCATTTACCATTATGAAGGTGTTGCTCCTGCACATAGACTCGCCAAACTACCATCCGTTGAAGATGCATAAAAACCTTTCATTTTGAATAAAATGAAAATATGTTTTGCGCTTATTGGCATTTTGGTAGCTAACCATAACAGAAAAACATCGAACTCAGGTACTGCATAAAATCATAACAAAATTTGATTTATTATGAACTGAATTTTATGGATATCGTTTCTCTGTTGTAAAATAATACTGACTTATAAGTTATCAAATAGTAACCTGGAGTATTTCGTAATAGATTTGCACTCTATGAAAAACAATTATTCAGGTTATTTTTTTAATTTCCTTGCTTTTTCTCCAAACCACAGCATTCGTTTGAGAAGAAAGTAAGCAGAAACTAATGTGTTCAAACTTTTGCGTGCAACCTCACATCAAGTGTTTTGAAACAAAACGCAGGTTTCAAAATAAATTTTCTTCCGAACAGAAGAGAAATAAAAACACTGGGAAATAGGAACATACTTTTCTAGCACTTTAAGATATATATTGCAAATCCCTAATCTTCAAGGAATAACGGCCATTTTGCACGTTAAGGACAACACTAGCACACTGACTTTGAGACTACCACAAAATGTGATCCAAAAGTGTCCCTCGGACTGATTTTAAAATCTTTTAGTAGTGTTTAGAATCCATTGTTATTACGTTTTAGCTCTCATCACTTTCGCTAAAATATATGGCACTAATCAGACAGATTTGCCTTTTTTCTTTAAGTTTTATTCTTAAGGGTGAACAAAAGAAATGCATTTAGAATATTTTCTTAGGCATTTCATTCTTCCTCTTCGCCTTTTGTATTACAATATCTCATAGTGAGTGTGTTTAGTTAGCTACCTCATCAACTAACTAAAATTAAATCAAGCATTAATTCCTAAGAAAGTATTCTGGAAAGTCCAAATATAAAGTTCTGCGTTTTGTAGATGCCTAAGAATAAATATATTAAAATAAACTGTCTTGTACAAATAAGTTAGTGATGTAAAAAAGTTGAAATATTTGTAAAATATAATACAATGTACCTCTGGAAAATTCTTATTGTTATTGTCTTTTTACATAAATAAATATACTTATAGTTAATGCTACAATCATAGTGAAAAAAAGTTTTACTATGTTACTAACTAGAATTTAATAATTAGGGCGTGCTGAACTTTACTGATTAATTAAAGAATGGTATCATTAGTTTATAATAGCATTGCTGGACCATTATTGTTGAATAGTCATAAAAAATGAAAGTATAAATACAGACTTTGCTATTCACTCTTGTTCGCATTTACTATAATTATGATTTCAGTAAGTATAAAGTATAAACGTTTATTACGTGAACTTTGCTTATATACAAATAACATGTTGCAAATCAACTGTTCTAGATGTATTTTTGGCAAATAATATGGTGAACAAAATGCAATGTATAAATACTATGTTGAATCTGCTACAAACTAATCGAACATTAAGGAATTTAGGCATGTAAATGGGAGAGATTCGCAGTTGTACCTGCTCAGATGGGAGAGTAATGGCACGATACATGACATATCAGTGATCCGAGTACCGGCCGTGATTTCTATTGTTACCAATTTGATTTGCATACCAAGTCTTAGCCTAATGAAAACCATTACATTTAATGTAAAATGTTAGTTTATATATTAGTTTTTTTTCAAAGGTTTACTACAATGGTTCTCAAAAATGTTTGATCATCACATATATAGTTATAACAAAGCAATGGAAAAGATCTCTGGATCTGATAGAGGAACTAAAACAAGAAAAAAGCTCATTCGGTCAATCTCGCTGTTTCTAAGTTAGTCATTATTTATGGCGTAGTAATAAACAAGGTGCTGATTGTTTTTACATGCTATCTAATATGTTACCGCTTAACTATAAATTACACGACATTTTTTATAGAAACTCCAAAAATGTGCTCAAAATGACCTCAAAAATAGGCTTCTAAGCACCGCATCATCAACTGCCTTACTCTGTACTAAGGTGCCTGCCGACATCTCTTCAAGTCGCTGAAGAAGAATTTTCATGTTATGAACATAACTTTTAAATGACCGCATAAATACAAACTCAATGAATTGACGACGAAAACGAGAAAGCTGGTTGTTGCTTCCCACGAACTATTACTTGCTTTCTCTAGTAGCAAGGGCAAAATTAGGCGATGTCCCATCATGCATAAACCATATTAAAATCTTCATTTGAAAGCGCACTTTATTTGTTTTAGTTTTTAACATACAAAACCATTGTCTCCTTTGCATTACAATTAGTACGTTTCATTTAATATAAAGTGCATATCTGCCATTATATACTTAGAGTAATTCGCTTCAACCACGTGTAATTTCTCTATGTCTTATAAATGCAATTTATTCTCCCATGGCAACTATCATCAGGCGAACATGAATACAAAAAATCAGTAAAAGTTTGAATAGAGAAAAATCAGTACAATAAGTTCAAAACTAAGCGAAATTGATAATGTATTCAGATGAACATATTGTTTGCTTTTAGGTCTTCTATCATTTAAATCTCCAGTTCCAGCACATATTAAAGGAAAAATTAAATATTTAAACTCATAAAATCAAATGATTTTGATTTCCAATCAAAAAGACTATTTTTGTAGAACAAATAATTTATATTTTAATTATAATCAGAACAATCATTTTGCTTTCGCACATATTTTGTTACATCCTGCAAATAACAAAATACTTCATCGAGTTACTTAATTGACTTTTAGAGTATTAAATTAGCATAAACTCTTAAATATTGTCCCAAAGTTATCGATGGGCTGCTCAGACGATAACGCTTGGGATCCTATTTGGGAGGTCCTAGATTCAAGTCTGCTGCCGACTAATCCGAGTTAGGATTTCCGTAGTTTTCCTCAGTCCTAATACCAAATGTCAGATTATTATTTCTCTTTCAAGGATCCACATTCCATTTTATCATTCAGCTTTATTTCATCTATCTATGTGTGTTTGTGATGCCATCACGGCGGTCCTGACATTGCACTGACCTTGCATTCAGGAAGTCCATCAATATGCATGTGTTATTTATGCATGTGTGTCCAGTTTAAATTAGTTCCCCAACAGGAGACCACTGAGCATGCACCACTCCAAAGCTAATTCTTCAGTTAATTTTGCCAAATGCGATCACATTCCTGAAGTAAAAAATATGAAAGTGTGTGTTATTCTTTATGCATACCACCAAGCATAACATTAACTTTATAAATTTCGTCTGCCCTTCATTATTGTTAGGATATGGAATTTTCAAGTTACACAGGAATAAAAACGGACAGTGTAATTGCGAAACCCAAACTTGTCTTAAAAATAGGCAGATACTATATAATAAGAAAAAGCATATTTTTTCTACTACATATGTTCCGAGTAAAAAAAAAATTACAATTTCATTGGTAGTATTAGATTCATTTACTTTTTAAACGTTTAAGAGTTTGTTCCACTGAATTAATTTATGACCAATTATATTTTTATCTATGTGGTTTTTGTCTGTCTGCTTATTTGTTAAATTTTATTTTTGTTCTTTCATTGCTGTACTTGTACAGCATTAAGCAATCATTATATCAGCTTATAATTCAATTACATTTGTCAAAATTTATTTCATCAATGTTTAAAATGTTTTCTTTGTCTATCACATTTGATATTTTATGCATGTTACAAAATTGATCTCCAATATCCATTTAATTCAAAACTTGAATAATTGAACATGCTTAGTCATTTTCAAAACTTTTTATTGTTAAGTTTCATACCCATCTCAAGCACGATACAAAAATTTAAATATGTAAATCAATAACATTGATCAGAAGTATGGGCGCAGCAGATTTTGACTTTATATATCATAATGCCATCCTTCAAAAAGCAAAAAATAAATAGATTAATAACAAAATTAATAAATAAATAAAAAGTAAATCATTTATATATAAACTGATGCAATGCACTCTAATTATAGCATACCAAAGGCAGAAGCAAGTTTTATGACTATATTAAAAGTAATAAAAATATCAAAACAAATACACCAAGGTGTTAGTGAAATATTAGATGATGTAAAGAATTTCGGGCATGTTCCCTGCTTATTTTGTTGTTGGATATATCGCTTCAACCTTTCGCAGACCGTTACGAAACTTATTACTACAACAATTATTAAATCAAAATTAGTCTTTCAATAAGGTTTTCGGCACAGAAGAGAGGAAGCAAAGTTAAAACAAAAACGACAAAGAAAACCAAGATTGAATAAAAGTAAGAGAAAGAAAAATGTTCAGTATCAATTCAATTTCTAACATGGTTAACTCGATTCAATGATCTGAGAAAATAGCAATTAGTCTCCCTTTTTTCTCTCCTTACTTCCGCTGTTCGCTTCTCTTGTCCTGCGATATTGAAAATGGTCTTTCAACAGAGCCTCTCTTTTGATTCCTGTACACAATATCGTGAAAATTAGTTCAGAGGTAGACTAGCTTTGTTAATTATGGTAAGTACTCCGTGACACAAGTAATAAACCGCATGTTTCAGTGCTATATACTAGTGTAAGTGTATTATTAACATCTCTAGCACTATGTTAAACTTAATCTCATAATTTTTATGGTTTTTAGGAGTCAGTTTTGTATTAATTAATATGTAGTACAGTATTTTCTTGGTTTCGTAGTTTCCATTCAGTTTTAAAACTTAATTTTATAAAATATTTATTACATATATTATAATATTAAACAAATAAAATAAAACTTTATAAGCAAGGCAGCAATAAAATGCTACATAACTGCAATTAGATAAAGGTTGCATTGAAGTTACTAATCTTTTTAAAACGTCTACTAATACCAGTAATGTTTCCAAGGTCTTGTACATTACACATAATAAGATGCCAGAATTAAATATATTTATAAAATATATATAAATCAGCAAAAATATACATTTATATCTTCATGCAAAAAGAACAGAGTTACACGGCGAGCTCAGTAACTTTAATTTCAAAATAAGCTTAATTATTTTATCTAAATTATTTGCATTTGTGACGACTGAACCAAACGAACTCAAGTGTTCAAGTATTCAACATTTATACACTTGAGTATAAATATTCTCTCACAAGATAACCATCTATCTCTTCAGCATACACAGATTCAGATGCGAGAAAAAAAAAAAAAAACAAACATGTAGTCGGTGAACACGATTCAAGTCCTGACCGAAACCTTCACTTTTCATAATCTGAATTCATTTATTTAATGCCTTCTCATGGATTGTGGAATTTCAATGTTTGCATTTTTCTTTTGTTCCTGCTGTTAACTTTCATAAATACAATGTAATATTGTCAAGTAACATTTACTGTCAATTAATGTAAAATATTTCAAAGTCAAAGTCAAATATCTGAGAAGAATAAAACTATAAGGAATGATTCTTTTTAATTTTACTATCGCTAAGACATTGATAGATTTAACACATTTTGCTTCTCAGTATTAAATGAGAGTTTAAAATAACTAACAGCAATTAGATCTCGTACAACAAATCATCAAATGACTGAACATATAATGCAAAAGAAGATAAGAGTTTCAAAAATTTTCATCCTAAATACAAAGTTTAACATGCCGTGGATAGCATATCATTTAACGCTGATGGCCAAGAATGTTAAAGGGCGCCTAATAAATGAATACTCCATTAAGTTGGAGGCATTTGCTTGAGCATTCCAAATTGCTGTTATGTTAAAAACTAAGTACTGCATTGTGACAAAGTTCCTCGCCAGAAAGAGCGTTCTCCGAGTACTATGGAACAGTGATTAAGTGGTGTTTATGGGATAGCTTCTCCTTCATTATACTCTATGAAGGAATGATCTAAACCAGCGGCACTCAAACCTTCCTTGACCAGGACACCCTTAAAATATCTCGCTATCATGAACCCTGAACATTTAACTCAAGGTTACAAATTCTAAATTTGTTTTCATATATATATGTTAAATTTGGGTATCACTGGTTTACAAAATTTAAAAATATAAAGAAACAAATAATTGCTCATTTTAAATTATTTTCCTTCTTTAAGTACTGTGCCATTACACATTAGTAATGATGATAACGATATTACATTAAAAGTATATAAAGTGCATAACGGATGATGCTGAATTTAACTTATATCCAGTTTTAATGGAGATATTTGTATTCTGAGTTAGTTTTCTACATTTTCAAAACTGTTTCTATACTTTGTTTTAGGTAAATGAGTGCAAAGAGTGAGTTCTCACAGAAGTTGTTACCTTCATGACCTCCTGTGATCTCAGGTAGTCAGCGCCTAGCTAACACGTGTTATAAACATTCCTTTCTTAGAGAGACAGAAAACTTAGTATTTCACAGTAAAAGTTCATGATTTTTTTATTTGTTACAGTCACTTTTCAATCTTTGTCATAAGACTCAAGACACTAAAGCACCTATTTCAGTATATTTAAAATAGGGACTTTCTATAATGTTATTAGCGTCATTTTTAACTGAAATCAATATAATAGATAGGCATATCCACCTTCCAAGCAACATATGAACTTAGGTGCTTTTATAGGGGAATGAAGCCAAGTGAGGCATCAGTAACAGCTTGTTTTGCTGACTATGGGGAATAAGGGATTTAATCACAGTAAAAATATGACATTTTTTTGGTACAGCCTCATATTCTATTTACCTTCTATAGTGACAAGTTTTCAAGTACACAATTATAAACACTTATCTACTATGAGTAACTTCATATATAGCAGAACCTCATTCCTGAACCACCTTGCCTGTACTTACCCTCCCTCCAAACTTCTCTCTGTTCTCTATAGCTATCAGTCATTAGCCCTCTAGGTTGGGACAGAAATATTCCCGATTTAAGGAATATATGTATCTCTTAGGTACTAACGATCACAGACAGGCAATCAAACTTCTGCTGGAAGTAAGAAATTGTGGTGGTAAATGCTCATTTCTTAAATTTCTGTTTCGCTGCATTCTTTTTAGGGGCGGTTTAGTTTATTTACAAACGCTCTTTAATATCTCAGGTCATCAGCGTCCCATTCAATTCGGGCGTGAAACGACCGCCAAATTTTGCTCAGAGGCCTCTCTTTCAGGCTTGATGTTCTTTTTCCTGCCGTAAATGTACGACACGGGACCCACGGCTTTACTTCCCTTCCGAAGATACTTAGGATTTTTACACCCGAAAAAATGCATCGGTCCAGATAGGGATCTAAGGTTTAGGAGGCAAGTATGGTTACCACTACATCACCAGGACCGAAACCCCTGCATTCTGACACAATACACCTCCAAGCGTCGCTTTCTCCGCACAATGGGCAAAATCTTTTCCCGGAAAATTTTTTATTTCCTCTCTGAGCGCCTAATCTAAGCCATGCGAGACCATTTCTTTCGTCTCTTGCACATATAAGTAAACCTCACTCTCTCAAACCGGACATACTGAGTGTGCACGCTAAGCGAAACTTTTTTTTTGCCTTGTGCCTCAGTATTTTGTCTATCTATATACCGCAAAGTCTGATTTCCAGCTACTGCGTGGAATTTTCTGTCCCCTTAAGCAAGCATACCATAGTCCAATTTATTTTAAGTCTTTCGTTATTTTAGATTCCCAACACGACTCCACCTTTCACTTCTTTTTTCGACACAGCATTATAGTTACGTAGAGGATTATAGAAGACCTTGAAAGGAAACTTGTTGAAATTGAACTAAAGATGCAGCGTACTATCGGAAATATAGCTTAAGGGAAAAAAGGGGGGGTTTAAAACATTGCTTTTCAATTTATAATGTAGCATATCGACGCACTTGGACTATTTCCATGGATTTCCTTAAAAACATCTCTCAAACTTCTGTTGGAGTGGGAGTTATGTACATTAATCTGTACTGGTATCAAAATCTCTCTTTGTCTAACAATAATTGAGATTTAAATGTTTCTACCAGAACGATTTCTTGCTTCATCTGTTTTGAAAATTGACAAAGCAGTATTTAGCAATTTTTGTCTGCCACTGAAGAAACTCCCGCCTTTCGGCAATCTCGCGACCATCCAGATGAGTCAATCATTGCCCCAATAGCTGCCAGAAGAGAAGACGTTGGGGCGAAATTTTCCATACGCCATATTAATAGGGATGAACGATGAGCAAATCTTTTGTTTTTAGGAAGCGTTGCAATCTTAACAGAAACTTTTCCAACATAGTAAAAAAATAAAGAAAGGAATTTTCTCCTCCGCTAGAATGTGAAGAATCCCTTCCCAGAAGCGCCATATGGAAAAATCTGGGATGGCTGGATGGATCCAGATTGGAAGGGGCGTTATTAACTTCTTCCCGAACGCTCGCACTTTTTCATTAGAAAACGGCACTCTTTCCTTTGTTTTCTGCTCACAGGAAGTATTAATTCTCTCTTGATGCGCTCAATTGTTGTCATCAAAGACAATAGAGGAAGCAGAGAGCAAAAGAGACAAAATATCAAATCTTCTACCCTCTCTTTCTCCCTTTTCTTCTTTAACTTTTTTTCTATGCGAATGAGTTTCATTGCTGATCCATGTTTCCGTCTTTACCCGCAGTCATGATATTCAGATATTAATTTTTCGAAATTATTGTGACAGTTGTTGCTTCATTCGAGGCAACTTCTTTAAATGAGTCTTAAAGTTTCTACTGACGTAGAAAAGATCTGATACCATTCTTTAGATGTACTGGGTTCATTGTCTTTCCCTTTCGGCGCCGCGGATTAAATAGGAACCGCTCCCTCGGAAATGATTTCAGAAGAATAGTGGGGAGACCCATTGGAGTTCTTTACATCACCAAAGAAATCACTGAGGATAAATTTCCCTGTAGACCGTTATTGATCAGTGACGTATTGTTACGTAGTTGTTTGCTACACTTATTTTTGTTTCTACTCATAGTTTCAAATTATGTTCAAGCTACTGTTTGTGAACTAAAATTTATAAAAAAGCAATTTATAAAATTTAGCAATTTTTATTAATTTATAAAATCGTTACAAATCATTCATCTAATGAACCGTGTTAGGAATATTTGAAGTAGATATTATAGCATTTCCAAACTTAGTGCATGAGTAAAATATGTCTTTAAAGTATTAGAAAACAATGAAAAGTCACATACTAATAACCTAAAACCAAACTAGAAGACGAATTACTTATCAGGAAAAATACAAGCAAAGTAGGCGTAAAATACTTTACTTGAAGCCTGCATCAGGCTGTGTGTGCTGGTTCCCCCCCCCCCTTTTTTGCCTTCTCAGCTGAATACTCTTCTTTTCTAACAATGCATGTTATTATCTCAAGTCATTGTCTATATGGAGAAACATTTTCAACAATGGTGTCAAATCTCGCAAGTAACTACATCGCAGCCATTTTATTTTCAAGCTGTTTGGTTCACAATCCTAAATATCAGTCATTTATATTTACTGTTCTATTAGTATTAGTATTTGTAATAAACAAAATATTATGGGTAACAACTATTGTAAGAATACAGATTCTGACTAATAAATTTATTTTCATTTGTTGAGAACGCAAAGCGTTACACACTTCCCAAATCAACCTTAATCGTCAACCCAATGATCTTGAAATATATAGCCAGATTTCCAGTATTCCATATTAGGAACATATCCAATATATTATATTACTTTCCATAATCAGTCTCTCTAATAAACCTAATGTGAGTCCTAGTATGTCCTAATATATTCTAAGGATGCCAAAATTGTATACTCACTTTCACAGTAGATATCTATTCAATATATTTCAAAGTTGGACCGATAAACAACAGTAATGTGTAGTATGATGTTCTGTAAACAGATGTGACTCTCATACATTATGATAGCGTTGCTACGTGACAGGTAAATCAACAATGAACAAATGAAGCCAAGATTATCGTAAATCAACAGTGAACAAATGGAACCAAGATTATCGTATGATGTTCTGTAAATAGATGTGACTCACATTACGATATGCTAGCGCTGCTACAACAAAATGGAGGCAAGATTATCGTTACAGCGGAAAGCAATTGAAGTGATATTGGAAAACCGAGAATGTTGTTGAAGTTCAAAGGCAATGGAGATGTGTGTACAAAACAGAACCGCCAACGTGAGTAACAATTGTACGCATTCAAAACAAATTTGAGATTTGATGTACCGTATACCGCAGAAAACCAGCTATACTGGCAGAACTTCGGAAAGAAATTGAAACGGCACGTGCTGCAATCGCTGAGGACACTTTCGCAAACGTTGCTCAATCAGTGTTTTAACGTTTTCAGAAGTGTATCGACGCCGATAGTGGACATTTTGAGCAATTGTTGTAACTGTAAAAGTCTTAAGATGATTAGTGCTGAACATTTTCTGTTTGTGTGAATTCAGTTTTGTTATTTAATACAGTTTTTTCTTTGCTTGAAGTGTGTATACATTTTGGCACCCTATGTATATACATGTATATATAATATAAAATCTAAAACAATATATTAGACCATCTCTTATGAATCGTGGTGCAAGACCCCATGGTAAGTCGATATGATCTGTGCTATACATGGTACATATTAGACATCAGATACTTCCAAGTTGGGAAGAAAAGTAATCCTACCTTCCTATGGCCACTCAATTCTCTAGTAAAAGAATCGTAGGATAATCTAATATGAAGATTTCCAATCTAATTCAGATACGAAAAAATGTATGTCACGGTCGAGGATCGAACTGCGGTTACCTTGCTAATTCTGATTTAAGCTGCACTGTCAGGCTCTATCCACAAACGTCTCCCATCTTGGAGACCTTAAAGATGACAAAACTCAAGATTTAGAGCCAGGTGCAATATAATAAGTTTTATATTTTAGGTATGATTGTTACAAAAGCTGGATTGGATTTCTTATCCAACTCCGATTCATTTGAAATCCTAGCCAACATGCGTTTTCTGTGAAAATAGCAACTACGAGTAAGTATCAATAATTTGAAAACTTCTTTAAAAGTTTACTTTGTGCAACAGATGCTAACGTATAACACATTTATTTTAGGAAAGTATAAAATAAGAAGTAACAGATTTTAGCAATGTCGCTCTGTTGTGCGATGAACGCTTTCAGGATCTTAATCACCTATGAACTCTGCTGTGTTTGTGTACATTATAAAGTGGATAATAAATTGGAGAAGAGACAACAACTGAAGGACTCCGCTGAGTAATGAGTTGCTGATTTTAAGGATCACACGTTTTGCTATGATCCGTTTTCAAGTAGTTGACAAAAAGCTTTAAAAGCCTAAGTGTCGGTACATTGGAGTTAGTGGCGAGGGATCCCAAACAAAAAACTTTTCACTTTTCGATGCAAGAGTGTGGTGTAGATTATCATTCGGTATTCTCTCACAACAAGCACTAAACTCGATGTAATGGCTCACCTCCATGGATGTTTTAGCTCCCGTTACGAAATTTGACAAGGGGAGTGATTGATGAGAAGGATATTGCTCCCCTCCCAATGCTCGTGTCTCGTTAAGGGGTGGAGGAGAAGGCAGACTGGCGGTGTTAAAATTTTCTTCCCCTTAAACCCACATGCCCACAAGAACAAGTAGTTTTCCGAGAAGTGAAGCCTTTCAGTCGATATATTCACTTGCCTGTTGCCCAAATTAGTTACGCTAGAGACTTCTGCTTTCAACAGATCAAAGTTTATTTGTCCAAACAATACTGACGGTTTATTTCCAGTTGGACGTTTAAGACTTAATACCCAACCTTGTGAAAACTGAATACTTATTCCAGTTTGGTATATGCATACTGAAAGCATTCGATTTTAGATTAACTTTCAGTGTGATTAAAATGTGGAACGTTTCTTTTGAACAGCTCCTATTTTAATGCATCTCTCAAATGCTAGAGTACAAGAAAGTTTTCAACACTTTTTTTTAAAGAAAACGTAAAATGCTACAGATAAAGGCACGCTTTACCCACAGGAGAATATCGATTGTCATCGAAGAAAAAGAGCCATTCAAATCAAGCACGTTTTGAGACCGTGTGATTTTGCCATGAAGAATTTATCGCCTAACTGTTTCAGTAACGTAAAATGTTGTCATTCAATTCATCGATGGAACTGATAATGTTATTAGCAAAGTTCATTTGTCGCTCAGCTTGATTTCCTGAATCACCTATACTTTATAGTTTTAAATACTGGAGTTGGACTTGAACTACGAACATAGAAGCACCATACTCTTCAATTTGTTTTTGTTTTTGTTTGTTTTTTTTTTTTTTTTGAAAAGATTTGACGATGTCTTTCATGTCCTTCAGCTTTGTATTAAAGCCTCATTGATTTGAATAAAAGAAGATTGTATGAACCGGGACCAAATTTGGAAATATTCTAATTCTATTTTTATTTTTTTTAAAAGCTACAAATGCTATAATTTGGATTTAGCATTATCTTTAACCGACAAATTACTATGCATATAGATTTTGTAATCAAACATATATAGAATTTTGTAACTGCAATACTGCACATCCCTATTCCCCTAGCAAATAAGGACGAAATGGGACAGTCACTGAAATAATTCAGACCAGTTTTCCAATAACTGTTTCCTAAAAAAATAATTAACATTAATTTAATAATTTACATGTTTTAGAACGTATTGTATGCATATTAAGTGGTATTCTGAAGCCTACTGATGATATAATGACTTAGCAATTAAACCATGCGTATATCGTTTTGTTCACTGCAATGCTTGCAGAGTCTGATGGAAAACATGTCCACCCTGAAGGAACAGAGACATTTCAGGAACACGACGTGCTTGAAAATAATGCGTTTAAATAGGCTTTCTCATCTCTGCATTATAACTTCGTCATTGTTACTAAGGGGCATTAGGAACAGTCGTAAAAATTAATATGATACATTTTGCCATAAATATTGCCATTGGGGAAATGAAATTTACAGTTGCATTTGTGCAAGCAAGAAGTCTGTGAGAACACATCCCTGAAAATTTCTCTGAAGATATTTTCTTATTTGGTTTATTGTTCAGTTGAAAGCCTGCTTCATGACACTTACATATAGAATGGGCTTATCCAACAAATTAAGTTTTTTATAGCTTAACCAACAATGCAGAATATTACATTACATCTTATAGGTTATATTACTTACACCAATTCTTGTTTGATTCCATTGTTCTCCGCAAAGCAAAAAGCGATTCATACATCGTTTAAATCTCACTCATAGCTATAAGCAAGCCAAAAATCCTGTTGTATCGTGAACTAGTTTGTCTACCCTCCTTTCTTCATTGGATTTTCACTGCCACTTAGTAGAAGATGTGAGGACGTGAACCTTTTTTTTATTTGATTAGTGTTTAACGCCCGTTTTACTGCTTAGGCACCACAGGAGGTGGACACTGATGATACATGAGATGTATCATCTATATTATATATTGGGAAAGTTTTTTTTTAAGGAAGGAAACGTTCCAGGCCTAAGTTTAGGGTACCTCCCCGGCATTTGCCATTTATGACTGAGGAAAACAAAAAAAATGTCACTCAGGGAGGACGGCCTGGCGGATTTCGAACTACAGAACTCTCACGAGTCCGCGACTTAACGACCTCGGCCAGGTAAGACATGAACGAGGCACCATAAACAGCTCTGCTGTATGATGCGATACCTCCTCTTGAGAAAGTATTCATAACTAGAGCATATCACCCTCTATATCATTACCCATATGCAAGACATTATAAATGAATAAATAAATCAATCTGTGAAAGAGTTGCCTTGTTCAGCAGTAAATTTGTGTCCGAACTCACCCGAAATGCAGTATTCTCATAGGATGGTAACATTTAACCCATATGGATGTGGAAATCGTTCTTGCACGCTAGTCTTGTGTAGGATGTTAGTTGGAAAGGAGGAATTAGATTGAAAAACTCCATTCACGGCCAGGGTTCAAACGCGATCTTCGACCATGTGTGCCAACGAGCTATCCAACCGTGTTCTCTATCCGACTGTCAACGAATAACACAGTTGGTACAATACTATTTTATACTTGAGTATAAATTAATTTATAATTACAGTAACAGTTAATTACACTAACAAAAACAAAAGAAAATATAGAAATAAGAAATTTGTGCTCTCCTTATTTAACGACAGCTCTTTATTTTGAGATCTGCACAACGCTGAATTATAATGTAACCTCGTTTAGGCGGTTTTATGATATCTCAAGTATAAATGTTAGAAGGAATAGGTCCCCACTTTCTCGCGCGGGTTTCGTTTTGAGTGGGAAGAAATTACAAAACTGTCCACTAATTATCCTCTATTTCGATTCACCTCTATGTTCCATACTGATCCAAATTACCTTTGACCTGAGAACAATGATTTTTCGACTGCAAGTCAATGTGCACTATTTGCATTGGCAGAATGTTGCTGGTGTGTTCTAGAAACATCAAAACGAAACTTAAGCATATTCCTCTATCTTTACTTTCTTTACTTATAGTAGAACTTTAATGAATTGTCTTTTTAAAGGCACGCTTTGTATTACTTATTCTATTAGTTATTATTTAGCCAAAGTAATCTCATATTGGTGCTAATCTTGCCATAAACTAGTTAAAAACGCACATTGGTTTTGGACCATTGCTACAATTTTGTAAATGTTTGTAAAAAATATTGTGTACGAATTTTAATAGCATCTCAATAAAGGTTTTTAAACTACTGATATGTCTTTAGTAAAGTATAAATTCTACGTCTATGGGCTTTCATACGTATTTTCAAAATCAATTTAACCAAAGATTAAACTGCCATGGCCAGCAATAATTTAATATTTTCCTGAGTGGTTATTATGGAAACTTGGCTTTTCGGAAGTGTTTTCTACTAAAAACTAAATAATCTTAAATTGGATTACTTAGGTGATTATGTGTCATTAGTTTCAATTAAAGAAATAAGAAAATAAAAATACAGATTCAATTGCAAAATGTTTCCTCTAAAGTAAACATTTTTTCCTATTAGCTACCAGAACTGTTATTATAATCCTGACTCTCCTAAACACATGACAATTATGGTAATTTATAAGTGTTCTGAACACAAATGTTTGCTACTTAACTCTTGCTGTGAAAGCTTGTGGTAGGGACAAATAAGAAAGAAAGGTAGCAAAAGTGGACCTAATGTAATTAGAGAGTATAAATGTTAGTTAATATCTTTCAGTAAACAATACAATAAAACATATTCCTTTCATTAAAGCATCACGAATTTTAAAAAAATCCATACTTTCATAACAATGATAACATAAAATACATACTTTTAAATATTTTTCACATATTTTCCTTAAATTTTCAAATATTTTCCAGCTTATTAAAGTGTTTTAAAATAAAGCTGCCTTCTTTAAACTGTAGTCTGTACATGACGTAATTAAGTCATCTTTATAAAACTAATTTTGTCATATTTCTCTTTTACTTTCGATGAAATTGTGCTTCCTAAAAATACAAGATTAAAGTACAAGCAAACATTAAATACATTTAAACAATAAATATGCGTTAAAATAATGTGAAGACATTTACTGAAATATGATGCTTAACAGATGCTGAAGTGCATCAAAGTAATACTTTCTTTTTCGGTGGAATACATTTTGATTCAAGAGACGATACGAAACTGTGGGATGTATTATCCAGTCTGAATTTCCTTACTAGATCTGGTTCCTTTGGTTGTTTCTCTTACCACAACCGAACAGAGAGCCGAGGGTGATGATAAACTGATATCTTCTGATTGTACCTTTAAGAGGTGTTGATTTAAAGCAGCAGTCATGCTGGAAAATGATTACTTCACGTGATACTTAGGTGACATTGGCGACTTTAAACCGTATAGAAGCGATGTTGCTGAAAGGAGGGTGTTCCTCTGTTCAAACACAGCGTACAGGTAGGGGTCACGCGTTGACCTATGAAGGGAAAGATGATATCTTCTGGGAAAAAGAGTTAGGGCAGGAAGAAGAGTTCAAGAGGGAAGAAAGTTAGCGCCGAACGTGGATGACACACGTACCAAGAACTAAGAAAATATTTTTTTTCTGTGCTCAGGAAGTAAGAGAGAGAGAAAGGAAAGATGGAAAAAGGTCATTTTTCCTTCCAGTCTATTGAGGAAGTTACAGGAGATAAAATGGTTAGTGGCAGCTATGGACTCCAGCCTGACCAGTCACGAAGGTGTAGGGGGAATCCTAAAGGCATGCGGAAGGACACTCCTCTATGTGTGCCTTCCTATTTCCTCCTCCTCCTCTTTTTTTTTCTTTCGTTTTTCTCTCACTCTCTGCTCCTGGACCAAGAGCAGTGATATATGTGAAAAGATGGGCCATATTTTTAGCCTTAAATTTTAGGTTGGAATCTTTTTTGACTCGGAAGGGGAACTCTGCGATGCGGTGGAATATCGAAGGGATGGTTCTTGCCGTTAGATAGTGGCCACCGAAGCACTCTTGAGAGGGTGGCTGTAGAAGGGATGGACGCTTCCCTAAGTCTGGACTGAACTAGGGTTAGGGATGAGAAGGGTGTGTTACTTCTCTAATATAAATGGATATTGCAAGTATGTGTTCTTTTTTATGGGTGGCGACCGGTAGGCCAGTGGAACGTCTTGCAGATGAATACATTCATCTGTGATGCCTTCCTCAATACTGTCTACTTTGCTTTTAATTCGTAAACTCATTAGCCCTAACGAGGCACATAAAAATAAATCGCTCAGAAAAAAGCGCTGTTATGCTTTAACGAACAATGTCCCAACAATAAACGGCGATAAAAGGGAAAAATAATCGTAACGAATTGCTGCGGTTCTTTGTTCTGTAAAACAGAGTCATTACATTTCTATTAATATATTCCGATATATATTTTTCATCCCACAATCTGGAAATCTCCGAGTTTCCAAGATCCTTGAAGAGCTCTGCTCCCCGCAATATTTATAAACCAAAATTGAGGCTAGGTGTATATAAAGGATATGAAGATCACAAGCAAAGGATCTATTAAGTCTCATGTCATATATCGCAAAGCCCATTTTACACAAAATGAACATAAAATGTTTTTGCAAATATCACTCTTATCATTGCAGAAAAAATATCCCAACTCTAAGCTGCAGTGATCTTATAAATAATATCATTCGTTTATTGACTATGTTGATAATGAGTGAAGAAGAATTAAATCCGTGAGTTTTAAAACAATGCAAGTTTACCTTTTGGCACATATCGTCTGAGTTCTATCATTTGGCATTCACCACAACACACAAGTTTCCAGAATTTTTTTACATGTTCAGTTCCATAAACACAAAATTCCATTTTCTATGTTATTTGGAAAGCAGTGAGGTAGTACTAATTTAAATAGAAATAACACTTATTATGTCAGTTATCCGAATCATAGGAGATTTTATTACAATCCTCACGTGTGCCCAACTAAAGGGCATTCGTACATTCCACTGATATGGAGTTTGATCAAATAGAGCTAAATGAACGTAAATAGGATGTCGTATACCTAGCTGATGATTGGATAGGCGTAATGCAAAAAACCAGTGGGAAGAGAGCATGATTAAACTGTTTAAGACAGTCCATTCTAAAGTTAAGAAACCTCCTACCGCTCCTAAAAGCAAGAAAATAGAACGAATTTACAAAATAATTTAATACAACAACAGCGAGTATAAGAAGACATCAAGTGAAAAACCAAATTTGATGAAACTAACCTGAAGAGAGGTTAGGCTAGGTTAATTTCATTAAACATAATTCCTTGAGAGCTGCTAAAATCAGAATATTTTACATTTCTGGTGTCTCGCCAACTCTGCGACCTCAAATGGTTTCTAAATGAATATGCGACAAATCTAGTTGCGCAGTAACGTACTTTTATCAGGGGGGGGGATACACACTATAATTAAAAATATCGCTTTTGACTCAAAGTTACGTTTTTTTTTAATGGAACATGTGATTATTTTCTAACTAAAAATTAGAGGTATAATTAGTAATAACAGAACTGGTCACTGTTTTAAACCTCATACCTTCCGAAATAAGCAAATTTTTAGTAGCACTGTACACAAAGCATGGGTTGGAAACTCAATAGGTCCTCTTCCTCCTACCCAGTGCCTTGGATAGTGCCTAAGTTAGTGCCTTAAATCCAGCGCGCGAGGCTTGTTGCTGTGCAAGGTCTCCCAAATCTGCCACGAGTCTCAAATTTGTCTCGAATGCGTGCAATTGTTACTCGCGTTGGTGGTTCTGTTCTGTCTCCATTGCCTTTGAACTTCAACAACATTCTCGGTTTTCCAATACCACTTCAAAATTGCTTTCCGGTGTTCAAACGATAATCTTGGCTCCATTTCGTTGTAGCAACGCTAGCATAATGTAATGTGAGTCATATCTGATTATAGATCATCATACTACACATTACTGTTGTTTTTCGTTGTAACTTTGAACTCATTAAATATATATCTACTGTGAAAGCGTGTATATACATTTTTGGCACCCTTGGTATAAATATATATAAATATAGTATACTATAAATATATATAAATATAGTATACTATATATACTATATATAGTATAAATATAGTATATAAGGTTATTTATAAAGCTTGTCTCCTCAAGTGATTTCGCCACTAGGTGTACCGGCTGCGCTCGTTTTTCAACTCCGCTTCCCCTAATAAAATTTCCATGAACGTCGCATTCTAAAACCATTCTCTGCATTTTTTCAAAGTAGTAGATAATGGGACGGTGAACTCTATTGTCTTTATTATAACGTTTATTTGAAATACGAATCAAGTCAATTTGTGTGAGAGGAATTTGTGAAAAACTTTTCTTATCTATCGCCTCATTTCAGAAGTACAACTCACGAAAGTGTGCACTAAATGTTATGTTTGGTTTAAGTGCGAAGCAGAAAACACAAGCAAAAACGTACAATTGTAACAAGAGGAAAAACTGTACGAAACTGGCGCAAACCTTGAACGTTCGCCAGTAAAAATACTTGAAATTAGTACGTGAGGGTTTCCAAAAGTAAAGGAAAACATTACAAATGAAATCAGGAGTAATACGGTGACCGAAATGAATGGTTTCCGATATAGAACTTGCTTAGTTAAGAGGGGGGGGGGAGAACAATGCAACCATATTCTATAATGTAAGATTGTATACACGTTATCGAATTCGCAATTGAAGTCTGGCTCTACGGGCTGGACAGGCTCAGTAACTAAGACGTAAAAACCGCATGAGAGGATAAGATTTATAACCTAAGTCTGATATTAAAAAAAAAAAAATGAAATACTCACCAAATTACAAAACACAAAAGTATAGAATTTCATCTCTAATATACGCACGAAGAGCTGAAACGTGCAGAATCCCGAATAAAAAGTTAGTTAGAAAGATCTCGAAAGAGCCAAACGAATAAAAACAATACAGGCTACTAGTGTAATCCGTAATAGATGAAGTATGTGCTAATTTATATTGGAGTTGATATTACCATTTTATATCATTGAAAGTAGCTCAGTAATATTCGTTTGTCCTTGTTTTTTAATTTAATAGCTAATGAACTAATAGAATGAAAGGAAGCAGAATTTGTAAGTAGGCATTACAAAATGAATAAAGTTCCAAGATGCATAATAAATATTCTCAATATCTTCATCACACGCATACCGTATTTGTTGTATCTTAAAGGATTTAGATATGGAGAAAATAGGATTTATGTACGTTTATTTCTTTAAATTTTTCTAATATTTCTGTTAACAAATAAACTGCAGAACTAATGTTAATGCGATGTACTGTTATTAATGTATATTTATTTTTCCTCTTGAGTAGCAATAATAATCATACTTTGGTTTAACTGTAAGTGATAACAGATGAACTGGTGAATTTAGAGTCTGTTTATTTTACATGAGTAACTTATTAAAGCAAAGTTAGTGTAGATTTACGACATAAAACAAGTCTGAAAGAAGAGGCTTCTGAGCAAAATTTATCGGCCGTTTCACGCCCTGGATTGAATGGTACGCTGATGTCCTGAGAAGTTAAAGGGCGTCAATAAATAAATCAAATCAACGACAAGCAAAGTTAGTGAAACAAATAGAACTTTTTCAAAATAAAATAATATGTTCAAAGTGTATATAGCACGTTCTCAATAGTAAGGTATTGACAGGTGTTAAGTCATCTACTCAAACCTTAGAGTGTAATTTGGGTTGCCTATTCTGGATAGAATACGGCGATTCTGAGACCCCGCTTATAATTTAATGTCTGTTATGTGTGATGTAAACCACAACATCAAAGAGGGCGTAATTTAGATATCAACAAAAGGTGTCGAGAAGCAGAGAATTCCTGACTTAATGTTTTAATCCGTTTTAACAAAAATTATTTTTGGGAGAAATTCCTTCATTTTGGGTTTGCAGCTTAAATTTACTTAGAAACAGTCCCAATAGTTTAGCGAAACTATTAATTTGCTGTGTTAATATTAATTTAATTTATTCATTTATATGGTAAGCTCGCTTTAAGGCACAAGCTTTGAACTAATTTCAAATTAATGTTTTTACATCTTTCTAGATTAAAGTAGTCGTGTTTTTTTTTTGTTTTTTGTTTTTTGTTTCTTGTTTATTTATTTATTTATTTGGTTTCTTCTTCCAATTGGAATTACGATTAGATCTCTTTTTCATCATTTTTTTTTATATTTGTATGCTCTAATCCCTTTAGGTTTAGTATAAGGAGCATTGTATTAGAAATAAAAATGTATCCATGTTCGTAATAAATGATTTTTAATTACACGTTTTTCCTATAGAATACGTTTAATTCGTTTATTATATGATATTACATTTTATAATCTTGGTAAACACAATCTTAACATTATAACTGCATTTTTGCAAGTTATCCTCTTTTTTGTCTGGTCTATTGGTTGCTCTACTTTTGCATGCATCGGTTCGATATCCTTTAATACAATTATAATCAGGTTTTAATTTAAACTTCCTGAATTACTCCGCACATACCATCAAAGCAGTTGAATTTCTCATTTACATTATTATAACTTAAGTTAAATACCAAAAAACTTAATTATCTCTTTATTCGATTGCGTTAGTAATAACTATACTTTTTAATCTTATCACAAAAGAACCGCTTGAGCTTTTATTCTAGAAATTCTCTTCCTAGAATAGTTTTCGTGTTTATTAATTCAGACGCACCTATATGTGAGCCGATTTTTAAAATGACAGTTTATTCCTAACTGTTGTTGTCATTGCCTAAAAATAAATATTTACGCAAATCCTAGGGATGAGCATTATAAAGATAAACAAGAAAATAAGTAATAGGCTACACGTTGACCCAAATAATTGTCTTATTCATTGCCGTGTGTTGCCAAGAGACTTAAGTTCATGTTACTCTGTATTGTAACATGAAAAATCTTGTGCAATTTCCAGGTTAGTTTATTTTGTATGTTGTTTTAGTCACCTTTCTTGCTCCAAATCAAACCCGATCTGTTTTGAGAAATCGTGGAATATATGTACATCTCTCTGTCCCATTTGCTTAGAGTTCATTGTCTGAACTAACCGATATTTTCTCTATGCATTTTACCCCTTTTGGTTAATTTACCTAAGCTTTTATTGTACTTTTCTCCACAAATAAAGAGGCCTCTGAGCAAAATTAGTCGGCCGTTTCACGCCCTGAGTTGAATGGGACGCTGATGACCTGAGATGTTAAAGAGCGTTCGTAAATAAATCAATCAAAAAAAGTCCACAAATAATTACCATTTCTTGCTCCCCTCTACCACAACCATCTCATCCTAATTCTCTTTAAACTTCTTTTAATTTTCGCTGCCTAGTATTTTTCATTCCAATTACTTATTTGATGAAATGATATGAAATAGAAGATCGAAAAACTCGTGGAAAAGAAATAGCTACAGTAGCATCCACCTAGGTGACCATGGTAAAGCACTAAATGTCCAAGATCAGGATGACCTGCCCCGAGGATTTTGATCCTCGGACTTCCCGATGTAATTGCCAATTTACCGCCAGTGCCACCCCACTCGGTACAATGAATGAATGAATGAATGAATGAATGCGTGTATTTTATTCAAATTAACATACATACTAATAACTTTGCAACCTTCGTACCGGTCGACGTGCCTTTCATAATACACGAAAAGTACACCACTTAAATAAATAAGTAAATAAGTCATACCTTCATAGCTTAAAGCAGTTAAATATTATAATGATAATAATAACCTTAATAATAACAATAATAATCTCAATATTAGCTAAATATACATATCCGGAATATAAAACCCCATCCCCCTTGTCAGTGGAATAAGTAAACACATTATCATTTACACATAATTTTTTCTAATTCAGTTTAGTTTTCCCCGCCCTTCACCGGGTTTTCACTGAGCTGTTTCTTCTTCGACCTGACCTGCTCCTCATCCTTGCCCGCCAATGGAGCCCAGCATGCCCCTTGCCCCCTGTAAGAGTCAATAAAGGAAGGCGGCACATACTTTTTTCTCGGCATCTTAGTGGTTACAAAAGGTTAGGTGACTCAGCACGGCCGTACATAAACATTATGTATGTTGGCTCTGGAAACGAGTAGCCTGGTTTGACACAGTAATGCTAATCTAATGAATAAAGAAACTAAGCTCGAGTTTAAACATATTTCAACAACAAAAATGGATATTTTCCTTATAGACATGTCTACATAAGCACTTATGGCAGATTATTCTCTTTATAAAAGTAATAGATTAAGTTGTAGAATTTATATTGAAAATAAAGCATTAACTTTCCATACATATATTTATATTGCCTTTTTTTCCCTTTAAGCTCTGCACAATTCACTATGAACTTAGTATAGAAATACGAAGACCCCTCTTCCCAAGCAATAGCATAGGCTCGTTCACCGCATATGTGGGCATAGCAAACGCACGTAAGGCAATCGTTTCATCCGAATGTAATAGGTTTCTCATTGTGCTTTCAGATGTAGGCAAATGCAGTCCGGAAAATAATGAAAGTAAAGTTCCTTTTCTCGATCTGGTTTCCAAGAATGGAAATATGTAAAATTCAGCACAGTATGAAAACAAGTGAAGCTTTAGCAGGAAGTCTGCTTCAAATTCGGTACAGGTAGTAAATGTATGAAAACTTGATTAGTAATAAGATTTCCAATACGAGTATTTAATTCTGTTTACTGCTTATGAAATGTAAAATTACATCTCGGGAAGTAAACTTTGCGTAGTTAGCAAGAAATGCACCAGTTACGTTCGTTTATCTCTTCGTTTTTTAACATTTTGTATGAAAGTGTAATCTAATGAGATATAATATAGAAAAAGAATTTTGTACAAGATTAATTTTTTATTATTTCTGATCTTATATAACATTGAGTATAATAAGCAAAATATGTTTTATCTTCTACAAAAAAATCGTTCCTATACACAGCTGCCACTAAAAATTTAGTGCTAGCTGTGATATTGTTAACAAGATAATTATGTAGGCATTGATTCTTGAGGATATGTTCTCAACGACAGTCCTGACTGCAAGGTCATTAAACTCAAGACCCCACCCGAATCTCTCTGAACTGGCATGGTGATTTTTTTTCAAAGCGTGTATTTTTCAACCATCTGCAGCTTTAAAATTCTGAATAAACTGCCAAATTAAAGTAAAATATGGGCTACTTTCAAGCAAATCTATTGAAAATTGTTTACTGCTTGTCCGAATTTATATTCTTTCCTGAAATTTTGTTTAGTGGCATTTCATATATTATGTTAAAGATATTAGACTTTTGCTAGGTTTTGACACTTTGATACGTTTTAGAGCCGTTACAACAAATATTGACCCGTAACAACAATCGTTAAATGATCATCTTCAACCCAAGGTACTTCTAATTGTTCCATGATTTACTTAATTCTGGCGACGCTACTAGTAAGAGCAAGAGCTTAAGAGGCTCTATCTAAAGAATGGCCAACACGGATCTCCCATCTAGGCTATTTCCGCGAATGTCGACGTTGTGGCAAAAGAAACGATCTGGGGGGTAAGATAGCATAGTGACCACAAATAAAACACTTAGTCTCGGTCGTCCAAATACTGCTGGAGAGAACAAAAGAGGAATGGAACTGTGTCCCCAATCATTTCCTATTGAGTTTTATCCCAGTCATTCATCGATATCGCAGCGCTGGCGCCACTCAACCGTTGCCGAACAAACTGGGAAACACTCTCAAGGGCCTGCTCGAGTGGACATTTTGTTTTTCCTGGAGGGTGGAACAATAGATTGAGATATAAGTAGAAGATTGGCAAGAAAGCAAGAATAGTGGCTCTAAGGCCTGTGATCCCCAAACTGTGGATCGCAATCCATTAGGTTGCACAAGAACGCACTTGCAAAATGGTTTATTCATTATTCGTTTTATTAAACGTAAGTAATGTAAATGCTATTTTAGTTCAGCGGCTGGCCTGGACGAAAGCTTACAACAAGAAATTTTTATAACTCAAGAACTAATGAACTAATTTAAACACTATTTACTGCTAAAATCAGATGAACTCACCAAGTTTTATGGTAGGAAATAGCATGTAGTGTGGTTCTGCAGATGTCTGCTAGATATCAGTGTGCTGTTTTCATAAACAGCAACTTAACCACAACGCTACTGGTATTCTGTAAATGTTGTCATTCGTGTATACCCAAATAAAAATCTAAAAGGTTAGGAGGGCCATGTTATCGGTGCGCCACATCCAATCCAACATTCAGGGAAAAAATTCAAGCTATCTCTCACGTATGCAGCATAATATGCGGTACCTCCATCTTATTGAAAAATACATCTATTTGGTATTTGAATAATGGAATAACTAATCATTATTCCAGCATCCACTGACTATGTTTTATCGGAAAAGAATAAACCAATCGCTTATATTGTTTCGCTATGAACCACATCAAACTTTTTCCATTCCGTTAACGCACCTAAGTTTTCGGAACCTCGTATCCGGAAATTATGTCTGTTGACTATACCGGAAAAGTGCATGTACATTTTTCGAAACAAATGAATGAACCAAGAAATAAAAAATGTATCAATGCGGAATTCTAAGTGACATTGAATGGAATAACATTACCTAACTTAACAATATCAAAGGGAATCATTGCTATAGAAAAAGCTTGGTGAGTTTCTGTGTCATTCACAGCTTAAGACATTACAATACATGTATTCGTTTTTGAGTTATGAAAATGTTATAGGTAGTTTTTCTCTAGGGCACTCTGTATTCATACCGTATTTGAATATCATTGGCACGGAGATACGAGAGTGGTATACAAATATTTTAAATGCATTTAAATTTTCATTTAATTTTCTAAAACCATAATTGAAAAACAAAGGAAGAAAGAAAGCATTATGACATCAAATTCGCAGTAAAATGAACCCACTAGCCGAGTGAATCGCTCTTAAAACAGCAAACTGCAATGTAAATTCCTTGAGAGGGAGTAGGGGAGAATAGTGCCGAAACATCTTCTACTGAAAAGCAGCATTATGCACATATTACGTTAATTAAGTCTCGTTACCTTTTTATTCCACCTGATAAACTCCTGGCTTATTTTTCTTTGTAAGAGTTCTATTTAACAGTCTCCAGTTATTGAAAAAGCTCTTCATGTTCTTGGTGTCACGCACAAGATGTTCTGGGAAACGGTTCAATTGGAAGTACAAGGAGCGAGGCTCAAAGACGTGTTACTTTAGCCGATTTCAAAGATAACTCAGTTTTCTATTGGAGACTGCAATTATTTTTCTTTTACAATTATCTTTACATTTTTGTGCAGCTACAACAGCTCTTAAAACATTTATCGTTCACTTATTTCGGATTCTGTAGGTCGCCTCTTTCTATTGTGCATCGCCAGCGTTGTTATGTACATATACCTTAATATTCAAAACCAATGCAATAATTATACGTTTCTCCAGCAGGTGTGTAACAGGAACACAACTCTTCTGTTATCTATTATACTTATTTCCTGTGAAGGATAAGTGCATTGTGTTTGGATTAATATTCCTTTTTATAATAGTGTTTACTTCCAGTTTCTTTTTAACTGCACCATCATAGATAATGAACACTGATGATATATAAAATGAAATTATAGATTTCTAAAAAGAAAATTTGGGAGGAAAGTGTCCTAGACCTAAATACTCTTAGGCAATTGCCATTAACGAGGACTGAGAAAAAAGTGAAAAAGTCTTAGTCAGGAAGGGCAGTCCTGATGGGATTCGAACCGCAGATGTCAAATTTTATTTTAATAACGTTAATTTCATACTTCAACGTGTGCTTTTCATGATGAAGAGTTATTGCTGTTATGCAGAGGCGCAGTATTTTGTGTTCCTTTAGTATAGGCAGTTAATTTCGAAATTCATGAAGGGTTTGCAAATATGCATGAAAATTAGCTGGTTTATTGAATCGCTAACAGCCCGCAACGCTTCTGCCTGCCAATTTCCAATGGTGAATGCATTGTACATAGGATGTACCAAAACAATAAAAATGCTGGACAACGAGAGAGACTGCTTTAGCAACTCCTTCCGCAAAATAAATACTAATTCATGTTTTGCTCCAGTAATTAATATATCAAAATAAATAATAATTTGTAAATATATTATTTAAAAATTAATAAATAATAATAATAAAAATAATAATACTAATTTGTAAGTGATTTGTTTCGGACATTAATATATCAAAATGAATACTAATTTATAAGTACTTAGTTCTTGAAATTAATAAATGAAAATAAATAATAAGTTGTGCTTAGTTCCAGAAGTTTATATATGAAAATTAATAATTATTTGTGTTTTGTTTTAAAAAATTAAAAAATCAAAATAATTAATAATTTGTAAATATTTGTTTCAGAAATTAATATACAAAACTAAATAATTTGTAAGTGTTTTGTTTCACAAATTAATAAATCAATAAATACTAATTTGTAAATGGGATGTTTCAGATATTAATAAATCAAAATAAACAATACTTTTTAGTGTTTGTTGCAGAAATTAATAAAGAATAGTTTAAATTCAGTGTATTAATGGTACTAAATCCATAATAGCTGTGCTTTCATATATCCTAAAAGCGCCAGTTCTTCAATGTATATATGAATCAACCTGTATAAGTGCATACTAATTGCTATAAAGGGGTAGTATATTTTATATAGTCTACATTAAATTTACATATTCACAAACTTTAAAACGTTTAAACTTTGTTGTACATTTTTAAGAAATGAATTACACATTTTCATAAGCGAGAAAAAGACTATAAGAATAGCGGAATTCCGGCAAGGGGACACCATAGAGTTATAGCTCGCGGAAGAAGTAAATAAATCTTTCTCTTTGTTTTTTAATTTACAACAGTTTCTTTAAACTGCCCATTAGTTATACTTTTATAATATATTGCGTACTGAGAAAGTTAATTTTCAGGTATAACTAAGGAAAAATATATTTAATAATGATATTTACTCAAAAAAGATTTGGGGAATAATTATTCCTTGAAATTAAAATACAAATCCCTAAAATTATGATCACGCCCAAAATTCAACAATAATACAAATAGAAACAGTTGTCTTATTAGGATACTTATATGTAAAAAAATGTACCTCGTTGTACATTTTAAAATGATGTTTAAAGCAAAACACTGATTAATGCTCAAAATGTCCTACTGCATTCACAATCTTAGAAGCAGGTATTCCTATGTCCAGAAAGGTGAAACAAATTAGTACATAAATGAATAAATTACTGAAATTACTGTTGATGAACAATATTTTTGTTTGAGTAACATTCATGTTCCAATTTATGAGAAAAAGTTATCTTAAGTTTATGCGATTCAATTGAACATGATTCATAATAATTGCCCTGCTTTATGGTTTGGGTGAGGACAAACCAAAACTCAACTTAAAAACTGTACTATAAAGAAAAATTCACGGTGAGGTTCGAACTAACAAATTCACACCCAAATTCAGTTATAGGTCATTTACTTATCTCTGAACTCAATAATGTATTCGTTTGTTCGTAAAACACCGGAGTTTTTTTTATCTAGAAGGATACCTTTAGCCATCCTTCATTCGGGTTCGAACAGACATTATAGCACCAAAATTCAGTAGAAATCTATTTACTTACTTCTGAATTCTAGGTTGATAATTTCCTGTAGAGCGTCACAGTTGCTCACTAGAGTACTCTGTTTAATCACCCTTCGTTCCCCTTCTGCTACGGAAATCTAGATTGTGCAAGTGCTTGTTTGAAGCAAAACTTGTCTTCACAAATAATTACTGACCTACTGCTGCAGTTAGCAAAATAACGAACACACGATAATTTTATTGTGGCAGGTTTACAAGTACACAAATGAACATATAACTAATGGGCCTTACGGCCATACATGCTAATATTGTCCTTTTAACAATGAAACTATATAATACCCAAGAACGGTAGCATTAATTTCTATGATTACCTTTGTATCTATATATACACACATCAATATGCTTGCATCATATACTGCCACGGGTGGCCGAAGTCGTTAAGTCGTGGGACTCGTGAGAGGGAGGTCTGGGATTCGAATCCCATCAGGACCGTCCTTCCTGACTGAGGTTGTATTCCAACTTTTCCTCATAAATGGCACATACCCCAAATACCCTAAACTTAGGCCTGGTACGTTTCTTTCTTTAAAAAAATCCTTTCCCAATATATTTCATGTCATATATCATCAGTGTACACCGCATGTGGTGCCTAAGTAGTAAAAACCGGCGTTAAACACTATTAAAAAACGTGCATCATATATTTACTATGAATAGTTTCATACACAGACACGAGTAGATCTCTGTGTGTGCATCTTTCATGCATCAACACTTCCATGCAGGCGTTAAAATTCTGTTGGAATTCAGAAACTGTGATGGTAAATGCTCATTTCTTAAAAATCCTGCATTCTACTAGAATATGGCTCCAGGTATCGCTTTTTGCGCACAGTCTGCAAATTCTTTCCCCGGAGGCGTTAATTATTTTATTTCCTTTTCAGGATTCCTTTTATTTTCAGCAAAACCACATCTTTCTTCCCTATCACAGACATCTAGATACTGCCCCTCTTTCCCATACCTGCGGTATTCGAGCCTGCAGTTTAAGCGATATCTTTTCAGCGCATTGAACCTCAATATTTTACCTACCTGCAAACATTTTCTTCCAGCTAGTGAGCGTAATGTTCTGTTCCTTTAACAGATATCCCCTGACCAATTTGTTTCAAGATTTTCCTTCTTTTTGATGCCCAACACATATCCCAACCTTCCCTTATTTACTCCTCAGACAAACTGCTCGATACCAAACTCTTTAACAACCCGAATTTTGTCCCTTGTAATGAATATGTTTAGTCTCCATTATTGTGTATTCATAAGTTTCCGGCCTCGCCGATAAGGATTATCGCCCTCACAAAACCTTTATCTGGCGTCATACCTTAACTGTTAAGTAAATAATTCCAACTGTAACCCGATCCGCTGTGTTCAGTTGTTCAGATATAGTTGCAGATGTGTACAAGATTGTGGCATGTTCACAATGGAGCTTCGAGCTGTTATTAAGTTCTTCACAAAAGAAGGACTTGCTCCAAATGAAATTTAACAGCGATTGGACCGTGTATATGAGGAAGCATACCCCTTATATTTTACCGTAAAATATGAGCCAAACTTTTTTCGAATGGGTCGAGAAAGCATTGAATTCGAAGAGCGTGCAGGTTGGCCCTTGGAGGTACTCACTCCTAAAAACATCGCTCTTGTGGAAGGAGAAAGTATGGAAGATCGGCGGGGCTCAAAGTTACAGAAATAGCAGTCTTTCTAAATCAACCGTCCTTTGAATTATGTATGAATATTTAAACATGAACAAGGTTAGTGCAAGATGGGTGCCTAAACTTCTTTCCTCAGTCCAAAAGCAGCAACGAGTCGTCTGTTAAATGTTGTACTTACGAAGCTGTTGACAATGGAGTGGCAATCTAACCTCAACTCATGTATTCACATTTCTTACACTATACTCTATTCACTTACATAAAAGTAAGACGCGTTTCGGGAGAATCTCTCCCATCTTCAGTTGCTCACTGAACCTTCGTTACTCGTTAGTCCAGCCATAGTTTCGAGTAACGGAGGTTCAGTGAGCAACTGAAAATGGGAGAGATTCTCCCGAAACGCGTCTTACTTTTATGTAAGTGAATGGAGTATAGTGTAAGAAATGTGAATACATGAGTTGAGGTTAGAGTCGTCTGTTGTCAGGCATTTTTAGAGCTGTGCCAATGGCAACGAGAGAGAATTTGTGTTACAGGAGATGCAACTATGATCTACAAGAAAATAAATGGAGTGGCGTAAACCCTACGAAGCACCGCTCTAAAGGCCAAGGTCACTCAGTCAACCAAGAAGATCATAGTCACAATCTTTTGGGACGAAGGAGTACTCCTCATTGACTTCAAGGAAAGGAACACTACAGTAAATGGGGAGTACTATGCGGGTATGCTTTATTTTTTTTAATGGTATTTAACGCCCGTTTTTACTACTGAGGCACCACGGACGGTGAACACTCATTATACATGAGATAAAATGATATATTGAGAAAGGATTTTTTTAAAGAAGGAAACGTTCCAGGCCTAAGTTTAGGGTACCTCCCCGGCATTTGTCATTTATGAGAACTGAGGAAAAACTGGAAAAAAAAAACCTCAGTCAGGGAGGACGGCCCTAGAGGGATTCGAGCCCAAGACCTCCCGCTCACGAGTCCGCGCCTTAACGACCTCGGCCACCCGTGGCGGTATACTGGCATACTGCACAGACTATATGTTTCATTCAAAGAGAAAAAGCAAGGAAAACTGAGTGATGGTGTGCGTCTTCTTCACATCGCGCCTGTGCACACAGCTCTTATTACAAAGGAAGCTGTGAAGAAATATGGCTTCAAGAAGAAGGACCATCCACACTACGGCCTAGATCTAGCTCCCAGTGACATTTCATATTCTCAAAACTCAAGAAGGATCTTCGAGGAAGAAAATTTAAGTGTGACGAATAGCTGTGCATGCCCATTTTGCAGACAAACTTCTAACTATTTTGGAGGGGGAGACTAAAATGCTAGTTCAAAGATGTGAGAAGTATATTGCAATAAAAGATAACTATATTGAAAAGTGAAATGTAATTATTTTCTTTATCATACCTAGAAAATGGTTAGGCTGGAAACTTATGGACCTCCCTAGAACCTAATAAAAATATTTTTAATTTTGTTCATGTATTCATTTGTTTGTATTCTCTATAACAAACCTCAAATGGATAAAACCAAGTAAAAATAAGAATAAAATAGCAAATTTTCCTGTAACATTTATTTATCTGTAGAGTTTCGTAAATATTTACTAGTTTACTAGCGATGTTTGAATTTAAAAAATTAAAGTTTTGAGAATAACAACGTCTCTGAGAAGAATAAATGTTCTGCAACTGGCGTTTGTGGAACCGATTGACACTATATAAAGACATTTTGAAACAGATAACAGACATTTCCTTGAAATAATATATATCCAAGGATTCAATTTTCTAAACAAGAGGGTGCTGTGTTGTGGCACTTTATTCCTCCTTTCGTCATCATCATCATGTAAATGCAGAGTTTCACATGGGTACTAATGAGTATGCACAATTGACGAGTACAGATGTAGCTTATATCTTCTCTGGTGGAGCCGCATGGCACTAGCGCTGTATCAAAAGTCACAGTGATCACAGTACCAAATGATGGTACAATAGAGTCAACTACTTGATCAGACTTTTGTCATGCATATGTCTATACTTTGGTGCAGCAGAGCATTGGTTTTAGATGGCAGAGTATAGCCTGTAAATGAAATATTGATCATGTAACGACGTTGTTGTAGGTCAATTTTCAATGGTACAAAAAATCCACGTGGCATCGATTTTGTACCGGACAAATAATGTACATCCAGGGTTGGCAGTATTTGATTTCTTTATTGGTAGTATCTTTAAGTTAAAAGTCCTTTTTGGAAAAATATTTATCAATCAGTCTTTTATTTTTTTGCTCTTGCCAGGAATCACAAAACAACGTACCCAAACGTTCAATGCGGATTCATTGTAAACTACTTTTCATGTGCTCTTTGGTCTTTTCTCCACTTTTAATTGCTTCCAAACTATTGGACATTATGCTGCTGTTTGCTTTGAAATATGCGGTTCAAAAATGCCCGATTTTCTTGAAAACATATATAAAGCCGATTCGCTAAAGTACCATCCATGGATTTAAATTATGTAACTGCAAGTGGAACTAGTACAGATTGCAGCAAACCAGCTGGTGATTTTTCCCCTCTGTATCACAGTTCATAATAAAATTGACTTTGGTCACCACACATTTGCGTTAGAAATATTTTTGTCTTTAATTAGCATATTCACATCTTCCAAAAATTCTTGTGCCTTTTGTTGAAAAATGTGGTCTTCTTTAATGCTTTTGCAAGCCATTAAAGTAGTGATAAGTCTGGACGAAATTTTATATTGTACTTGAACATACTGAAGAAATGCAAAGAAGCTTTAAAACTGACCACCGGCAGCTTATAGAGTCCAATAGTGGAGTACTGACCCATACATTCTTTTGCTCTGACAAACTGTACTATTAAATACTCTTTAACAACCTTCAATTGTGATGTTTTGTTTCCTTTGCGGTGGGCTAGTTCCTGCCTTTTCCGAGACACATAATCTAAAATTAACTTGTAGTTCGATTCATTATTTTCCTGTAAGAATTGTAAACCCTATAATAATAATAATAATAATAATAATAATAATAATAATATGTAATAATACAAATATAATAATATATATAAATGTTTTCTAAAGTTACGTCATTAACACCCGTACTAATGGTTCGTTTTCACTTTGGCTTGCAGTTTTTTCTTTTCCTGAAGATGAAGTTTCAGAACTTTTGGAACTGTCAACCCAAGTGCAGCTTCTCCACCGTCCTCATAATCACTATTCCTGTTCAATGTATATGTATTCTGTAGTATTTTGCATTATGATGTCAGTAAAATCCATGAAAGGTGTTCAACCTGCACTTTTCCCTCAGAAGCGTAACACCATTCACAGATTAAGTTGCATCAGTCCATTCATGTCTACTGTTGTCACACCTACACTCCAAAAGACTAGATCGTATTGCCCATGCAGATTTGAAACTAGTATGCTCACTTTCGCAGGCAGCTAGCGGACCACGCGTAATTTTAAAAGGTGCTGGAACAAGCAGAACAATATATCTTAAAAACCCTTCTCACAGGTTTTAGCAGGTCAAACTGAGTTAATCCCCCTTATTAGAAATAACAAGAAATTGCACGGTGTACTGAAATAAATGAGCGGTTGCGAAACTAATAAAACTCGAAGAACATTATAAAATTGGAATAAAATGAACCTAATAAAGCCGGATAATAAACGCACACCATGTTTTAAAGGTTGGTGTTTTTTTCTAAGTTATGAGACACCACTGTGCTTCTTCGCTTCAAAAGCTAAAAGGTGTCATAAAAGAAAAATTATCAGGAAGACTACTGAGAGCTGTTCTTCATCGGCATAATGCCCCAACTCAAAGATAAGTGATGCCAGTTTCAATGAACTTGGCTTCAAATCGCTATACTCACCTAAATTATTTCTTTATGAATGTTATTATTACTGTAACTCGAAACCAGCTGTTAGTATTTTAAATTTAATTACAATAGTTGCAAGTACCTCGAAATGTTTATTTTACCAGGTTGCCCACGAAACACCGAACCAGCCATGGCGAGTTAGTCTCGAGAGTGCATACAGCCAAGGCCACGGTGAGGTTTCGTAAACTACCCTTTTTTATAATAGTTCGTCACTTCAGGTTAAAAAAAGTTAAAATGATAGTGCGATTTAAGATAAATGAACGTCAGTAAATTTTTGTTCTTTCTAAATTTCAACATTTGATACATTTTCAAATATTTACCATTTTTTGTACTGAATATTTAATTTAAATTTTGTGTTTTGTGAGAAATGGAACTCCAGTAAGAAGACAGATAATCTGAACTCCAATGAGAAGACAGATAATGAAACTACAAGGTAAACAATAACAAAATGAAGCAAGAAGCACTTTTTACAAAATATGGATATATTAATATAGTTCAACTAAGCCATTTTATTTAACCAGTTTTTCTGACGAGTTTATATTTACCTTGTGTAGTAGTTAAAATGGATACAGCGTTTGTTTTATCCCCCCCTTTTTTCAACCTTTAAATAAAGCAATAACAAAATGCGTTTCAGAATAAATGAGGCGATGACACGCCGATTACTGCCAACGAGAAAGTGATTCTCGGACAACATATGGGATAGAAATCCAATTCTAAGGTACGCGGCAAGAGTTCAAGAGAGAAGATGGGATGGGAAATCCAGTTACAACCATATCCTCAGTGCTTCATTAAGGGCACACATCGAAACTTGACTAGGAGAAATTGGAAAAGTGACTTAACGCCTAGTTTTAAACCGCAAGCAGGAGGATACACTACCACCAGTTCATCTAATTACCCCTTTCAGTGTGTTATATTCTAAGGCGGGGCTTAACTAAACACCACCCGGTTAATCTTATAAAGCAGGACCTGACAGATGTGCCAGAGATCTCATTAGCAGGCTCTTTGCTCATCAGTATGTCCAGATCGTAGGTTGTTCAATTATTTCTGAACCTACTCTAATATCTCGTTAGCTTCAGTTAATAATGTTTATTGGTTATAAAATATTTATTTTGGGGAGTTCTTTAAATACTTTCACTGGTAGTATGGGAACACCTAAGTCAAAATATGTGAGTTACGTACTATTTTCAATCGCTCGTTCATACATCGCACGCGCATCGTAAATAATGTAAGAATGTCGCATTGCTGGTGCTTGAATTTCTCTATCTCGAAGCGTTTATATTAATTTTTCAGAAAACCACTGAAAATTAGAAAACTCGTTCATTTAAACCTTTGATGTTAACTAGACATTGCTTAATTTGTTTTTAGGAATATAATCACAGCTTGTAGACGAGAGTATTCAGCTTTTTAATGAGTGATTTGATATTCGTTTTCCCCCGAAACATTTTAATATAAAGTCCAATTTCGGAGAGTTCTAGAAGTTACCAGAAGATTCAACATAAAGTTCAAAAGATACTTTGATACGGAAAAGAATATTCCACAAACACATTCAACCTACCGGTATGAAATTCAATGGCAACAAAATAGGATATATTCCTCTCCATGTATCCATTCTCTTCTGCCAGCGCTGACCATTTGGATGCATATATATATATATATATATATATATATATATATATATATATATCCCTCTCTCTCTCTCCCCCCTGTTCATTGACCAATCTGCGCTGTCATGTGACTTGCTTAGTAGTAGGGTGAGGGCAACGAACCATGCGTGGTAGCAAATGGTTTTAACACTTACCCATGTACGCTGAACGGAAGTCATTAATGAAACTCTTGCTATAAGCGCAACTCATGAAACTCTTGCTGTTGGGTGCCTGCCAGCAGCAAGATTTACACTATTAATTTCGGTCCTACGTGTGCGTGGCCGCTTGTAACAGTGTAAATGTTGATTGTATTTTTTATTTGTTAACAATAATGTAACCTATATGTTCTTCTATTAAACATAAATTAATAGGGCCTTGTTACATGGGTGAAATATTATAACGGTGGGAAATCTGCTCTTATTGAAAATTGCTTTTAATTCATATAAACACACACACACACACACTAATCCTAACGCTAACGCTAACCTGGGCAAAACCGTTGAACCTAGTGGTTTGCTGCGGATCGCTACGGTCTGACGGCCTACGCTGGCCCCCTTTTCGTAAATATAAATTGATAAGGGCAGGTAAATCACTGTAATGGTAACAAATCTTCTTTGATCGCAGAAAAACATCAACAACATTTTATAGGCCATTCTGTGGTGATACTATGTTACCGAGTAAATCATAGTAATTGTGGCAAATATTATTTAACTCCGACAGAAAAAATAATAATGTGAAGGTGAGGATTCGAAACCACTATATTCTCAACCATAGCATGACACCCTAACCGTCTGAGCGATCGTGCCGTTGAGTTTGAAAGCCTTATTATTTAGCTATAGCTATGCAAGTAGCACCAGTTACGCTAGCAGCAAGCTTTGCAGCACTGCTTGCCGTTCAGTGTGTATGGATAATAGTTTTAACAAACCCATAATGAGTGATTATATTATAGTGTAGAACCTGTTACGAGATACTCTGGACGCCAATATGGGAATACTTAAGGCAAGAAAACGATTGGGAATGATATCCACATTTTTAGATGTAAATGCAAGACATTCACAAGATAAGAAAAAGAAGAACAAAACATTGTTCACAACAAAAGCACAAAATATAACACAGAACTAAATAATAAAATATTTAGAGAGAGATTTGTAATTAAATGCAGCGGTTCTCAAACTTTTCTTGACCAGACTCCTTTAAATGGTCTCTCGCTATCGCGGACCCATAGATTTAACTCAAAGCTTAAAATCCTAAATATAATCCTACATATTTTCAGATTTTAAAGATCTAAATAAACAAATGCACAATGTTTTATATTTTCCTTTTTATTGTACTGTATCTCAACACAATGGTAATAATCATAACAATTATGTTATACTAAAATGCAGTAACAATATGATAGGTACAACTTAACGTTAATTTTGATCCGTAAATGAGAGCGATGATGCTGCAATTTCACTTATAAGTTGTAATATACCGACGTAATAGGAGAAATTGTGTTCTGAGTTACAAATATAAGTTTAACAAAGTTTTCCATATTCTTTTTAGATAAATGGGTTCAGAGAACTATTTACATATAGTTGTTACGAAAGGCAACAATACTTTAATTGCCTTCTTAGATTGTCCGGAAATGCTTGAGGCTCTCCTGGCTATCTTGGAAACATGGGCGTTGCTGCCAGGGAAACTATGATGATACATAAGGGCGTTCTGCCTGGTCCACGTTTTCGGTTTATATATTTCAAAGCTCCCTCCGAAAAAACATTGGCCATTACTAATGTTAAAACAAGGCTAGAGCATATCAGCAGGCAGAAAATCGAGGCAGAATGTAACATGAAAGTCTCCTTGAGCCTATCAAATGAAATGAAATTAACTTGGTGTAAAGAAGTATATATGCTTGCTCTATGAAGAAAGCCGAGATCAGATTAAGATTGGGAGGTTGGAAGGCCCAAAAAGTAACGGATAGTTCTGATAGGAGAATCTGCCCATTTTGTAGAGGGGAGGAGGAATGGTACATGTTCTGACATAATGTACCTACTGGGAACACTTAAGAAAAACGCTGTTCCCAGAAAACCTTTTTAAGATAATTAGAAGTAGATTAGCATGCTGCGATCTGTTTGGGAACCACGTTAATTGGTTGAATATAGGGCAATTTCAAGCAAAGTATGCGAAGCTAAAAGCAATTTATTTACTGGTTAAAACGTAATAACTAATATAATTATATATATAATGTGTTTAAATTCATATATATTTAAATACCGTTCTTCATATTTTAGATTTTTAAAATTATTTATTTATTTATCATTATCAATATTGTCTTATTTGTTATTATAATTTGTTCCTCTTTCAATCATATTTAAGAATGCACGGTCTATGAATCATGTATAAAATATATTTGTAATATGTATAGACTTTTATAATAATACGATGACGCCGCCACCACCATCACCACTTTCAAGAATAAATGCCGTTAACAGTACTCTAATGTTTTATGGACCCCCTGGGCTCCGCGGACCACAGTTTCAGAAACGTTGATATAATTCCTTACAAAAAGTTATTGAATTCATTGAACTGCAGGAAGAATGCTAGATTAAAAATGTGATAATAAACTTAAAGCTATTCTGTTCAAAAGACCAAAAAGAAAAGGCAGCGAAGAAAAACGTAATGAAAAACAAATAAATTGAGCCTGTAAACAGGAATTGGACATCCGTTAAAACAAGAAAATCTTTTGCATAACATTTAAGACTCTTTGCTCAATAATGAACGGATTAATTGTATATTATACGTACAATAAACAAAAATACTACAGTCCTTTAATGTACACTGCAAGTGAGCTATAGACCATAATAGAGAATTCTATTGGAAAGATATGCATTCTTTCTACCCTAGGTCAAATCTAAAGCAAAGGCTGTCAACTGTTCATAATATTGCACCAGCAGATTCACGAATTCCACAGGATGATGAATATCAAATATTTTTTAAACCGGTTCTATTTCTAATTGATGGCACCCACAAATATGCAACTGTTTTCTAAATCCAGGAAAAAAAAAAACTTAACTCACCATAGTTGCTGAAAAATCGCCTTCCTGTAGATATGTCCATATGTGTCGCTCTACGTTTCTAGGACAATAACGTCGATTTCAGTTACAATGTTTGGTTAAGGTAATTTCATGATAAATAATGAAGTTACGCAAGGTCCGGCGATAAGAATTGCCACAAATTCTTAGAAGCTGATCGACCTTCAAAGGAACGTTTGATTTAAGGCGAGAGATTCGACTGACGTGAGACAAGTTGCACAACCTTGTTGTAAACAGCCTTGAGCGAGTTCAACAAACTCCTCGACAATCCTTTGTACCGGTATCTAGAAAAAACGCGAACTTACTCCCGAAGCCAAATACCAAAATATAAATTTCTTTTGGAATGCAGGAACAATTCGTGCTTTTTGTACAAATTATATTAAGTCCAATAACATGTATTTCGGGACTTCACATATCAATACAGGTGGAACCAGGCTTCCTCTGTGAAACACTTGTTAAACATTTCAGACTGCTGCTTATGAAAGCCAAGGATCGTGAGCAGTACGGAGCTGACTTCTGCAACTTGTAAACAGCAGAAATCCTATATGGCTTCAGTTTCGCTACCTTGACATGTAGAGTAAGTTTCCAGCCACCTGAGATCACAAAGAGTGTGTTTTCCAAACCTGATGTCTTCTGAAACATTTGCCAGACGATAAGTGCAATGCTTTACAGTGTCGTGGAATAAGATCCATCTTCAACGTTCTTGGAACAGCATTACTTCTCGCTTGGGAAGCACGCTGTACTCTCTCTGGAATACCTTTTGTGTGGCAATGAGTGTATTAACTTGTTATTTGAGGAGATTGCAAGGCATCTTCACCTTTGACAACAATTCTAAAGGGAAAGTTAACATTATTACAGTGGCACTTTTACAAATTTATATCTACAAAATAAATCCCACATCCAGCTTTACGTCGTTTCAAATGAAATTCGTCAAAGAAACAAAATATACAGCTACATTAATTTAAAAACCATTATTTTTTATTGAATTTATCATGGGTTGTGGGAATTTTAGAGCAATACATGGCATGATGATAAACCTTGCATTTCTAGAGATCTCATTATTCATGTCAATTCATTAAAAACTATGCAACAAGCTTATGGTGATATGATGAAATGCCTTCGTGCCCTAGTTAAATGAATCCTCTTAAACTGATTGTTGCACAGTAGTTTGCTTGAACGTTCGTATCGTCTCACTTGAATGTGTGGGCTTTCACAACCAGAGCTCATCACAACGGATTTTCTGTAATGGTCGTATCTTGTGACTGATCGTCCAGGGTTTCTTTCCAACAAAAACTACCCAGAAAATTATTACAAGGTTTCTAGACTTTTGTGTCCACTGGCACCAATATTATACTTACAGAATCATAATTTTAAATTCGCTCAGTAACGTATTAAACGTCATTAACTTACAAGAATTAATTACATCGCCTCAAGCGATTATGTAATTGTATTTTCTGATATCTCGTAGGAATAATTTTGGTTTTTATATTTTAGTTTGTGGTATAGAGTGCTGATAACTTATGAGGGAAAATGCTGTCGGGTGTAAACTTGGATATAATGCTCTCTGACAACTAAAAGTAAAAAATAGGCTTAAACTAACGTATATTATATTGCTTGAATCAAAACGCGAAATACTGAAACGTAAAATTCCAAATTAAATTCAATAAACGACTAATTCATAAAATGACTGGAAGGCATAAAAAGTATAAAACCATGACCAATGCCAATATCAAGTAATAATCATTAGTAATCCTTGTTTTAATAGCTTTACTGAAAGCAAAGATACTTTCCTTATGCTTGAGTAACAGAACAAGGGATTATTTCAATAATTTTAAACACATTTATTAAAATATTTTAATTTTGCAGGAATTGATCTTCTCTAGTAGCTGCCATAACAAACAAGGTGTGTCAGTATGATAATTATTAATGTGTCTAAATTTGACATTTGTGCAGTAGATATTTTGCTCCATTTTTCTAATTCACGAATACACAAGGTAGAAATTAAATGATTTTTACCACATAAATATTTTTAAAAATGTTTTGGTAAGAAATCACTGATGGCATACTTTAAAGGAAAAGTGCACCTAAGTATAAGGTAGGAACATACAAAAATAGAGGAAAATGAGTGGAATTCTCATTAATATTTATAACACATTTAGATAATAGATACAAGCAGGCAAAACTTACAGATGTGAGATTTTCATCCAGTAGATGGCATGAGTTCCCTCGATATATCAACCTCATTAGTAGCAGAAAAGCGTTAATGATAAATATAAAAAGTGCTTAAACTAACACTTCTCACAGCGTTATGTCCGCTCTTCATCTTCTCTTAGGACTATTCCTTACTGTACTATATTTGTATGTATGTCATGTTTTTTGCAATATGATCGACCAATTAATTAAAGTGACCAACACCTGTCTAGGCATGTACAGCTCTACTGCTAAATTTTCCCTCCATTATCTATATATGTACTTAGTCACTATTCTGTTTTATGAATGCGCATTTCTTTTACGGAAAAAAAAACATATTTCTGGTTAAACAAAATTTTTGGATTTTAAACTATATAGATAGTTTGAAATATGCTAGTAAATATAATTATATAAACTAGGGCGTTCTGATAGTATATATGTAAAAATACACACACCAAACACAATAAAACGTGTACTTCAGGACGGTTAGAATCTTCATTTGGAGAACGATAATCTTACAACAGTAAGCGGGATGGCGAAAACAGTAATTAGTGCCAACCAATTGCTTTGGTGTGATTTATTATTATTTTATACGTATTTTTTTATTTATCTACTATCAGAACAGTCTAGTTTACGATTTTTATAACACCCTATGAGATATTTTAACAGAATTTAATTGCTTTTTGTACATAACTGATATTTTTGCTATTTACAGACATAGAAACAGGCAACACTGTTGTCAAAATCACACTTTACATAATCAATTTTGGCATTTAATTTGAAAATACTTTGCATATTTTAACATTACTTTTTAAATTAAAATAATTTAGTTTATATACTTTCTAGAAGTATTGTTTTATGTACTGTTGAACGTTTTTAAAGCATCAAATTTTAAATTAAAACTTTTGGTTTCATATAATACTTTCTTTGAACTATAACTTTTACAAGTTCACTTTGAAAACAGTAAGATCGTGATAAGTTTATTAAGTGTGCCCATTTCCTCACAGGAATATTTTATTAACTTTTGCATAATTTTTAAAAGGTTATGTAGTTATTTCGTACAAAATTAGATTACAGAAATATTAATTAATTACTTCAGTTTCTTGTTTCTGACATTTTTAGCAAACGGAAATATGCTTCAATTATTCCTTTTTATGTTTCATGCCGTGTCGGTTTTAGAGAAGTTTAAGCGAATCTTAATTTTATCTTTTTTAAATGTTCAGAATATTATGCGAACATATATTGAAAATCAGTTTAATATAAAAACAGTACATATCACGATCAGATTTCATTTGAGTAGCCCCTTAAAATGTTACAGGGATGCAAGCATTGTAGTTGTATCTTTGCTTGCAAAAACATGGCTTTAAACTTTGTAAAGAACATCATTAACTAACAAAGCTTGGAGTACTAGCGCTCTAGTGATGGATAGGAGGGTAGGATTGTAAATGTGCACGTCAAACTGTATTACACTGCGGCTACTTTGAGTAGAAAGATACTGTTCCTGTTGGACGACACAATCTGCTAGAGGGAGGTAATACAATATTAGTTTACTAGTTATTGGGAGAAGGAAAGCAAAAACAACTTAATACTACCCGAAGCTGCTCCCACTAATGTTAACTTTCTTAATTTTACACCACATATCTCCATAAAAAACTTGTGAAAATAGTTTGCTGAAGCTGTTTGACTAGATTTATCAGGTTATTATCTCAGTTACAACATTAAATGTAATTTGGTGTTGTTGCCCTTGTATTTCAAAAAGTTTTAGTTCATTATGATGTGTATAACAGATTGTAGTTTCGTTATTCTATAATAAATGATTCACAAGTGCTCAACGTTTAATTTAAAGGTATAAAATCTGTATTACCTGCCTTCAGTTCTAATTCATTAAAAAGTATTTAAACTTGACATGATGACAATAGAAACTTTTTGTCTCAAACGATACCAAATTCTATTTTAGGGATTTGTATATCAACAGTTTATTAAAAACAACCACACTACCATAAGAGTAAGATATTGCTTTGCCTGCAGTTACACTTTGTAGTGTTGAAAGATACCAATATAATCATTTTAGTAATAATATTATATGATATGTAAATTATCTGCAAATAGATCAAAGCTAATCAATTATTGTAGATTCTAGATAAAGCAAAAATGATAAAATTCGTGACATATGATTCAAGTGATACCACATTAAGTTAAAATGTTAGTAATTATATACAGTGTGGTTTTCTCGCTAGAAGCCTCAGTGTTTTTATAAATGTCTATGTTATTTACATAAGGATTTGCAAAGATATTATATATATATATATATATATATATATATATATATATATATATATATATCCAACGATGCAAAACAGGAACTGCTCACAATCGATGCTGAAATTTTTCTCACAATTTCATGCGTTTCTCTAAATTCCGAAATCTTTCTACCAAAATTTCTTAAGCTTTCCCTCATTAGACATCAAAGAAAGAAATCCAGAGAACTGATTTACCGAACATGTTTTTTGTAGTCCTTTACATTTTGTTCCTATAACACAAGGTTAGCGTCTCTCCCCCACCCTAGATCTTGGACAAATAGAATATGGGAGATCAATCTTAATGATTTTGGAGGTAACCGCGCTTTAAATCGTTCTGCGCAATCTGCGGCCTTCTGGATGTTGAGAGAAACAAATTCTTGTTATCTCCAACATTTTCATCAATTATAGGTCCAACACTTGGATGTACATTATTTCACCAAATTCAGCCCGAAAGGCCGTCTGACGTTCTTTAAATGTCTGCCAGTATTTACGAAGAATGTACGCGTTGCACGATTGTGTATTTGACATTCGAGTCACAACTCATGATAGTGAGTGACGCAGAACAATGAAATTCACTGGACAAGTCCATTTCCAGAGTTTATATCATTGTTAAATGTGTGTGCATATAAATGTGCAACCCACTGAGCTTACAACATACATTTTTATAGATATAATTTGGGGCTTCTAGCACAAAAACAGCCATGCTCTTTTTGTTGTGCGAACCACTCTCTGCTACCACTTTTTGTTACGGAAGCATTAATCTGCTATAAACCTGTATATAATGACGAATTTGTAGGTATTCTTGTGATATGAGCTCTGTTAGCGTTATAAGGAGGCACGATATGCAAATTAAGCCCTTTAGAATTCTGGAATGATAAGTGGGGAAGCACAAATTAGCTTGCTAACATTGAAAGGTGGCTTCAACTGGAATTTATTATACTTAACATAAATAGAAAAAACAATAATAAATAGTAAGTACCGAACGCATAATAATAATAATAATAATAATAATAATAATAATAATAGTAATAGTAATAGTAATACTGTCATAACAATTAAATAGGTGTAATGAACCTCAAAAATATTTCTCAAAATTTTCTGTTCATTAAAAACTCAGTACGACAACAAATATCACAATCGAAATCATAAAGAACCTGTCTCAAAATATAAACTTTAAAACAAATATAAAGGTATGACCATACAATGATACGTAAAACAAATATCACTTTAAAACATCACTTCAAGTCCTGTAAATGAAATAAAGGAATATTTCAAAATGCTTATAACTATTAAAATTTAAAGATAAGCATTGATAAAACTAGTGCCCTAATACAGTTTATTGCCAGTCATTGAATGTAACCAAGAAACCCCTTAAAATTTCTAATTAAAAAATGGAAAGAAATACTCCCAAACTCGCCGTGTTCAAAGACTGAAAGTTTAGAAGTATTGTTATTATAAACACCAGACAAAGTGAAATCGGCATGGACGCTTGAAACTTGATTTTTAGATTAAAAATAGGTTTATTACTTTAGTGTCATAACGTTTAATTTTCTCCTAATTAGTTTCAAATTATCATCCGATGATAGGAAAACATTAAAATCTTCTCTTACAGAATATTTTTTCAACAAGACCTAATATTCGATTGAAACTTTTAATCTGCAAGTTAAAATAGAAACGTATCTCATATGATATTTTTCAGTAATTATAAGATATATAAACACATATTAAATGCATTTCATTTTTTATTTAATTTACTAACTTTTTAATAACTTAGATCTACATTGAATATACCCATTTATATACTGCAAAACATTTTTAAACATTTACATTGACACCATAAAAGTAATTCTTTGACTTATTGCATGTTCTGAAGAATGTAATATAAGAATAACTTAAAAAAAAACATGTAAATTTAATTCAATGTTAATTAACTACCATTTAGGCAATTTAATTCATTTTTATTTATTTGATCAATATGTTTTAAACATCTTGTTAATTTCATGCAAAATGACATGTAATTGAATATTTAGAAGACAATTATCTTTATGAGCTCTGAATTCAGAAAGAGTTTAATCAGTCTATCAAACTTCGACCATATAAAACCTGTCGCTTCAATTCAAGCTATTTAACATTTTAGACATATAATACGCATATGACATTTGGAACCACGGGTTTTGGTTAACAGCATGTTTGAAAAATCGCATTATAAGTTCAGCGTTTATCTTACCATCAGTGGATGGTATCACGTTTATCATACAAAGTTTGTGTCCGGCGAGGAATGAGATTTCCTTTTCCTGCATGGACATAAAACTTCGGGCGACTGTTCCTTCGACATGCTTGGTAGATCAGTGAATTCAGCAGATATAAAAACGTTTGTGGCAGCAATATAGTGTCTGTTTTGGTGAAAGTATTCGCTGATAAGCAAGCAAGGGGGCGCTACTGGACAGTGGGAAGAAAATGTAAGAGATTAGAAAACAAAGGGGGTTTAAAGGGAAGAGGTCAAGTTTCTGGGGAAATGATGAGCAGAAAAATAAAGCATACCGTTTCCTAGCTCCACTACCTTCCAATAAAAGTATTTTAACTAAGATTCGACTAACCAATAAATATATACTTTACTGAGTTATTTACATAAAAATAAGTTGAACATATCAAAATAATTCAAACCAGAACTTCTTAATCTACCCCTCCGAAAGGGACTGTATGAAAATGAGTGTTACTGTCAATGAAATATATTTCTAATATTATCTACTGTAAAAATTACAATGTAATATTGTTGCATATCTTAAAATAAAGAAACTGTTCTAAAGAAAAAAACTACGAAAAAATTGAAATATTAAAATGAGATAACCGAATAAGAAAAATTACGAGAAGAGAGAAAAGGCAGGAAAAACCAAAGAAAACAACTAAAAATTGAAAATATAAAAATCAAATTTGAAAGTAAAAAGGATATTAATTGAAAAATAAATAAAAAGGAAATAAACAAGATAAATGAAAATAAAAAGAAACGGAAGTAAAGCAAATAAGTATGCCTATATTTTTAAAGACGCCAAACTGCACATCCTCTTTTCTATACCGCTACTACAAAGGATTTTTCGTGTAAGATTTCCGTTCCAACTCCTTTACCCTACAAAGTGACATTTTAAAAATCATTCATTATGTAGTTTACAAGTGATTTTCCATAGTTGATGAAGTTCAATAAAACCAAACTGTGTTCCTTCCTTTTCATCTTCTCCATTGCTTGGTGGAGTTTAGAATAATTATCGTAATTAGCTGAATTATTTGTTGGCTCCTCTATGAACAATCTCTCTTTCGGTTGCCTTTCATCTTGCATGCTCGACTTGTTTTACATTTAATTAGCTCAAAACATTAACTTAGTAATTCAGTAGGTAAACTCAAATTGTTATTAAGAGTAGATTAATGGTGCTAGGTATTTCGATGTACATATCTTGGAGATATTGATTGTGTAAGAGTTAATAATCCTACTTGAAAGGCACTATTAAGGCGGAAACTGAACTGAAACTCAAAACTAGTCATTTATAAGGCTAATCTTAGAACACTAGGTTAAAACTGATCCTAACTTATTTTTGCAGATAAGAAAATTAGTACAATATATAAAAATATCACCAAATCTCTTTGACAGGTAATTCAGTTGACTTTATGTTGCATTTAAAACTATATCATTAATCGGCTTGAACTTCAACATTAAGTCAAGAGTACTCAAGTAAAATCTTGATAAGATTTCTTGTAGGAAAAGAGTATAGATGCAAAAAGGAAAGACTGGAATTGTTTAAATCATTTTTGTTTGTTCGTTTCAGTTGTGCTTCTTTTTAAGAACAACAAAGATCTTAAGAGACGATGAATGAATGATGAAATGAACACAAATATTTCCGGTGTCCACGACGCTTTAAGTTATCTGGCATTGACCTTCAAAGTAAGGAAAAGCCTCACAGGCGAAGATCTTAGAGGATTCGAACTCGGAGCCTCCGGATTTTCAGGTAGGCATGCTGATCTCACAAAACCAAGGAAGAGGCTACTAAAATAATATCGTCATTGTCACTATAGTACTCTTTTACTCTACGTTAAGTCTGGAATAAGGTGGCCCTTTCTACTGATGAGGGTTCCATGTTCCTCAGTTGAATTTGATGATGGCTACCTCCATTGCAACATAAACGAAGTTACTGATTAATAATTATTGGTTAGTATAAATGAAACCATCTATGAAATCAGCAATTCGCTATTCGAAATTACTTTATATGACGTTGATAACAGCGGTCAAAATTATTATTGCAAATTCATGTAGAATAACACATTTTAATGTTTCGCATAACATTTTTTAACATTGAGGAACTGGGTACAAAAGTACTTCTTTATGTTTTAATTTTATTATTAAATTAATGAACTGACTTTGTTAAGATATAGAATATTGCCGAGATGATTTGAATATATCAAGAATTGTTTGCGGGACTTTAGATAAACTTTAACTTCGCTGTAGCTGCTGAGAAAACAGTGAGATGTCATTGACTTTGTGACTATCATGTTCACAATGACTAAGCATCTGCATCGTACTTTGCTTCCAACTTGAACCTATATCCCCGAAAAACATCCAATTGATGATTATTCACTGAGAAAAGAAGGTATGTTTTGAAGATAACCAGTTCTGGAAAGTCTTCAAAGACAGAACATTAAATGCGTGACAGCTGTATCAACGACAATCAAGCATTGACGGTGGAGAGATAAAAGAGGTTCCACGGGCTTTATTTCAGTTATGCTGATATATTCTTGAAATTGTGTTTAAGGCATGTGTTCTGCTTCTAAGATTACAATCAGCAGTCACTATTATCCAATGAATTTTCAGTTGCGTGAAATGAAATGGAAAATTTGGGAAGGAAGCGTTTCAGGAAAAGTTTATAGATGCCCTCGACATCTACCATTGATGACAAGAAAATCTGGAAAAAAATGTCAGTCCGGGAGGGTAATCTCAGCGGGATTCAAACCTTCACGATTTCGTGCCTAAGTTACCTCGGCAATAAATGTCAGGATGCAAAATGAAAACAAACTTCGTGCTAAAGTTACATAGAGCTTGCTTGAAAGCTCCAGAATTATCTAGACAACTGGAACTACGATTATAAAACTGAAGAAACTTTCAGTTATTCTAACAAAACCCAGTGTTCAAAAAAGGCAAGGAAATTTCACAAACCAAGCTAAAGCATACAAATCATACAGTATCTCCACAAGTGCAGTTCTTTACATCAGAAAATATTAACATTAAACTTTAATAATGGCAACTATGTACCACTGATATACAGTTCATGCATTATTGTAAGTTTTACCTTCGATGTAACCATTAGCATTGAGTAAAACAGATTGCCAACGATTGGAAGTCATAGGATAGCCTTGGCAGTGCCAATTCTGTTGATAGCTCAAACAGAGTAGTCTACTCCCCGGAGAAACTCAAAACACTTAAAAAAACCAAATTCTATGAAGTTTAAATCAATGGGGCTTAAGTCAGGGGAGTTTAACATATGATAGAGCATTTCTCAGGCCTATCAACTAAACAAAGCAACCACATCTTGCACTGCATGCTCTCGAGTATTATCATATGATGCAGAGCCATTGTTTTTCGAGGTTGGTAGTAGACTGTGTTTCAAAAATGAGGAGCAATACTGCGCATTGATGGTCTGCTCTGGGGATACGGCAAATACAGCCATACAACCTTTGACAAAAAATTAACAAAGGCCAGAAAATAATGTCCTATTCGGGAAACATCGGAAGCATTCGTTGACGCTGAGTTCACACTGCCTCTCAGTTCATGTTCAAGTTATGTCATAAAAGGGCATGCGTTTGCTCGGACTGAAGGCTCTGATTGCTGAGCACAGGAATGCTTGATTTTCTATTTGTCTAATAAAGATCAACTATTTTTCTTGAGCATAAATGTCATAAAATGAAAATATATATTTGCAATTGGAACCTATATTCAACATTTAACTTGCATAAAATAATAAAACAATTCACATATGGGTAGAATTTGAATTTCGGTGTCTTTCGTTGCTTGCTTTTAACCGCAAGACTATACGCGTACGTCATGCACGAAGAACTCGATGTGACTGGATTGAGGCTTAAGGTTATAAACATGCGCAGACATGTCGTGAACTGAGCGCTAAGCCGAGCAGAACTTAAGAAAATTGGTGCCTTGAAAGTCTGCTCATTTTCGGATATACATCAAAACACCATATCTTTCTCATTTCGGGTGTTTAGATGAAATTTTTATTTTTGTGGTTTTTTTTTTTTTTTTTTTTTGTCATTTTTGCCTGCCTCATATAAAATCTGCCAGCTTAATGAATAAATATATTCTTGGCACTCATAAAACTCCGAATGGTACAAGTAGCTTATCTCGTTTTCATTTCTGCATTTGTGTCAAAACATGAATTTTTGGTACTGCCAGGTATTCCCTCAACAGCATGTGGTAATATTATCTCTAAGACTAATTCACGTATAGTGTGGCGGCGCTAATTCATTTCTAGTAACACGGAAATAGCATTCACTTTTTTCACTTCGGACGATTTGCCCGAGATGTATCTCTGCTAATTCTGTAAGTTGATGCTAATTTCCTGCAAGTCTCTCGGAACTTTGGTTACACAGTCGTAATGCAAAGCCTCTGGCACATTCAATCTTTATCCATGCCCTCTGCATCGTGACTACACTACATTAGACCGTCAGCTAACAACAAACTTTTCGTCTCGTTACTGAGCAGAAGCATGGACTGGGAGCATACACTACATTAGTTCTTAAGTAAATTTAGTATATAAAAACGTGTGCATAAACAACATTATCCGGTTTCGTTAGATGCTATTGCTACAGTAGTTTTGCTACCATTAAAATTAAAATCGTAGTAAATAAGGGATGCTTTTTCACAGCACTTTTTCGCGTGGAATGCAAAGACGAAAAATATTATGTACAGTCATGCGAATGCACCTGTCGTTCTTTATTAGTTTTATGTTTGCGCTATTATTGTCAGAACATAGATGAAATTAAACCTAACGTAGCAAGGCATGATTACTATAAAACAAAACTTCTCATACGTATTTGATAGGATTGATAATATACATAAAATTCTAATTATAATACTTGAAAGAATGCTAAGGCGCTATTGTGTTCGGTAACTTAGATATATGTTTGATACTTTTTAAACACATATCATACTACGATAGTTATACTTGTTTATTTTGTAGATAGGTGTGTGTGTGTGTTTAGATAATTAATTTACTTTGCCCATTTAATTTACGATTTTCTCAAAAATGAAATTATTGACTTGGTTTTTTTGGTATGTTAGCCATCAGAAGGACTTAGAACAAAATCCTGGATTAACTCATCACCAGAAGTTTGTTATATTTCCATATTTTGTGCAAAACCATAAGATCCGTGATAAAAATGAGAAAAATTAAAGTTTGTGAATTATGAAAAACCTGGAACTACTTTTCTGCCTCCTAAATGTCCTGAGGATCATAAGCCTTTATCATTTTCAGCACTTCGGCTAATATGTAAGTCATTTCATTACTGACAGCCAAGTTATGAAAAATCAGCTGCGTTCTAGTTCTTAATTTTAACATAAGCAGCATCTATACATAAGCTTTTGCTTTTACTACCGCAGAAAGTGTAAGCATAAATGAACTGACAAAGTGCAAGACAGAACTATCAACCGTGTGTCACACTACTAAGTCATAATACTATCGGTGATCGGCAAAACAATACAAATAGTTGACGTGAGCGCCTTTCAGCTAATATACAGTCTCATTGATGCTTTTTCAACAATCAGAATGCAACTTGATTGATAGTTTCATTCTCCTATGTTCATTTTTATTACTATAATCTCTAGGAAACTCATTTTCATGCATTTTCCTGCTCACTAGCGGTTAGTACAAAAAAAGTACAAAAAATGGAATTCTTCTCGCATTGCAATTATATCGAATCCCCTTTTTGTTTATAATTGTTCTTAGGTAATTTAATTAAACTTTCAAACTCATGCTTGATGTCATTAGATAATGATTTCCAAATGAAAATCTTATGACAACAACAAACATTCGCCAACTTCAATTAAATTAACGAAAAATTATCAGCACCCTTGCTATTACTGAAGATAGGCACATTCTTAGTTTGACACATAGTGTCAAAATATAAAAGTAGAATACTAACTTAAAAATCTGTGATCGCATCTAAAAATGTGTTTCTTTTCAAAAACTACGTTGAAAATATTTGCCATTTATTGGAGTACATTGAAGTGTTGTGGCGCCTAAACAAATTTCGATTCATTCATTAAATATCTGCTTTTGAAATATTTATTATTTCTTTATGTTTTTGTTGTTATTCTGAGAAATACAATTATAATTACTTCGAGTTCAATGACAAGCTTAAAAAAGAAACATAAATCATGATGAACAGATCAGCTTGCCTTGAATGTTTAGCGACAAGATAAATTATTTCACTTCAAAATTTACTAACAGATTTAGAACTACAAGGCTGGGGGAAACGGAATTAATGGTGTATTATAAATTAAATTCTAAATAGTTCTAAATTCTTCATAGCTTACAGATATAACATGATATGTATTTTACATATAGCCTGTTTTCGTTAGCCAAGGCTTACAGAAGCTCCATAATTGAATCGTAAAGAAAAAACAAATCTCTAGCATCAGACTAAATGTTTTGGTAGTGGTTAAGAAGTATATATTTACTTTATTATTTTTAACTTTGCTGTTAAACAATTATGTTTTTTGCAATTAACTAGTTTCTGTAATAAACAAATGGTGCAAACGCACTTTCATGACATAATTCTGGAATTTTTTAGAATTTTGTCATAAAACCTACACTTGTGGAAAAAAAATATTTGTAATTAAGTTAAGACTACATTGCTAATACAGAGGTAATGAAAAGAATGAAATTAGCAATGCCTATTCATCATGAAAGGAGCTAATGAATCCTCATAAATACTCTCCACAGCACATTCTGCCTCTGTAGGAAGTCATTGTAAAATGCTGTTATAAAAGTGTTCATATTCCACCAGATTTTAGGGCATTTAGGTGTTTATCTTCTTGATATTGATGGGAATTTAAAATAATAAAAATAAATTTGGAGCTCACAACGAAATTGAACAAACAGTTTCCAAAATATTTCGACTAAATATATTTTAGATATTTGATCACTTTTGAATGAAAGAATATTGTTACATATAAACCTAAATAAAATTTTGGTAAGTAAGCATAATAAATTATATTTATAAACTTATTTTTCCTGGAGGGTAGGCCGTCTGGGTGAGTAAGTCAGGAGCACGATCTGTTTTCAGCAGAGTGAAATTTGATAGAATGATTCTATCAATGTACTACTCTACTATCACTTTTTCAGGAGTGTTCTTGCAACAAAACTGCTTGTGTGTCGATATCTTGAAACTGTCCTTTTAGTCTTTAGGAACATCTCTATCAGAGGTTTCGTCTGAGTTAGTAAGCTTTTAGTACGAATGAGGTCACCATGTTTTGAAACTTCTGACGTCTTGGAAGATATTTTTGTGAATAGTAAAACGATTTGTTTACTTGCGTTCAGTATAAGCTCCATATATTCCTCTGAAGAGTAAATTCAATAATTTTTTTTTCAGCAAAGTCTCTGTCACATGGTGAGTACGAACAGAGAAGTTGTGGGTGATACTGTTAAATTGCCCTTTGTTGTAAAGATTCATTAATTTGTCCTGATGGACCATCACTAAAAAGAATCAGTATTTGTACTATATTGGGTAACAAAAACACAAAATGTACCATCAGTTTACTGCAAAAACCAGCCAAGTAGTGTTGCTCGATTGGTTCCTGATCTAAACACGAAATTCATACCTGACCATTACAGGGGGACGGTATATTAAAATGTGCATATACCCTCAAGAAAGGCATTCCGCTATTAAGTTTGACTGGTTTCTGAAATAAACGATTCAAATTCAAAACAAAGGTCATTTTATTACCGTTCAGTATATTAGTTTATTGCAGCCGTACTTAGAACTGTCAGATTGAGAGAGCATTAGCCCTAATATGCATGTGAAAATGCGTTTTGAACACAGAATTTTAAAAATTAAGGAACCTTCCTCCTCAATACTGTAAAGACAAATAGGGAGATACAGATAACAGAAGTTTGCAGTAAATTATAACAGAAAAAAAAAGATTAAACAATGAAATCGAAAAGATGAAAGGAAACAGGTGTGGTTGGGGTAGTAGATGCGCTGATCGGTCAGGTAATAAAACTAACGAAACACTAAGAGTCTTTGCTGTTGTTTAAACTACAGTTCGTATAGCATGTGATTAAGCATACTATCTGAATTAATCATGTGTTTATCGTGTAAACGTCATACAAGTGTTGTTAGCCTTCCTCCACTAGTTCGTTTTTGGCACTACAAGAAGTTGGACGGTGAGTGTATTTATTTTTACAGGCTAAGAAGTAAACCAGAGTGAAATTCATCGCAGATTAGAAGCTTTATATTAAAAGTGTAAGGAAATGAGGAAAAGCAGCTGAAAAACAGTAAGTGGGAAGTCATTCGCTGCACAATTCAGATCTGGTTCCACAATCTGTTCAGTCCATTCATGAAAGTGTATACGGAAAACAAAACTCCTGTAAACTAATGCTATGCAGTACTTCTCCAATAATTAAATTCGTGAAGCCTGAATAAGTACTTGAATGCAAAGAAATAAACAGTAGCATTGTATGTTACACAGAGAATTTCTTATTTATCTTACCGTACTTGTAAAAAAACTGATAAAAGTAATTGGATTATATAACTTCTCATACTTCAAATACCATTATCTATTTCTTGGAAAGCATTTCTATTTAGTATAGTTTTAACATGCCCTTAATATGAAATTATTCTAAAAATTATTCTAAATTATTCTAAAAATATCAAGAAACGTAATGATCAAGAGAATAATACAGTCAAATTTATTCTGAATGGGTAATAATGGAATATCGAAGAGTAAAAATGAGAAGTATCTCTCAAAGTCAGACTCCTATGCATTGATAACAGAAAAACCTGAAATAAAGGTTGCTTTTTCGAGCAAGTACTAATAGTTTTTTCTTTTTTCCAGAAATGGCAACATTTCTCAAAAAAAAAAAAAACATTAAAATTATTATGCAATTTCCCATCCATTTGTAGAAAACCTTTGATCTGCCTGGGTATTAGAACATTCTATTACAATTTGCGAAAATCAGTGCAATAGAAAAGAGAAAATATTCCGTACTTCGAAGAAACGCTGACAAACTCTCCTAGTATGAATGCGATAGTCTACGATATGAGTGCATACAAATGAAACTATATGCTAACTCTAAAAGCAGAAAATATGTGCCAAAACGGATGAATCTACGTAAGGAAATTGTTGCATTAGAAACTTTTTTAAAAATATTAAGTAACTGTAACAAAGTTAAAAGGAACCAGATTGGTGAAATAACTGCTAAATATACATTATTATTTGCGGGCTTTATTAACAAAATGAAACACTTTTTATTACTATGGACAGAAGGAAGACAAACTTTAGAGGAATTAAATAAAGATAAGTACTAATATTACAATAAGCAAGAATAAAATTATTTATGAACGTATTTTAATACCTAATATATTTCTCCATTGATTTGTAGTCAACATTTTGGGGGGATAATATAAGAAAATATCAAAAGCCTTTTGGAAGGTATAGTGTGTGAGAAGTATAAGAAAATAGTATAGTTGCAGAAAGAATAGAGAAATTGTGCATTAAAGTAATTAAATTTATATTATAATGGATGCTATAATACCTATAAATAGAAAATATTTTAAAGCTGTAACCGAAAAGTAGTAAAATATTTATTGTTTTTAATATTTTTCGAGAGCTCAAATACATTTTGGCTTCTCTAGTAGCAGTTAAGAATCGCCTTATTTGTTTATTTTTAGAAGTTTATCTATTGAGCATTCTGGGCTTTGCTAGCACCAATGATTAAAGTGTTGTACTAAACTTTCTATAAAGTAGAAAAGGGAGCGCAAAAGTTAGACAACATTCTCAGGAAAAGCAGACGCTCTCTTCTGAAATTCAGAATAATAAAGTGGCAAAATTAATATTTCTAATTAAATTGACTTCGATGTTAACGCCTCATTCTCTGCAGTAATAAATGGAATTGTTTATGAAAGACCCTCAGGCTGTCTCTTTCTGAACCCTTTTTCCATTAAATTTATGGGGTCATCACTAGTGTTTACCTAACTGGTTAATGAAATCAAATAAAGGAAGCTGCTGGTACCTTTTTTCCCTGGCGAAGTCCAATTATTTTAAAAAGGCCAGAGCATTTCGGTGGGGGTAGGACTGCCCTATCGTATCCAGGTCACTCCAAAACTTTTTCTTCTGGATTGCAGTGCGACGGCGTATAATGCCACGCCCCTCCCTCGCGCCTGTCATTGGCGCTTACTGGCGCCGCCTCCCCGGCGCCCCGCGACTCGCGAGCTCCGGCACCGCCGCGCACGTTTCCACCCCCCGTCGCGACGCCTGAGATAAAAAATGACTTTATCCAACGAACCCTTTACTCATCGGTACACATTTGAAAGGTGCTCGCAGAGTTCACAAATGCAAATCGCTTTCAACTGGTCAGCGGTAAATAAAGGAACTACGTCTGAAAGTTTTATGTGAGATTCACAATAATTTGTTTACGCTTTATTGATGAATGTTATCACAGCAGCAGTGTGACTCAATTAGAGTGGATTGAAATGTATACCTATTAAAATAGTAATTTTTATACGTGTGCCCGTGAAATCTCAAAAGTTATATTCCTACTAATTAACTACAACGGAGTTTATATGATTTTTAATTATTTTCCTAGCCAAAGCTATAGTAAGCTATTTCCTTTATTCCAGTTGATTAGTTAATTTTATTTATTTGGTTATTTACGGACGCTCCTCAAACGTTTTAGATCATCAGCGTTCCATTCAATTCAGGGCGTCAAACAGGTGATAAATTTTGTTCGGAGGCCTCTTCTTTCAGGCTTAGGGTTCTCTTAACGTACCGTAAATGTAAGATACGGGACCCACGGCTTTGCTTTCCTTGCGAATCCATACTTTGGATTTTTAAGCCCCAAAAAGGTCACTCGTCCCTAATTGGGATTGAACAAGCGATATTGGTTATACGAGTCAAGTAGATCACTAGATCACCAGAATCGACCCAGTTGATTTAGATCTGCCGAAAGATGAAACTGGGGTGGAATAGAGCTAGGTATCTTTTCGTTCTTTCTTTGGACATAACGCAAATAAAGTCCTTTACGTTCTTAACACTCACTTAGCCGACAGGAGGTATACAAGTATACTTACACTGTATGTGGTATACATTGTTGCAACATTTTGTTCTGCTGTCTCTCGTAATAAGAAATGACAATACTTTGAAAAAGAGGTATTTAATTCTAATGGTATGCTTAAAATAATTGTGCGATATAAGGAGTTAAATGATCAGGCAAAAAAGGGGTATATAAAATATATTTTGAAAGCTGAAACCACTACTTTTTAGCAGTTAAAGTTTATGAAAGAAATTGTTTACTTGCTAGCATTTGCAATGTTGAAGATTATTTTAAGATGAGATTCTACTTTTACAAATTTACTTAATACAAAGTTATGCTCCTTCATTCACTGTTACAAGTGTGGTAGAGATCCTTAGCTTGAGTTTTTTGGTAGCGGAAAACTTTCTATATTAATGAAATTATACAAGAAAGGGGAAAACATACATAATGAACCTTAAGTATTCAATGTCAAAGAGTCATGCTTGAACGTGTAGGGTTTCGAAATAAGATGTTGAGAGCAGCTAATATATTGTAAGAGTTTTTTTAAACTTACCAATAAAATAAACATAATTTGGAGGCTTCAAGATAATTAAAAATAAATTTAAACTATTATAAAGGTGACAAGGTGAGAAAACGAAGGTAAACCGATAGACTAATTAAACTCTGCAAAAAACATGATTTGACATTCTGATTTCCTCTAGTTTATTTTCTTGGTGCCAACTGGTAATCTTTAATTTGATAAACTGTAATTTTTTTCAAGAAATGCGCATTATAATAATTACTAGCATCTGTGTATTGGTTGCAATTATGAGCTCCAATCCAAACTTTGTGAAAGCAGCACATCAATAGCACCTTTCATTACAGAAATATTTAAGGTACACTTTTTAGGTTATTCACTCTGTTTAGTAAAACATTATGAGGTTTAGCCACCCATTTTCAACCTTTCCCTTAAACTTCCTACATAATATATGGATTAATATATTAATTAAAAAAATATAATAATGTCATCTCGAAGTGCAAATTTCTGAAGTTATAAGGCGAAATTAAAGAGCATCAAAAGGTTGCATAAGTCATATAGACGCCAACTGGCATCACTGAATATCAGTCCATGTTACCGTCAGTGGCTTATAAAGGTTTATAGTTAAATTGCATTACAAGATATTGTACATTTATAAAAACGAGGGAAATATGTCAATTATTTTAAAAAGTGTAATATAATTCTAAACTTAATGCATAGGAACTCTTTTCTTATTTAGTCGCTTTCATATGATAGGATAGGCAATGAAGGGATAAAAAAAAATGTTTATTTTTAGTTGGACAATAAAATGATCACCAAAATTTTGTAGAAATAAACAGTTTTATCTGGTCATTGACAAATTCTGTAAAGGTGAACGCTACGCAAGTGCGCTAGCACGATGTGCTGATATATGTTTTAACAATTGAAATCATTTGTGTTATTCATTTACATAGTAGTTAAATAGAGTGTATATGCTGTGTGCTTTGAATGGATGCAGACTCAATGTTAACATACATCTTAAAAAAAAACATCCCCATATATGTAGCTGCTTTTTAAGGGCTACTTTCATATTGCAGATCTGCCTACAGGGCCCCGATATCGACATCACTTCATATTTCATCTTAGCGCCTTTGTTCTCCAAATAATTTTCCCATATTCACCAAAAGTGAATTTAAGGTTTTAGATAAATCTGTTACTCTCACCGCTGCCTAACTGCCCTTTTATTAGCATTCAATTGAGTTAAGGGTTTTAAAATTTGTCTTTTGGTTTCAAAATTTTCTATAATTTAATTGTTTCTGGATTTTCCTCTTTTTCTGTCCTTTATCATAAAAAAACCACCTGTTTTTCTATTAGTTTCGAGTATATGCTTTATTGACTTTCAGATCTCTTAAGTGTAGATGTGTGTTGTTCCATTGTTTCAATTAATGGGAAAGATGTACTCAATATATCCTTCACATCGCATCAGCTTTTCATCTAAACTGTTTATCAGGAAAAGCATATTTTTGTTTAATATAAGTATTCCCTGAAAGAAAGCAAACTTTGTATTTTGTGTTATTAACTTCACAGAAATTTGTCGATCCCGTATATTTATGGTACATACATCCTATTTGCATATTATATTCTCTTTATCTAGAAACGATATATAGATTATTTTCTTGAATAAAAATGAATATAATGGCTTTTGTTAACGATATTTATAGCGGACAAAACAATTTTGGAAGAACATGAATTACTTTCTTAATGTGAAATATAATTAAATTTTAAAAGAAAAAAAAAGAAAAATTATCATAAAACGTATTATTCAGATAGTAAGTGTTTGTTTTAAAGTAATCACAGTATATAAATAACTATAAATTCACTGGAGTAGTCATTTTCCACAGAATTAAGAATACATATAGGTTACCGTGTAAAGATGTCATTTTATAACTCACTATTTCAAAAACAGAGCTTAATAGAATGGCATACATTCTACATTACAACAATAAAAAGTTATTTAGATCGAGGAATTCACTTTACTGAGAGTTCCTTAATATTTTGATATGTAAAAATTGAAAAATTTCATATTCTACAAAGCTCTTTTGTATAACTTTGATATTAGATTATCTAAACTATTTACAATTTATGTTTTAATAGAATAAAATCATCATAAATGTCCACAAAATTGCAGTGTTCAAGTGATTGTATCAAAATTAATTTAAAATTGGAATATAATAACCAGTTTTAAGCAATATTTTATACAGTCCTAAAATTGCACTTTTGAAAAAAAAAAAACATATCAGAAGAACTGACAGAGCTGAAATGAAATCAAATGCTGGCTATTCAATTTGCGAAAAGGAGAGAGATGAAAGGTATTATTTGAAAATTCTGGTGGTGAAACCATAAAATCCAGAAGGATATAATTCCTTCACCTCTGATCAAAAGGATAGCTAAAATGAAGGTAATTCCAGATTAAATTCATAATTTCATAGCCCACTAATCCCACAAATTTCATTCCTTAAAAACAAAACCTGACTACGCTATGTCTAGTGCATAGAGCACAAAGAAAAGTGTGTTAAAATTATAAAAATGTAAAAAGTACGCATATTTATATTTAGAGGAGATATTATTTGATAGCTAGAAATGTTACTTTTGTAAAATTATATATAGAGTAGTTGACAAGCTATACAGATTCCGCATCGTGAAATTCATCAAATATATAACTCGTTCTTAATTCTAAATGTGTTTCTAAAGGTTTTTTTAAGATATTTCACTGTTAAGTATATCAAACAGGATAGAGCTTGTGTTTGTGTAGAATATTGTACAAACTTTTTTCTTAAATTGTAATATACATTATATTTAAATTAATAATAAGGTTTATATATTTCTATCCTACCTGTTGAGAGGAATAAAGGTCTGTAAAATACCTCATTTTCATAATCATTCTCAAGTAATAACAGAAAATGGCATTCTTAATTCTACTGTTTCATAGGTTGAATAATTTGAACTACCATAATTGACGAATTACCAGCAATTTTCTTGTTTCGAAAATCAATTAAAGTTTTAATATAAAACTAATTACTGATATACTATGTTTGAATTCAATTCCAATACATTTTACGGTAGTCGATAAAGAAAAAAAATAAATAAAATAAAATAAAATAGAAGAAAGAACAGAGCCTTAGTTTTTGAAACCCTGAGATTTTACTCAGCCTCCAATTTGTTGTTGTTTTTTTTTATTAATACGATGTTGAAGTTTATCAGTGGCTAATATGGTAGTGCGTCTACTCGTTAACATGGGCTTGGGTTCGATTCCCGGACGAGACAGTTTGATCTGGTTAAGGGTTTAGTTGTGCTTTTCCTTGCTCTGTATAAGAAAATGACAGGTAACGTTAGAATCCAAGGGTTCCGGACTCATTTGCGTTATCGTTACATCCGTTCCATTCCAAGTCATTCTCTTGAAAGACCTTGGCAATTGACGGGTGTTAAATTCTCAAAGTAAAACATTTTAAACGTTAACGTATTTTAACAAGTAACTTATTCATAAGTACATAAATTACCCATGTTTAACTTCTCTCTGAAATAGCGCGATCATATTTTATTTTATGTTAATACATCAGTAACATAAATATAAATGTGTGGTTCAGAAACATGGGGTCAGTCCTGGTGGTGTAGTGATAACCATACTTGCTGAACCATACGGTTCAAACCCGTCCATGATCGATGGATTTTTTTCGGGTTTAAAATCCCAAGTATGGCTTCCTTCAGAAGGGAAGTAAAGCCGTGGGTCCCGTGTCGTACATTTTCGGTACGAAAAAGAACCTCAAGCCTGAAAGAAGAGGCATCTGAGCAAAATTTGTCGGCCGCCGTTTCACGCCCTGAATTGAATGGGACGCTGATGACCTGAGATGTTAAAGAGCGTTCATAAATAAACCAAACCAACAAAAACATAGGAATGAGTCTAACAATGTACGAAGTACATGAGATAGATGAAATTAGTACAGTCACTTCGATCAATTTTATTTATTTCTAAAATATAAATTGCACATAATCTGCATTTTAATAAAGTATAAAAGAGCGCTTTAGCACAAAATAGTTTCGTTCTCCATATTTGCGTATTCATTATCGATACACATTACATGCCGATATGTCATGTGCATTTAATTTAAAAAAAAAACATTATATAGAAATTTATTTTTAAACTTACTATGTGTAATATGTCTTACTAATAAACTTACTATGTCATAGTAATAAACTTACATTGTCTTTATGTTATAGCTTTCTTATAGGCATAGTCATAGATACATCAAAGTTTGTTCTATTATTATATTATACCCATAAACTTGTTTATATTTCAACTTTCAGTACCTAACCTATATTTCAAATTTAAAATGAAAATTAAAAATATTATAAAAAGCACACAACATATTTCAGATTAAGAAAAGAATATAAGCAGAACCTTTCATTTGAAAGATTTAAAAACGTTATTTATCTGCATAATAAAGAACTCAACTATACTTTATAATAACAGAATATATTACAAAATGAAAATTATCTAAAAATTTGAAGAAAAATACTGCACAATTTAATACAAGAATCGATTAATATCGGCAAAGATCCACAAAAACATTTCTACATCTATTCCTGGAGAAACAATCATGCTAAATTGAACGAAATTTTTTAAAAATTTTATTGATAGCCATTGAACACACAAAGGCATTAATCACTTAGTTCTAACGCGGCTGGTTGGCTCTGGTGGTCTAGTGGCAACCATACTTGCCTCTTAAACCCAATATCGCTGGTTCAACCCAGCCAGGGTCAATGGCTATTTTAAGCGTAACATTTTAAGTATGGCTACATTAGGAAAGAAATACAGTCATTGCTCTCGAGAATCTCCAGTCTGAAAGTAGTAGCTTCTGGGCAAAATTTACAGGCCGTTTCACGTCTAATACCAAAACAGTTAAGGAACGTCCTTAAAATTATTCCTAAAATATAACTTTATTTAAAATAAAAAATACCTAAATAATAAGATATATAATGCATACTGATGACCGACATGTCAAATAAAGATATTACCGTTAGTTATTTAATTATAATCATTTAATTAATTATAATGCACATTAAAATATTAAATATATCCTAAACTGCGAATTGTTAAATAGAATTATTTCATTAAACTGTTATAGGTTTTCAAAAAGCGAAACGTTATGTAGATGATACAGTTTATGCAATGCTATATGCTGAAAATATACATAAAGAGAACGTTTATTACTGCCTGGAACTATAAAACCTGCAATTCCACGTATAAACAATTGTTAACCGCTCTCTCCAGAAATATGTGCTGGAAATATGCATTTCAATATAGAATGTCGACCGCTATAACCGTAACACTATCAATCGAAAAAACGTATACAAAATGTTTACTAAAGACATACAAGGCATGATCAACTGAAACTCGCCCGATCCCTATTTTTCGCTCCTCTCGCATACCAATCGGCAATGGTAGGGGATGGGAAGGAGGCAACTATATAGATCATCATACCCCATTAAGAGGTGCAGTTGATTTGCGTCTTTTGACTGTGGGAGAGTTGAGCAAATATGACATCTCCGAAGTCGTCAGAAGAAGAGCAACGTGCTATGGTTCAATTTTTGAGAGTGGAAGGCTGCCAGCCGAATGAAAATCATCGTCCTATAATTGCTGTGTATGAGAAGTGTATATCGAAGACAACAGTGAAGGACTGGCATGCATGTTTTGGACAAATCACGCAAAATGCCGATATTTCTGCCCCTTGAAAAATAAATTGTATCAGAAAGTCTGTTCGCAATGCTGATTGGGACGTAAAGAGCAACACTTGTGCTGGTACGGAGACAATGGTGACTTTCTCATGTGCACAGAGACTCTACAGTCTTAGCCCATTAATTTGCGACTTTAATTTGTTCGCATCCCCGAAGATGTCTGAAGGGTAAACATAAAGTCAAGGGGTCGGTGCGAAAGTGTTTCATGAGCAACCAGATCTTCTTTTCGGACGGTATCTTACGCTTGGTGAAGCAGTGAGTTGAATGTCTGAATGCCCAGTGCGACTTCCCCTAAGACAGTACCTTATTTTTATTCCTTAAATATTTCTGTTTCTATTTGTATTTAGTATGTAATTCGTTGTGCTGGTTTATACTAACAAATTAGCCTGTGGACGGGTTTAGTTGATCACGCCTTGCACATAAGTAACAAACAAATTCCATGCTAACGTATTATAATAAAACATTTCTGAAAGTTCTAATCTTACATTTAGTAATATAAATTCAATCCTGGTGGTGTAATGGTAGCCATACTTGCCTCCTAAACCCAAGATCGCGGGTTCGATCCCGTCCAGGACAGATAGATTTTTTCGAACGTAAAAGCCCTAAGTACGACTTCCTTCGGAAGGGAAGTAAAGCCGTGGGTCCCGTGTCGTACATTTACGGCACTATAGAGAACCTCAAGCCTGAAAGAAGAGGCCTCTGAGCAAAATTTGTCGGCCGTTACACTCCCCGATTTAAATGGGACGCTGATGACCTGAGATGTTAAACAGTGCTCATAAATAAACCAAATCAGAAAAAGAAAAAAATAATATAAAGCAGTTGCAGTCGAATGTTATGATTAGTTTCTTCACATGTTTTTGATTAGCACATTTACGATTAAACTGATAACGTTTAAGACAATAAATGCAAAACATTTTCTAAACAGCGATCAATTTATCAAAGATCATTTACGGCCAGAGTGTTTGGAAAAATCGGTCGCATCCATAGCATCACGATTTTTGTTTATAAGAAGAGAAAGGAATACCCGCTTGGTTGAATCCTGGGTGTTGAACAAGTTGCCCAAAGTTAGACCAGAGCTTTATATTGCCCATAAAGTTCCCTCACTTTTGCCTTGACCCGCCTGGGGGGAGATGCTGGGAGTGTGACTCTTTCCCCATGTGTATTAATGATAAAGGAGTCAACCCTGCTTAGAAAGGCACTTTCTTCCCTTTCACTTGGTGTGTGTGCGCACGCGTGCGTGCGTGTGCTGAAGTAAACTACAGTAATGAATTAAACTGGGGAGAAGGAAGGGCTCGTTTTGCTTACAAAGTTTTTAGCACTTTTCAAGTGGAAAAGTTTTTGACAACTTTGTCCACTCACTCCAGTTACAACTACTTAAAATTGGGTCACTGGTTCATCGCACTTCGGAAACAAACACCAACAGAATCTGAAGTAACGTGGCAAGGAGAACTCTATCGAAAGAAAATTGAGGAACTGTTAAGGTACTGGTTTTGTCTACCAGCATGCAAAACATTTGCTCAATTATACAAAACATGAATGCCCCAACAAGTACATATATAATTCTGATTTTGTGAAGAATTTTCTGCACAAATAGGACATAAAATGTATAGCTTATCTCAAAGAGAGCATAATGAGTTAATCGTAGATAGCTGATTACAATTACTTTTGTTGCTAAATTATTATTAATGTCAGAGTGTATATTGCTAATTTAATTATGCTATCTGCAAATAAATAAAATGTGGAATAAACCGCTTTATTTAGTTTTGCTGCATAGTAAGAAAGCGTTTATCATTTATTTGCAACACAGATGACCATATCCACCGAATGCCACATGCCTCTCTAAAAGGAAGTTTGTTTTCAACCAGCTAAACTTGCCTGTTTAATAATTCAACTTATTTGGAGAATTTTAAGAACATTTACTAAAAGATTTTACAGATGACATTCTTTTGGATCTATAAAGTAAACACTTAAAGGTATCACCTTGAATATCTGCTAAATCAGAACTGTATTTATGCAGTATTTTCACACGATGAAAACTTCGTTCAGGTGCTCACTAAAAGCTAAATAGAGGAAAAATAGAATGTTATAGTTTTTAAATGAAAATTGCTCGACTTTTAATACAAAAGATATATACACATATATGTTCCAGAAGAGAAGATGTAAGAAATTAAAGAACTTTACAAACAAATCTAAAGATCGCCAATAAAAGCAATACAAATTTAATTTTCTTAGAAGGAGATTTGAATGCAAGAATAAACAATTAACCCTTAGGGGATGTGACCGGAGTATCTGGAGTAGTCTGATCATAATTTAAAATATTAAGAAGTAAAATATTCGTTTTTTAATCTGATTAATACTATTTGCCTTAACAGAAATAAATATACATGTTTGTTGGAATGATGTTTAATGCCCGTTGTAACTATTGAAGCACCACAGGCGATGGACACTGATGATACACGAGATGAAATGATACATTGGGAAAGGATTTTTTTAAGAAAGGGAATGTTCCAGGCCGAGTGTCTCCATAGCATTTGCCATTTTATGAGGACTTAGAAAAACCTGGGAAAACCTACGTCAGGATGAACGGTACTGGTGGGAAACGAACCCCAGACCTCCCACTCACGGTTCCGCGCCTTAACGACCTCTGCTACCCCGGCAGTATATTTGTTTGTGGTATAATACAGTAACAGCTATATAAACGAAGATGACAAATTTAAATCTCTTTCGAAAGACAATTGTTTGCAAAGGATAAATGATTATTTCGCACTATTATAAAGAAACTAAACAATACCTACATATTCATAATTCCTTGAATGAATTCAATGAAATTCCGTGCCACATTTATTACTCCCTGCTACATTTCTGGAAAAGGCAGCACACTCGTAGATAAAACGATTTTTATGATATCTGAGAAAGAACGTCCTATTATAACATTGTAGTGTGACTTCCTATTTCTCCAGTTAAACACCTCCCGTCAATCGCCAGTGATTGAACCAAATCAGCACCATGTGCTTCGAGAGCAGGACATCCTGTATGTAGTGCATCTTCCACACTACCACATTCCTGTTAAAAGGTTGACACTCTAATGAGCTTAAATTTCACATATTAAAGATGTAACGATTGTAGTGAAGCAGGATGTTAGTCTTGCATATTTATAACAAGGAATATCACAAACACTCAGATGTTCCACAGCCCCCATTCAATATATCTTAAGTTTTAAGCTTTACTTGTAACTCTATCTTCTTTTTTGAACGTGACAGAAAATCCTCTCTACTTTTTTTTTTTTTTTTAATTTTGAACCGATTATTTCAATAAGCTTACATGTAAATTCTGTTGATTTTTTATTGTTTCTATCAGCAATTGTACAAATTTACACCAATGAAAGTAAAATCAGTTTTAAGTGCATTTACTTCACTTGTAGTCTAAAACGTAGGCAGCAGAATTGCAATAGAGGATGAATCTTGTCGATCAAGTTCATTTATCACAGAATTAAGCACTTCAAAATGTGTTGCATAATACATGACGCCTTCTGACCAGACCCCCCAACACGTGATGACTGGGTTGGAGGGAGCGGAATATTCAGTGCTCTGTTTTTTAACAGCTCTATTATACTTGGTGATTTTATGAAAACCAGCTTATCTACATTCAATAAAGTACACGATTTTTTCACAGACTCTATGCAAAGTATGAGCCAATCAGGCAACGTGATAGCTCACTCTAAATCCTTCTCTCGTTATCAGCATATTACCAACAACACACTGCCATATTTCACACCTTCTCGCCAAAAGTATGCATAGCTCATTGAAAACACGTTTTACAATTGTATAAAATACTGCAGTTACTTCCTCACATACTAAAAGAAAACAATTCTCTGAAAGTGATAATCGTCATTTAGAACCCCAATTCATAATTTTACTGCAGATGTACCTTGTTTTATCAATGAACACCCACAGTTAATAAATAAAAAGTTATTAATCTTGAATTTATAATAATAATAATAATAATAATAACAATGTCAGGGCATAGTTTAATGAAAAATATTGATTTACGAAACTAAGTAAGATTTCTTTCCTATAAAGTTTTAAAAGATTATATATTTAGTTTACAAGATCAATTATTTATTTTAAACTATTAATAATTTTATTTTCATTCGCATATGATTTTCTAATTTTATTTCATGTTTCCTCCAAACACTTAGGCACCTAGTGCTTCCGTGCTTTGGATTCGTCTATATTTGTATGTTTTTGATGAAACGTTTTAAGTTCTGAACAATTGATTATTGAGAGCAGAATATTTGTGCTAATAAATACTTTGCATATATATGTTGAACGTAGACCGTTCTGAAGAAGAAACAAAAGAACGAAATAAAGAAGAAGATTTATCAAAAAGAGATTTTCTATTTGGTAGATTTCTTGAAACCACCGCTATATGCTTGTGTTCATTTAAATGTTGCGTCATTTGAGAATGATGGTTCGCAACTATACTTTTTCACGCGCCATACAGAAAGGTATTTTTCCATCAGTTGTAAGCACATTCTTGAATAAGCACGACGTTGACGTAAGCGAAGTCACTATTTATATTTGCCCCTTTTTGATTCAAGAGACGAGTAAATGCAACATTGAAATTTTAAATCAGGGGAATTACTAGAATCACATGATGCATTTCATCATTGTAGACAATTAAAAAGCGTATGTGATATTGCAACTGCTCCGCTATGGTGACGCATCATTGAAAACAATAATGGTTCGTTTCAGGAAAGTTCATTATAAGTGATACTAAAATCAATAACTTTATCAACGCATTTATCATATTATATGCAAAAAGAATTTACATTAATCAAATAGTTATTCAAATAAAACTATTATACTTTTAAGTGATATGCAACTTGGTATTTTAAACTTAAGGCTCCAACCGGAAGTTTCCATGATATTGAGCTATAGAAAACGTTTCCGGATTACAATGGTCAGCAGAAACGGCGGTGCATGCTTAGCTCACAATGTAAATCTTATAAAATCTGTGTTTGTCCACTATCTCACCTTACATAAACACCAATATACAGAGCCCTCGTTTAGATATGTGGCCGGCTTAGCGGGGATTTGTTTAGCACCAGGAAGCACGCTGTTTGCGGGCAGTGTCGGATATTCAGAGCCCCTTAAATTCAACCTTATAAACTTCTACAGCATACCACAATTTTTGGTTATACAATTGCCTTTCGTGTACAAGAACGGGTTTTTCTAAACTCCAGTATCTATGGTTTTGTGTTGCTACATGACCATGAAATTAAAGGCGGGTCAATAGAGGGAACTTTAATATTATCCAACACTCAGCTGCAGAAATTAACTTTACTAACATTATCGCGTGGTTGCAATTACTGAGCTACAGTTAGCTTATAAGGTTTTAATTTTGAAAAGTTTATTGGCATTCCAAGACAAAGTTGCGAAATTGCTGATACCTATGCAAGTTTCCTCAGATATTTCTTTGGACTTCGCTCTAAATTTTCTCTGTTGCCGGAGTTTTTCCTCTGTAAGATCAATGCGTTTTACTTTAGATGTCTTTCAAGAACAGATCCCGTTTCCCTATATCTATTCACAAGATTGCGAATCGTTTCTCTGCGAGACGCGCGAACAGCAGGAAATCTGTTTATAAATTGCAGACTCATTTCTCTACATGAGTTTGTCACATAGGAAGCATACATGAAGATTCTATGTGCTAAAGTACACGGACTCTTTGGTATTATAACAGCACTAACTTTATAACAGTGAAACACTTGATATCACAGTGTTCAACTCCTGTACATCACAAAGACTTCGCGTCAGCACATAGTAAGGCGTAAAAATGAAAGGGGGCACAGAAGCGGTTAGGAACAGCGCTGGGAAGCTCCCTTTAAGCCGGCCACGCGACCAAATGAAAACTCTAGTTTTAAGATAATGAGACGGGGAGTTTAGAGAAATATTCAGTGCTTTATGTGAAACTTTTGCTCAATTAACGAATAAGTCCATTTACTCCTATGACTGCAACAGTCAACATGTTGGTGAGGGATATTACAGTTACGAATACTATAGAGCCGAGGTAGCTTATACTTTGTTGATTTAATCCATCATTTGATATGCGAATTATCTAGAATCTCGATTCGATTGAAAGCTATTGAAAGGCTGAAGTCTAGGCTCTTTATTGATGAAATATTTATTATAGCATATGGTGGACATTTCTATGCCATAAATGTGAAACGTAGGTAGGTTAGACTGAACTTTCTGAAAATAAACTGGTCCGAGCCTCACACAGAATTGAAAAAAAAATTAGAACACTATGTACCGCAACATAATTGTGTTGTCAAAAACAGTTACTATTCTCCCAGTCATGTGGCAGCAAATGAAGAGTTTTTTTCAACTTTCTAGATTAAATATTTACTTCATAAATACTATGGGGTGGAGACATCTCAAAGAGTCCTGCTTTGGCAATCACATGTAAAATAGAAAGATGAATGTTGAGAATATCCCCCACATTTATCTAGACAAAACCACAGTGGCAGAAGATTGATAAACATCAATAACCACGAGAAAGTTAAATCGCATGAATTCTTCAAACGAGTTTGTTATTCAGACATTTCTCTTATGAATACTGCTACTAGACAAATTAATTTTAATAATATAAGAAGTGATACAGTCTTTTGAAATCAACTAGGAACCAGAGAATTTCTACTGCCCATGTTGAATTTGCTAGTTATCAAAGATAATACAATGAGATCGTTTAAATATAACAAGAATATAATATAATATTTTACGTTTGCTTCAAAATGGAAATATTGTTAATAGTAAAAATTTATAAAAAATCCTGGTAGTTCACCTTAGACAAATTACTTCCTTTCCTTTTAGAAAAATCTAGATCTGATTCTGTTCTACATAAAGACAGAATGAATATAGATTTAGAGTCTGACATTTCTAGCTTGCAATAAATAAATAACAAAATGAAAACATTTTTTTTTTCTGACGTGTTAAATCGAAACTCGTGGTATGGTTGCACTTTTTATATCATTCTGAACGTGCAGAAAGCATGTTGAGGATATTTCTGATCACCTTACTTTATATAGCTACATTCTTAATTTCGATTTCAATTTCATTGGTTTCGAATATTAAATGCTGAGACAACATTATTGTTTACTCATTGTTGGATAGATGGAGTTGTTGCGTAGATAGTCAGTTTCTGAAATTGTTGATAAATAGATTAGTTACTAGCTATGTCGTCTGCCTTGTTTATTGTAAACTGATTCTTTTAGTGTTAATAGTGATAGAAGCCAATACAGCCTCAAAAATCACAAAAATATTTACTCGAATTAGTTGACATTGGGAGATCTCATGTCTCAAACTCTTTGATTATCTCAAAGGTTAATCCTGAGCCAAACAGCTCAACGCAATATATATTTGTACATTTAATATATGAGAACATTTAACCTTTTTACTAATACACCTCCAATTATTAGCAACATTGTAATAATTTTTAATTTAGTGGTTAATAACAATAACAATGATAAATGTTTTAACTTACATTTTTACAAACACAGCAAATAAAAACTCAGTTGAATACCCCGGTGTTATGATTTGGAAGTTGTGTTTAATGTGAAACACAAGATGTAGCAGTAGCATAGTCTCCAAGTAAAGTCATATTTATATTAAATTACCAAGATTTGGAAATCTTTGTTATCGAGTGTGCATCATTTATGCTGTATCAATAATATTAACCTTAACAACAGCTTTAATACTAAGGTTAAAAAGAAATACTTAATTATTTATGAGCAAATACCATACCAAACTATAAACTTGTCGTAATTAACATGTCGTTTCATAAGATGCGGTTTTATCTTCCCTAACTTTATACGACAGGAAGTAAAACTGCTGCACAAATAGACTGGATAAAAAAGTAGCGAAAAACTAGCGTAATGGACTTCATTTATCTTTGTGCCATTTGTGCTCACCAACAGAGGAAGAAAATGTCTTAGAATCATCAGTCAACAAAATGTCCCCCTTATTCACTAACGTCTCTCCAACAAAGAAAGGGGAGGGGGTAGGCAAGAGGAATTGCGTTCACGACAACGCCTTATTAGTTGGTCCACCCTGCCAACTTCCGCCTCACTAGGCTAATTATAGATAAATAAGTTTCTCTCCCCTTCTCGAGCAACTAATTGTAGCAATACGTTGTTACTTCAGAGCGAATTGCTCAAAGCTACAAGCTTGCTTACTTCATATTTATTAAACAAGGTATTTGAACGCTTTGACTCTTTCATTCTTTGTCCTTAAAACTATAATCGCCAAATTCATTTTATATTCTTCTATAGCAGCTTTCTATGGCTTGTGTCATTTCCTTATTTCAGCTTTTCTTCAAGCTATGTACGCTGCTTATAGATTTTTAATATTAGCGAAATACAAACTATGTATATTGGAATTTTGAAAGTATACTTTTCAGAACTATGTTTCAGTAATGTTGTTTCTTTGTGCAGAAATGAAATCCTATTGCAAGTATTTAATTTATTTTCTGCTTATTGCAAAATAAATTAAATAGTTTCCTATAATGATTAAGACTAAAGTAACAGAACATATTGCTGTAACGTATTTTTCATGGTTGAAGAAGAGCTCAAACGTTTTACTATACTTATGCCATTATTAAAAAGTATCTTCAAATTAACGAATTATCAAAACTTAAACGCCTTTAAAATATTATGTTATAATTGAACATTTTTGTTAAGACTTACGGTGTTTAAAATATCAAATGAAACGTCATATCCCCACTTAAGCTTTAAAACTTGTGAGACACAGAAAGCATAAATATGTGTGCCCTTCATTATCCAAATAAATATTATAAATACTTTAAAAACCTGCAGATGTTTTTTAAGTATATTTGGAATATTTTAAGATATTTTAGGAGATGAGATTATTACATTCGGCTCTTCCAGATATTTAATAATTTTATTAATTATGAAATTAATATATATGGTATACAATTATTGTTAAAATAAACCATATCAGTATATCGAAAAACATATCCGTTATTCAGAGCTAAGGCTTAATGGCAGCATAACTACATTTTATGTAGTATGAATCGATAAACCTAATCTATTTCCAAATCAGCGAATGTGAATTCGATTTCCAGGCAAGGAAATTGCCAAGGTAAGGTTATAAATTCAATACTATAATTTAAGATGCCAATGTATGAGGTAGTTCGGAATAATTAATATGGTATTGTATATTGTTAATCTTAAACTGTGAAATGTGAATCTATATAAGGCTTAAGAAAATGTATCCAATATTTTGGAGGTGATAGTATGCAATAAAACAAAATAAGAAAAAATAGCGAATAAACATGGGTCTTACAACACACATTAATAGCAGGAGCTTTGTGGGACGTCCATTTATGGTAATGTACCCCTCTACCCTTCGACGTAAAGAAGCACGCACTATTTGAAATTGACCTGGTTTTTCTTGTTGTGCTACACGCATTTAAGATGCGATCCTGTAGTGTCTGCATTTTTCATGAAGTACCAATAGACAAGAGGATTATTAACGCCTTATGCTGCTGCTATTCCTCGCATACTGGTTCCAGGATTGTCTTCCACTAAACCTAGCTCAATATCAGAGTGCGGACTGAGCGAGTCCTTCCACATCTTTTGGGGTGCTAGGAAATCTGTTTCCCCAAGACTTTTCCAGCGTCTTGGGGAAACAGGTTAACAGATGGTACCCTGCATGCTGAATATCTTTCAGCATAGAAGGCACACGGGTTTAAAGGTTACTTCCATTTGCTAAACCATAGCAGAAAATCATACCCGCCAATACTTGTATAGAATTATAGGCGTTCATTGCTAAGTGGGCCCTCAGTATGTTTGCAAGAGAGGAAATGCAGTACTGTACCATACCAAACATCACAATAACGCGAGCATAAAATTCAATCCATTCTATTGAAAGTAGTAAGACGCAACGTACGTATTGATAATGTACACAAACGCACACTAACACAACTGAAACTACACAACCGGGCACTCAGACTAGCGTTTACTTTGACACAGAAAGACAATAACATTCTGTTGACTTTGTTATGACAAATAACAACGATTGTATATCCGCACCAAACTTTTGTTTTCATTATCCCTTATCTCTTTTCCATACCAGGGATGTCAACTATGTTTAAGCATTTAGATCTCAGAAAGAATAGGTTGTAGGATCCATGCTATCACATTCTAAAATATTGGGCAATTTTCAACACCTGTAAACACACACACATACCTATATACTGAGGGTGCCAAAAATGTATGCACACTTTCACAGCACATATTTTTTTTAATATACTTAAAAGTTGGACCGAAAAACAACAATAATGTGTATATGATGTTCAGTAAACAGATGTGACTCACATACACTATGAAAGCGTTGCTACGTGACAGGTAAATCAGCAACGAACAAATGAAATTAAGATTATCAACTGGCCCAATGTACCTGAATATGATACGCACATCCACCTAACCCGCCACCATTCATACACTCTATGGAAATCAGGAATTTTACTTCCAACAGGACCGTGCACCACCACAATACCAGCGAGATGTACGCGCATACCTTGATGACGATCTTCCAAGGTACTGAATAGGACGAAGAGGTCCGATTGAGTTTCCACCGCGTTCTCCGCATTTAACTCCGTTGGACTTCTACCTATAGGGAACTCTTAGGGATGTTCCATACCGTAGAAAACCAATCAATGAGCATACTTTCGCAAATGTTGCTCAATCAGTAGTTCAGCGTCCTCAGAAGTGTATCGACACCGATGGTGTGTAACTATAAAAGTCTAAGATGATTAGTGCTCATCATTTTCTGTTTGTGTGAATTAAGTTTTGTTATGCTAACACAGTTTTTTTCTTTGCTTGAAATGTGTATACTTTTTGGTCCCCTCATCTTGACTTTTTAAAGCGTATACTTGGCCTACTCTACTAGGGTCACTCTGAAAAATTTGATAATAAAAAGAAGAAAAAAGGAGTAAAATATTTTAATTTCATTGGGTTTAGCGAATGCTTGCTGTCATGAAGTTTATATCCAGATTGAAGGAAAATATCAACACTTTTGTAAATGTAGAATATATTCTAGACCTATAACTAAGTCAATACGTTTTTTTGTAATATACCAGATTGCTAGTATGATGTAAACGCCAATTTGTTATACTTTAAAGTTAGTTTGTGTTGTGGTTAGTTACTGTGGGTAAACAGTTATTAGCAGTGTATTTTCTTATTTTAGGATATGCCATTATTCCATATGGGCCAAATATAACGTAGCTATTTTATTTCAGACAATATTACAGTAAATACAGCAAATTTCTATGTGGAAAGTGAAAGATGTTTTAGAAGATCTATGTTGACAGGCTCCAGGCTACCAGACTTAAAAGTCATTTGCCTTCTGGGACACTTCAAAAACAAGGCACATTCAGTCAATATCACACGCACCGCAAGCTGCTAAAGAATTCAAATTCATTTTCAGGAATATCTACGTCGAAAATGATCAAACGTTTGATAAGCATTAACCAGATTCTGAGCTTTCGTGATTGCAAAGTAAGCTTGAGATATAAATGCCGACACGTAGGAAACAGTGCTTAAGAAAAATGCAATAACCGAATACCTGAACAATGAACAGGGTTTCTGAGATAAGAGTGCTTCCATTATGTGGGATTTACCGTATATTTTCATTTCCAGTCAATTATGTAAGTCATTTTATATAGTTATTTAAGAAAATTGTATTTCCTGCTGCCCAATAAATTACCAATGTAGAAGTTAAATAATAATAATAATAATAATAATAATAATAATAATAATAATTTTGCTGTTGTTATTATTATTATTATTATTGTTATTAATGGGGACTTATGAAAATCTGCCATAGTTTCTTTTACAAATTCCAAAGTAGGAGCTGCAAGCAGAATAGGTAGATCGTTCATATGTCTCATGAAAAAGAGCTGGAGAATATTTCTATATTATAACAGTAACACTTGAACCGATTTCTCTTGCTCTCCGATATCCTTTCCCCTCCTTTCATCACTTCCGATCTTGACTCTAAGGAGCTGTTAGCGGAGGGTGGGGAAAAGGAAATACTTTGAAGTATGTGCTAAATGTTCCGGAAAATAATGACTGATAGTCGTCGTTCAGTCCTGCGGTTCCCTGCCTTGGAGGGTGTGCAAGATGAAGAAGTTGGGACATTCCTCATCCCAAAATAGTAGGCCTATTAACAATAAGGTCTATTATAAAGCCGAAGAATCTTTCTTCTCCCTTTCTGTCCCTCCCTTAATCTCCACCTTCCCTCTCCTCACGCTGCACAAGTTTAAGATATACACGCGCGCATACTCACACAAGATGCGCTCATTCTCCCCACGATGCATGAACACTGGATGCTGTGCAAGTAAAATTCCTTCCTTTTCCAAGCCAGCAGCCAACCTCTTCCTTGTTGATGACTAAACAGCAAGGCCCTCCCTTTATAGTTGGTTTATTGTTCCCAGTTAGCCTGTTGTTGTTGCTCGGTACAAACCGAATATGTATGCCATGCCATTTTATTGCAGCTATTCCAATATTCTGGTTCTGGCATCTTGTTCAATGACGTATGGGCTTCCTTTGGAATGCTGCCATTAGTAGACACGCCCACGAGCTACTCTTACTGTAAGAAACAAATGGATGTTAAAGTAATTATGTTAGAAAATCTCATTAAAACTATGTAATTAAATTCCAGATTTTCATTTTGCGCTGTTAAACCTACTGAACTAATTAACATTTATTTACGTAGAACATAAGCACATGAATACGGTAGTTAGTTAAAGTTTAATGCGATTATTCCAGTTCGATTTCTTCTGCAGCCACTGCTTTTATTTTCAGTTAATATTCTCTTTCATTGCCTATTCTCCACGTTTAATTCTGTCTTCTTTTTTTTTTTGTTGTTGTTGAATTGCTTTATTTACGGACGCTCTTTAACATCTCAGGCCATCAGCGTCCCATTCTATTCAGGGCGTGAAATGGCCGACAAATTTTGCTCAGAGATCTCTTCTTTCAGGCTTGAGGTTCTTTTTCGTGCCGTAAATGTACAACACGGGACCCACGACTTTACTTCCCTTCCGAAGGAAGCCATACTTAGGATTTTTACGCCCGATCCTAGCCGGGCATGAACCCGCGATCTTGGGTTTAGAAGGCAAACATGGTTACCACTACACCACCAGGACCGACAAATTCGAGCATAAGAAATAACATATTTAACCTCATTATTTTTCAATGGGGCAGCAGAAAATGTTTGATTACTTGAATGTGCAGATTCGGGGAACGCTGCCTGATACAGACCTTCTTTTCACTTCCATTAGCGCTGCAGTACATGAATATCATGAATAACATGAATAGAGAATGAATATCCCTCACGGTTATGCACTTAAATATAGCTGCACAGAAAAAACGTTTAATACACAAAGAAATTAACGCGAGATTTAAAAAAAAAAATTTCTTTGTAGCAGAACAGTTACCTATCTGACGTTTCCTTACCAACTCATAACAAAATTGAAAGAAACAAGCAAGTTTCGCAAGGTATGTTAAATGTAATAGTTTGATCATACTTTCATATATCATCATTGCTGAACATTTATGTAGCATTTGTCCTTTTTAGCTATGGAGGACTCGCTCACAACCATAGTCTTACCTAATTTGTTTCTGGTATCTTAACATTTATGTAACTTAAAATTCTATCTACAAACTGTTTGGCATATTATTTTTAATATAAGTCAAGTATATTCTTGTTTATATACCAACTTATTCGTTATGTGTGCATTCACTTATAAAGCCATGTCCAATAAGTCTAAGCCTTAGTGCTTTAAGACCATACTAATAATCATTGAAATCATGGATGAGTGTCAGGGAAATTGTGAACAGATTTTATAGACATATCCAAGGTCGGCATGTTAATGTCCTTAGATCTTGTAGCAAAGAGCTTATAATTTATAGTAAAATGCGCTTACCTTTTTAATAAAAGAAAGTTGCCAAGACCACATAATGCATCATATTTTTCTCTCATAATATTGCAATGTGAAAAGATCAAGTTTCCCATATTATTTCTGTATTATTTGTAATTAATTAATAACTGCGTTTTGAGTCCATATTAGCAAATAAATAAATTAATCTTGTTTATTTTTCCATCCTACCATAACAGCGTCTAGAGCTTAAGTTTTGTATATAAATAGTTATTTCACAGCTCCTCTGTGAACAAAATGTTTAATAATTTAAACTTCAAAATACAGGGTGTCCCTAAAGTCCGGTATATTTCATAATTTATTGCACAAAAACTTCAAATGATACTGCTTCCGTTTATATGTCGTAAATAAGAACTCAAATGTTTTTATTTTCAATGTTTGATTTCACAATGACTTGATATGAGAACCCCGTGTAACTCGGCATATGTCTACATGGTAAATAAACTCTTACCAAACTCTTTGGAACATATACTTCTAGATTTTGTGGAAAATGTATAAGATCCCTAATACATACAATCTTTAATGTATCGCCATAGGAAAAAATCACAGGTAGTTACATCCGTGGATCTGGGAGGCCAGTTTTCGAAAGAGTTATCGCTATTCCCTGCTCGTCCGATCCAGCGTTAGGTAGCTCGTTGCTCAGAAAATCACGACCGTTGTTATAATAATGGGGTGGGGCTCCATCCTAATGGAACAGGAAATTGTCGAAATTTTTTTACATTGTGAGAACTATTGTGCTCACATATCATATCCGGTTAAGTATATCCAGTTACAGTGTTTTCGGTGAAGAAGAATGGTCCGCATAATTTACGCGATGACATTGTGCAGAAAACGTTCAGAAAAATATGAGTATATAAGTAGAAGTAATTATATCCGTATGCGTACAATGACAAATATGGATGGCCAAGATGGGCACAGTGAAGGAAAGCCTGCGATTCGAATTACGCCAGGTTCTTTCTATTTCCTTCAGACCCCATCAATGACACATTCCGGGGGAAAAAACCTAAACGTAAGTTTGAAACGTTTCTCCCCAAAATTCTTTTCCCATTTCATCTCATGTATCATCAGTGTCCACCGCCTGCGATGCCACAGTAATAAAAACGAGCGTTAAACACCAGGTGGTCCATGCACGTCGTGTTCTGCACGTTTATTATGTCTCCCGCAAGAAGGGCTGTCGCCTCAGTTTTTCCAGGGAGCAATAGGACTTGTAGTTGAAGGTGCTGAAAAGGCAGAAGGTCACTGAGGTGGAGTTGCGGATTGCGTGCGTTAATTTCGCGGTTTGACGCTAAGCGTTAAGTAGTCATATGCGAGGTAGATACTTCAGTTAATAGGTATAACTGCAATATTCAGCAACAACGAACGATACACTGATACGATTATAATCTACGGGGAAATTCGTCGAAATACAGCTGGGTACCGAAGGCGGTATTTATTCTGAGCGTCTTCCCATGCAACCTAGGCGTTTTGACGGACAGAGCTACATCTAAGAACTGGTGGATCATTGCGGATGCAACGCGTCATGAAAGTGTACATTTGCGACATCCTTACATTTCGCAGAATATTGTGCGATACTTCGAAGATAAGAGAGATTGCGGCTGATCTGGGCATGTCAAGGACTTCAGTATAAAATATTTAAAGAAAAGCTAACGGCATACCAATGCCGAAAATTACACGACGACAGCACAAACGCTCTGCTTGAACCAGTCGCTCAAATTCAGGAACTTGACAACAACCTAACCAGCTAGCACATGGACTCCATCCGTGAAATCAAGGAAATTCTCATCTTAAGCACTAACCACCTAAATGCAATATTGCAAGAGACAACCAAGCGACTAGACCAACTGGAAACTGCATTTACTATCACACGCCACTCGGCAGACGCCACAAAGACTTACTTGCAGGACACCAAGAAGACGACAAAATCAATGAGGTAGTAAGCATGTTGCACAACTACAGGGCACACATAGCAGACATCCATACGAAATTAGATCAACTACACTAACACTTAACAACCACCACCAACAGCGAAAACTGGACACCAACAGGAAGGACGTCAACTTGTACAAGAGCCATCGGCGCCGCCAGCAACTACACCATTGGGAGCTATTCCTAAAGTCACCTCAAAGCTAATAATGTGAACCTTACAAACGAGGATATTTTCCAAATTGATGATTAAATCTAATTCATTCTCTCTTCCTTCAACTCGCCAGGTGCCCTCCAGGGCACTGTTTTTTCTAGCCACTGGCCAGCAGCTATGTAACTTCCCTCTACTACCAGGAGTGCATAAGCGGGATTCCACCCATCTTTTCTACTAACCCTCTCCAACTTTTGCTTCCATGCCTTCTATTGCCTCCTTTTTACTTCCCCAAATAAAAAAAACCATGGTATATACACAAACTGCATCAACAGCTTCTTTCTTGTGCACGATTTCAAACACCGGGGATTAGTTTGCAGATGATTCACAGGTAGTTCATACAAAAACCCAATATTTATAAGGCAGATTCAATGGGGAGATGAATAATATTTCGCAAATGAGTCCCACGTGAACACTCATAATTTTCCTTACTGTGCTCCTAAGAACTCTCATTGGCTTCGAGCATATCACATGTAGGCTCAATGGTGCGTTAATATGTGGTGCGATATTCTGCAGACATCATTGGACCAGTTTATCTGGCTCCTAGATTTATTAGTCTACTTCTGCGGAATAAACTAAATATAGAAAACCTGCTGGAAGATGCCCCATTCCATTGGTTTCAACACGATGTTGCTCATTATTGTAGAGCAACTAGAGAAAATCTCATTGTCGTGCCTTTTGAAAAATGGATAGGTCGTGGTGATTCCATTAATTGGAAAGTGAGATTGTCAAATTTAACTCCACTGGGTTTTTTTCTTGCTTCAAGGTTTATTAAACGAACCGGAAATCCTGAAAGTATTGAGAGGAAAATTTACTCATTGTGCACTTGAGTACCCCAAGGACTGATGAGATGTGTCTATGCTGATAATGAGAGCTGGAACGTCCTTACAACTTTGCTTAAAACTTTTGGCATCCGTGTTCTCCAGGGCAACTAACAATAACAAAACACGACATGCTTGAATCATCGGCTGTATATATACGCATAATTACACAATGTCAATATAATAAACATACAACAATGTATTTTAAGGATTCTCTTATGGACATTTGTCTGCTACTTGCAAACTAGAGCATCCACAAAGTTTCAGAACAATGGCAATCCTTTTCGATTTTTCATATAGATTTTCACAATGCATATACACATTTTTCTTTGCATAAGTGCATGCATATTTATGCAGTCATTTGAGGAGTTCTTATGGAAAATAAATTTGTTGTAAAACAAATTCCATATACATTTTAATTTAGAGACAGTGCAATTAATTTAATATCAAAACTAGAAATATTAAAGGCAGGGAAAAAAAGCGGAACAATAATCTAGAATTGTCAACATGTAAAATTCAATCTCAATAAAAAAAGTTAAGTTCTATAATTATAAAATGATCAAAAATTATGTTACATAAAGAAGTGTACACGAACACAAATATTTATATTTTAAAAGCCCGTTTACTGCGATATAAAAACTATATACCTTGATTTTCATGGTTCTACATTTAAAAAAAAGTTCTAAAAGTATGTTTTATACCTTTATGACCATTTTCATATTGACATAATGTCTACTTCAGTTTTTTCGCTCAAGGGAATGTAGAAAAGACCATGTAAATGCACAGGCATCAAAAGCCTCTTACGGAGCAAGAGAAAAATAAAACGAATCACTTGGCGCATAATTTATGTGCTTGTTTCATGTCATTCCACCATGTCGTGTTTTAAGTTCTAAAAGAGCAATTACTAGCATCTGTCAAAGGACGGGTTCCCCATGGGCAGGAAGGGACGTGCCCCGTGCAAGGGGAGGCATCTTGACCGGATTGTTTCCGCGCATTAGCGGCATGTGCTGCATACGAATTTGGGAGAGTCTACAGCCGGCAACTGTCTTGCATGCCTTTTAAGTAGTTACCTCAGGGCAACTAAACATGCATCTACATGTTCTATCAAGAATTTTTAACTCGGTGTGTATGTGTATGCACTTAAGAGGAAGGAAAGGATGTGAGATGAATATGAATATTTATCACAATGAGATCATAAAGGGTTGAAAATGTTTAGATATACTTTAACTACTTTCTGATAATACGCCCGTATGCAAAGAAATGCATTTTCTAACGTATGTTACTATAACAATAATATTAACGACAAAAATGCACAGTAACAATACACAAGGTACCTGTCAAGAACAAATAAAGTGCCAACAATAAAATATTCGTTAAAATTGCTATAACATACATACGGCATTTCTCAGTAATGTATGGTACCATTTGATGCGAATGTTGTCCAAGGTATATCAATTAGGGTGGGTTAATGGTACCATTTCAAATTTATATATTTCATTCCAACGTCATATTATAATTGTTATTAATATACCTCAGTGAAACTTGGATTTCAAGTACAATATTTGAATTAATGTGTACAATAAATTATTAATAAAGTTATAAACGATTTGCACGGTTACTCCAATTTCTGAAGTTTTAAAAATTCAGTACTTTCGGAATATTGACTAGTTTTTTGATGTTCTTTTATCAAAATCGCCCAGAAAATTTGTAAATTTGCATTTATACTGCCTTCAAACATAGTTAAATCGATTGGTCACCAGATAATGTTTTGTGAAAACTGCAGCGGAGAAAGTATTTTGATTGCTAAATACCATGCAATTAAGTCCATAATCACAGTTGGTCACTTTAGAGGAGAATACAGAAGGATCCACTAACAGCAAATAAACGATTTGGTTGTTTGTGCAAGAAATCTCCCGTGCGCCCGTCTACATGTGCAGTCGACAATGCCACCAATGCAGCTCTAAAAGCCCACATTGAACATTTTTGAATCAAATAAAATCTGGCATAGTTGTAGTGTCTGGTGATGCTTACTTTATCATGATAGCTTCATTAGTGTGAATGAAGTTAGGTCGTACAGCTCTGGCGTGGTATTTTCCAAAAAATTTAGATATTTTATTTTTGCAATTTTCAATGAACGCCAAGAAAAAGTTGCTCATTTCCAACTATGTGCAAGCATTTCAATCGTTATTACGCAATACTGAAGACGTTTATGGAATTGTTTCCGATTAATCTTTCCTTAAATTTTCACAATATTCTCAACTATAATACTGGAAAAAATTTCCCAAATCATAACTTTATCTCCGAGATGTTCAGCAGTTAGCAGAACATATTGGTGGAAAATCTCTATTTTACATTGGCGGCCGCATATTTTTGCCTCGTATCAAAACGCTCTTATTTGGATTTGTCTTTTAAAAGTACTTAGATCAATCAGAGAGATTCCTCTAACCAGACTTTAATACCGCCAAATTCTTTGAGTTTCAAGATCTTAACTATTAATACTCGAGTTTAATTTACTCAGCTTAAAATTAGCTTACTTTTCTATATATGTTTTGGTGTAAGATACACAAAAATTTTGTGTGTCCAATATTGATGTTATCTAGCTAGCACACTATAATATCTTTACGTTAAAAGCTTTTAGCACTGGTTTGATACTGCAAGTGCTTCTTAAAGTCTCGTTTTTACTGTTGCAACAGGCATAGTCTCTTCATTTGTACTAGTTCTGCACATATTTGTGATGCAGTGTTAATTAAATATTGGCAATTCTAACCAATTTCTGCCATTTTGTAGTTTTGCAAGGCCTGGCTCTGGTAAATCATGGTTGCTACATTTATTTGGCAGGCAAGAGAGTAGTGCACTCCTCCGGTATTCACATGTTTCAGGATATTTGCCGAATCGACAAACGAAACTTCCTCAATGGTACAATTGTAGCACGTTTTTCAACTGATATTTCAATCCTTGCAGCTTTAAATATTATTAACAAATTGAAATGTATATAGGAGCTTTACCTTGCAATACGACTGTGTGTGATGGTAGTACAGGGGACAACATCGATGCCTTATTTAAATATGGTGATATGGTCATTTGACCCAGCCAATGAAACATACAGTTCCAAGCATCTATATTTTACGTATCTTTAAAGTAAAAGTATATTATATAAGTATAACAAAATAGAGAAGAGCGTTTTAAATAATAACCTATTTATTTATAAATTAAATATAATCAACTACCTAACATAATGATAATCGATTGATTTAAATCCCAATTTCATATAAATGATTATGTATTTTGAAACTACAAGCAGTAGTAACCGACAATCGATTGTTTTAATCCATAAGTTTGTGCAGCAATCTTCTGAAATCGACATTTAAAGAAAACCGATAAGAAAATAGAAAAAAAGAGATAGATAATAAAGATAAGAAATTACACATAATTAAGTAAATTGAAAGGGGAATGTTTTATGGCTAAAGTTTTCTTGACATTTACTCTTTTATTGGGATAATTATTAAAGTTCATATTAAACTAAAATATTTGTTTTGTTTTCTTTGCAACTTTATGAGCCGATTTAAATGTTCTAATGCTCCTTTAATCCTGAATAACCAGTGAAAGGAACCACTACTACTATATATTATACCGGTAGACATTTATCTATATGGACAATAAATTAATTGAAGCTAATTGTAAGTCCGGAACCCTCGGATGGGAAAAATGACACAAGGCAGACCCAAAAGAACATGGACAGACTTCTTCAAAGAACATGCAAGCCCTGATTGAGCAAAAGATAGCAAGAGGAAGAGAAAAATGGAAATCTCTTGAGTAGCAACTAGCACAGTGAGAAATAGCATAGTCAAAGAACAACTCGGACAGATAAGTCTTAAAACAGCATACGTACAACTAGCGCGGAATAGCTCACTCCATTATGATAAAAACAAGCTCACCCTACTTGTTATGAGGCATTTAACTTTTAAGGAACACAATTGGCCATCCGCTTATCTTTATTATCGTAAGAAATATAAATGTCAAAGGTAAATGCTGACAGATTTTATATTATGGCAGCATTCTCTAAGTCCCAAGTACAATTCCTTAAGAGAAGCAATGAAAAGAATGTCTATTTTCTACAACTTTAGATGGAGACTTTAATTTTCGCACAAATACTCTTTATAGCATGCGTAACAGCATGTCAAAGTTTCATTACCAAAGGGTTAATATTTTTAAGTTAATTGTTTTATGTTTAAAAGTGTATGTAACTCTATTTCCGCCTGTACATGTAATGCAAGATGTTGAATATTTTTTGCAGCCCCACTGACATGTATAAAAGCATTTACAATTTAGATTTACACGTTTTTCTCAGAATAAAAGAAAAAATGTGTATGCACCTATCATTGAATTTTTGTGTTTATTACTGTTGATCATTATACGTTTATGTTTTATTTTAATAAATGCTAATATTTTAAAATCTGTCTCTTTAGTTTTAATAATTATTGTATACATAGCTTGCACTAAAAATCTTTCATATCATGATATGTATTTGGGAAAAATAGAATTAAAACATTCTGAAATATGTTAAAATTCCTTTTTTTCCGCTAAATTTAAAATGTACACTGTGATTAAATAAAACCATGAGCATTTAAAGAGCGTGGCCATTTAAACATATAGTCTTTAAATGAATTTTAATGTATCGTGGGGCCATTGAAACTTTGGTAACATATAATGCAGGGCAGAAAGGTTACTTTTTTGCTAAAAACTAAATAAATAAAAATAAATAAAATAAATAAATAAAAGCATATAAATTTACCAAAATTGATCATTTGTATCCTTGAAACTGTCAAATAAATGTATATTAGAAGTTTATATTGTGTGTATAAAGTTTCTTTGATGGAATATGATTACACCCTCTCGTAGGAACAACTTACGCAATAAATATAATTATATTTTTCCCAATCTCTCACTTTTGAAGAAAGAAATATGGGGAACTTGTATACTTTGATATTAATTGTGACGTTTTCATTACAGAAGTACCAATAGATACATACGCAATTATGAACACAGAGAACAGAGTGGTTTTTACAAATATACGTTGGCGTTCGATAAACAATCCGTCCTAGCGCTTTATGCTCTGATATCAATGAAGCAGCTTACATATTTCATTAGTTTTGCTTCCCTTTTGTATTGGATGCAATAAAGAAAAGTATAACCCAGTCATACAAAATAGCTTAACCAACTCCGAACGGTAAAGTCAATAGACGTCACTAGGTTAACGGCATTAAAGAAACATAACGCAAGCATTCGTAATGTTTGTTTTGATGGTTTTGTTTCGTCCAGTTGTACTGTTACGTTTATATTGATGCAGATATACGGGTGTTTTCTCGTTCTGAGCTTATTCCTTCACATATTCATCTTCTACAATCTTGTTATTAAAACTGTTTCACATATAAATCTTAAATAATTATATGTATTTACTTTGTTATCTGTGATTATGTAAAGATAAGGTTTACAATTAATATTCATTTCTAGTCGATACAACTTGGGCGATAAGGCAAGCGATACCTGGAGGCATATTCTGGCCGAATGCAGGGAAACAGAGATTTTAAAAATGAGCATTTACCACCAAATCTTTTCAATTCCAACAGAAGTTTGAACATCTGTCAGGAAGTGCTGGTGCATGAGAGATTCACACACAATCGAGAATATTTCTAGTGAAGCCCCGACAAAGAAGGTTAATGACTTTAAAGAAGAGAGGGAAGGGGGTGAATAAAGGGAAGGGGGCTCAGGGATAAGGGTTTTATTCATGTTGTATTTAAAATTACTCATAGAAAACTTGTGATTTAAGTATATCATATTTGTATATATGTGGGTATGCATGTAGGTCTGTATATATGTATGTCCTTATTTCTTGGTCCTTAGATACCTAAACAGTAGATTTATTCGTAGTAGTAATCTTTCTTATTAATAAGAACTGACGGGTAATAGGTACGCTTTTGTGATGGCATGTATTTATACGGAGCTGAAATAATGACACAGTCTTTTGCGTAAGATAGGACCTCTCATAAATAATGACATAGCATCTCTTGAGTCAGATATTACCTAAGAAATAAATGTATCATTTATATTTAAATTTACAACTTTTACATATCCATAAAAATCTATTTCATTCCATATCCTAACAAATGTTCTTGTTGTCATAGACTATTTAATAAACTGTAAACGTAGATATTTCATTAAAACAAATATTAATATTACTTCCAGAAATTGAATCAAACAAATAACGTAAATTATCAGATTTTTGATCCTGGGAGCGCTATATCATACCACCCGAACATTATTTAAGTCTCTTAAAACCAAATTATAAAAAACGCCAAACCTAAAAGCAAGATGAAAATATTATCTTCATAAAGGGGAGTTTCTAAACAGCAAAGCACTAAAGTAAAATGTGTCCTGCTCCCAATAAAGCTAATTCATACACAATATATTATATAAACACTACAGACTAGCTCCTGTAAATTAAACAAGTAATGCTCTTAGAAGAGGAGAAAAATTTTGGTGCTTATTTGACAATTAGAATGTTTAATAGCCAAACAGATTATTTCAGATTCATGTAAAGCCAAAGAGAAGTTTCCACTAAGCACGCAGTTAGACGAACCGTTCCGGAGGCCAGGCTGTAGACATTTCTTCCGTAACTGGGCTGTAATTGCTGTCGAGAGCCAAGTGCGGTAAAATCACATGGCTTCAAGAGGAAGGGCTCTGACAGTTGCGTGAACAGCGAGCGGTTGGAACGATGTTCACGCCTGATCCATATAGTAATGTAAAGGTGAGGATAAAGAGCTCACAACGGGCACAATGTTGTATGAATAGCACAAAAGTAGTTGAAATATTTAAAATGCCCTTTAATTTCTTAACGGGGGTAACAAACCGGCTCTTGTCATTCACTTAGAAGGGAAGTTTTTGACTAAATTCTAGGTATGTTGAGAACTTATAAAACTGGCATATATTTCTTAATAAGCTTTATGCTTTGCATGTAAGTCCCATGTATTTGAATCTGTAATTTAGATACATGCTAAACATACTTATTGGAATAGCCATAAAGCTCACGTCAAACATTTTTTCTGTGTTAGATTTAGAGCCGACTATTGGCGAGTTTCAATAATCCATTCTTGTATTTTTGTCAAAACTTAAAGGTTAAAATCCTGGCTAATCAAGAAATGCTTTTAGATGGAATAATTAGTTAATTTAACTTGGAATAAGGTTGGATAACGTTTCAATTATGCTAATGAAAGTGGGAACTATAACCTTAACAGAAGGGTAAATAACATTTATAATTCGACAGTAGAAGAAACGAACTATGTTATGGAAAAAAGTATTAGAAAAATCAAGGGTATATCTGGAGTGCAAGACTCTTGAAGACCATGGATAACCATGCTGACAGTGAAGACTGTTCAATGATGGAAGTTATACTACTTTATCGTACATCTGACAATCAACCGTAGAAGGAACTCTTCAAATATATATTCTAGGATCTGAAACTGATAATTTATCGAAAATTTGCGCATTTGCAAGGGAGATTGGGGACTGGTCGAAGAGGCCGATAATCGATAAAATATTAAATGGACCATAAATCTTCTTGATCCATACCAAATATCAGTACTTGATTGTATTATAATGGTTTTTATTCAGTAAACGTTGACGAAGTATCTTCAATGTTATGAATAATCTTTAGAATCTTCTGAACTTTTGGTCACATAATGTGTGCTCTGGAAGTAGCTTAGAATAGCTGCTTCTTGAAGTGAAGAATTCAGTCCTATTAAATTGCCAAGGCGTTTACTAAAAAATGTGTAAAGGCTAATTTACAGATACATACTAAAATACGTTACGTTGCCTAACTACCATTTTCTTAATAATATGATTAGACCAGCTAGACAGTACCTCATTATATAGTACTGAACAAAGAGGAGCCACTTTAATTCAAGAAATAAATATCCAAACATTCATTAATATTGAGGAAACATTGCAAAAGACTCCCTTTGAGAAAGTTCTAAATAAGCAGAATACCACCTTCAATGTAAATGCACAAACTCTAAGTTATTCTCCTTAATTGATAAAGTGCTTCAAGTATAACCAGGCCCTGTTATCAGAGAGGTGTTCCTTCACCTCTGATTTCGAACATGGCGTTGAATGATCTGCTAGGAAACTTAAAGGTACTGCAAACCTCCACATAGTATTTGAAGACTATGTTACAGTTATAATTAGAGGAAAAGTTATTACCATTGTCTAAGAAGTACTTCAAAGAGCACTTAATGAGATGCAATTTTGCTTTTATAAAGGTGGTTTGTACCTTTACAAGGCAAAATATCACTAATCCTAGATATTTTGAGGTTCCGGAGAAGACCGCGTCCGCATGCGGTAAAATAGCTAATTGTGAATTCTGGGAAGTAATTAGTAACCCAGAAGAATCTCACACCACACTAAGAAAAACCCATGATTAACCTTCTCCGGAAGCAGAATATATCTACGGTATAGGCCTTTAAAGTCAACCCACTCCCTATTAATAGCCTTCTTGATTCTAATCTGAATGGTGCATGTTAGTTAAATGTCTTGGTACTACTTTTTATGTTAATTAATCTGGGGACAGGTTTTAGAATAAATGTGCATCAATGAAGCCGTGTACTATTCGGAATCTTTAGACGTTTAATTGGTAAAGCTTGGGGACTTAATTAAAATGGATATATATCATAATAGTAAGACTATAGCACATTATGCACATCTAGTGTGGTGGATAAGAGTTAGTTGCAATGATGACTTCCGTGTTCATTATTGAAGCATTTAGAAATATGTGCGGTGTACAGCAGGAAAGAGGTGAGAGTATGCGGGTCACGCATTAGAAAATGTGAAGAGATTCAAATATTTGAGAGTCATTTCAGTTATGAACGGGAGCTGGGCAAAATACATAGGTATCACAAAACGCAAATGCATAATTAAAAATATAAAGTCATTAAACATTTTGGTAAAAAAAAATCATGGAACCACCGATGAAAACAACCGAGATGTTTAATAGTCTTTAACGCCTGTTTTAACTACTGAGGCGCCACAGGTGATGGACACTAATGATACATGAAATGAAATGATAAATTGGGAAAGGAGTACTTTTTTAAGGAAGGAAGCTTTCCAAGCCTAAAGTACCTCCCCGGTATTGGCTATTTATGGGGACTGAGGAAAATCTGGAAAAAAAAATCATTCAGGGAGGACGGTCTTGGTGGGAATCGAACCCCAGACCTCCCGCTCACGAGTCCGCGCCTTAGCTACCTCGATCACCCGTGTCGGTACAATGAAGATGTGGTACAGGGCGGTAGTAAGGTGAACTACGAGATGCGGAGTCGAAATTTCAATTCCTCCGGAAAACAATTAAGTACAAATGCAGTTTCTAAAAACGGTTGCTATAAGTGGGGAGGGTTCAGCAATTGCGGGGTTCTTAAATAGTTAGGTATCTTGAAGAAAGTGTAAATTTAAAAATAAGAAAAATTAAGTACTGGTTAAGAATAATACGTGGGTTTCAAGCTCTTCTTCGAACAGTTTGTCTGTGGGAGCAAATAAGGGAAGGGTGGGATATGGTCTGGGCATCAAAAATTAGGAAAGGCTTAGACAAAATTGGACTAGGGTATATTTTTAAAAGAAGAGAATAGTACACGGAATATTTGGAAAATTGTTGACAGACGTTTGCGGGATATAGAGAGGCAAAATACTGAAACCCAATGTGCACAAAAAGTATCGCTTAACCTGCAGGTAAAAATAGATCAGGTCTGGGGAAGAGGGAGTTACCTAGATGTCTGTGGGACAGAAGAAAGAAGTGGTTTCGCATGGATCGGATTAGGGGCTTGGAAAGGAAATAGAACGGTTAATGCTTTCTCAAAAGAATTTGTTCACTGTGCGATACTGGTAGGCATATTCTGGTAGAATGCAGGGAAACGGATATTTTAAGAAATGAACATTTACCACCACAATTTCTGTATTCTGAACATTTGCCGGGAATTGGTGATGCATGAGAGATACACCTTTCTTGCGAAGAACCGAAAAACAAGGTTAATGGCTATAGCGAGGAGAGGGGAGTTGGGGAGGAGGGGTATTAAAGGGGAGGGGAAAGTCGGGGTAAGAGTGCTATTCACGTTTATATGTATGTATATAAACGGGCGGTATTTGAATTTACAGCCGTTAGGCCCATGCGACAGTTATTGTGTGTACTTCAAAACTGCTACAATAAAAGTTCACTACCACTACTGCAGCATTTAAAGTACTATACCTATATGGATTATGACGGATGCTGTAATGAAAGGATAATTATAGGCTAACGGACTATCAAAATCAGAAACCTTTACTATGTGGTCACATTTGCTTTCTTTGAGAAAACCATCTAGATCAGGTCTTCATGAGGTCTGACAGTATGTGACCCTGAAAATGTTAAACTTTCCTATAAAAATGTTAGCTACGGTAGCTTATCCAGAATGCAAAGAATAGTTGCAGCAGAGTCCCTGCATATTAACACTTGAACGCCTAATGGCGATGAATTGGACGCTTTTGATTTTCGAACACTCATATTTCACTGTTTTTGGATGTAGGTGACTCTCGTAGGGAAGAAGCAAAACTCAGGCAACCGGAGAACGTTGGTTTATTACGGCATGAGCGAAAGGTACACACAACTACATACACAGCATTACAAATCCGTCACATCGACGGTTGTTGGTAGCGAAGGAAGCTGAATACCATCTGCTGCATGGAGTTGTTGCGCGAGCACCCCGCGTCGAAATCTTGAAGTGTTCTTTTTATTAGCAATACGTTTCCTACTCAATGACTACTTCACTTTGCATATCAGAGGGACTGAGATCGAGTGAATATGGCGCTGTAAAAGACACTTGACACTGTCGACTGTGTGAATTATCGAGGAGAACAATGGCGTTGTTCAAAAGTTCAGACTGTTTGGTGAGTATGAACAACGCAATTGTGATACCAAAAAGACCTATAACTCTGGGCATTCACAATGATTTCATGCATTGGATGACATACAAGCACACTTGACTGTCATACGCCAGATTTACCATGACTTTTATTGCTGAAGAAGTTTGGCGAAACTTTGTATGTGAGGTCACCCAGGGTAATGACATTTTCTGGAACCTAGCGTGAGTTATGGTGCATACGCCCTTGCCCACGTTTCATCGATTGCTTCCCATAGTTCTGCGTGGCATTCTCGTGCATTTCTGCCGCGGAAAAATGCTATTTTCATATGCGCACGTTCGCTCAGCGTTACCTCTATTCCTGACCACTGTTGCTCACCAAGTGAACTTCGAAGCGTACTGAGGCACACGGTTCTGCTTACATACACCATGTGGTGACTTCATTCGATAGTATATTCCATACACTTTTACACATATCTTAGATTTTTCGTGTTGTCCCTTGTCCGCGAGAAAATAAATAGTTCATATTTATCCCTTGTATATGTACTGTTTTTTCGGAATAAGTAACAGGCATAACAGAGAAGTGCCTTTAAACAGGGAGCAGTATAGTTTAAATACAATTTCTTTGTTTGAAAATATGTTGAATATATCACCCACAGTGACACTCCTATGAGAACCAAGAAAAACTTAGATCCAGACCGTGGTCTAAAACTTACGAGTACCGATCGATGGTACGGGTATCACCGCCAATGTTTGACACTAGTGGAGACGCAGATACAAAGGGTGCTGCAGCTCAAATGTCATGGCACGACAGATGGCTCGTATCCTTTGCGTCGGTCCTGGTAGTTTAGTGATATCCATATTTGCCTGGTACATCCAAGAAGGTGGGTTCAATTCCGACCAGGGTCGATGGATATTTTCGGACAGAAAAACCGTTAAGTATGGCTTCCTTCAGAAGGAAAGCAAAACCGTAGGTCCTTTACGGCACGTAAAAGAACCCGAAGCCAGAAAGAAGAAACCTCTGGGCAAAATTTATCCAGGGTTTGACGCCCTGAATTGAATGGGACGCTGATGATTTGAAATGTTAAAGAGCGTCCGTACCTAACCCCCCCCCCCATTCCAAATTATCCTTCATTGGAATTGCGATGGATTTGTGACTTCTCGTCATACACCCTATTCTCAATAGTACTCCTTAATATAAAATCCAACGGGGTGAAATCTGGCGAACAATAAGTGTTGTTAAAGCCGGTCTATCTGCCTAGATAGGCATGATATAGGTACGCCTTACAGCTGAAACCAGCAATTCGTCTCCATTGCCTCCAATGATTTTTTTTTTTTTTGGGTGGTGTTTAACGCCCGTTTTTACTACAGAGGTACCAGGCGGTGGACACTGATGATACATGAGATTAATTGATATACTGGGAAAGGATTTTTTCTTAAGGAAGGAAACGTTCCAGGCCTAAGTTTAGGGTACCTTCCCGGTATTTCCCATATATGAGGACTGAGGAAAACCTGAAAAAACCCGCAGTCAGGGAGGACGGTCCTGGTGGGATTCGAACCCCAGACCTCCCGCTCACGAGTTCGCGCTTTAACGACCTCGGCCACCCGTGGCGGCCCCAATGAATATAATGCTATTAGCTTCTTCTAGAAAAGCACAGAAATTCTCAGTCTTGAGGGAGAAGCAGAGCTCAGTGATGTGGTATCCGAGAATTTAACACCATACGTTGACACTCCAGCGACCTTAAATTTACAATTGTGTCTAATTATGGTGCCGTCTTTGGAGAAGATACTCTCATTGCGTCCTAGAAGACGCCAAATCAAATTGGAATCCACACCTAGAATCCTATATACAGTAGAAGCATCATCTTTCGAAATCGTCCTTATGCAGTTCTTTCACGGGCATCGTTCTACGTGGATTTAAGGATCCTTCTTCAGAATGCGGTAAAAGGCGTCCCTAGTAATAAATATGCAGCGACGACTCTTATTCTCAGTTACGGCTTATGGCACAATCGTCGGAAAACAATTTCCTTAAGTATCCAGCACTCTTCTGGTCTGAAGGTTTAGCGCCGGAATTCTTAGAATGTTGGATAGGCGATGATCGTTCCTTGTAGAGTCTTCTGGCCTCCTGAACATTGCCCCAGCCTCCACATGGAGTTGGATCATGTCAACATATTGTAATTGAGTATCTCTGTTCAATTCTTCTGTTGCTATCCTTACTGTTGCATTCACAATTTTCAAACAGACGAACCCCGATGAATACGGACGCAGAAATTGAATTTAGTACCTATCGCTTAGGTACCATTCTGATTTATATAATAATCCGATCAATTATGCATTTCCGTTACATATTAACTAGAATCTTCTAGAATCACGTGGAACCAAATTGAAGATTGAAGATGCTAATAGAGAAACCGGGATCGTACTCGTTCAGACAATCCAGTAGGTATAATACAGGAGTCCATCACTCTATTAGTCATCAATTCCATCGAGATCTCTTTCTATTCAAAATTCGCCATATACAATATAAATAAAATAAGATAAATAGGTTTTGAAAATTAGGAAAATGGGCCATTAGCACTAGGGATATAGCTGAAAACCGAAATTTAAAGAGTGGGGATTCAATCAGAATTTAAAATCACACTAGCGGTCGCAATTTTTGTTTATTCTAAATGAAACTCGGTATAGATTATGGAAATAAAATATAACATTTTCTGAAAATCCATAAAATCACATTATTAGGACTATAGTTCACCTGAAACCCCAAATTTAAAAATTACTCTAGCGACATTAATATTTATTTTTGGCAACGAAATTCGATATATATAATTTAAATAGAATAAGAATAAACAATAACTCAAAATCAGGAAAATGGAGCCATTAAAAGTGGAGGTTTACATAAAACTGCAAATTTAAAAATCGCTCTAGCAGCACCAATATTTATTTCTTCAAAAGAAAATTCGGTATATACCATTTAAATAAAATAAGAAAATTAGGAAAATTTGAATTAGGAGTATACACGAAAACCCAGATTTGAAAAGAGCTCTTGCGCTTAATTTTTTATATACAGTTTTTAAATAAAAAGAAAAATTAACTCGGCACGTAAACTGTATTTATAATGATGAATATTCTTATATTTAACAAAAGCATTGTCGCGAAGATAGCAAATGTGAAATATTAATCTACTGTGTGTTTGAGAATTATATTTGTACGTAAGGGAGCTCTGTAATAAGATTCAGAAAACGTTTGCGTCAAGTTTTTATTACAATAATATTTAAAGTAAATTTCAAAGTCAATGAAAATCGATGAAACTTCCCATTGTTTATTGTTGATTGTGGATATTTGCATTGTATATTGTAATTGATTTTAAATAATAGCATGTTTTAGTTTAATTGAAACATATGAATAGATTCTTCTTAAATATACAATTTAGGTAACTGGGAACTTTGTTCTTTTTATCTGTTTAATTGAATGTAAAGATGACAGCAAGGGCTCAGCTCATAAACATGGTTAAAATGATTAAAAGTACCCACACAATATAGCTTTGTCTATCATATTTCATTTCATTAATATTATGCAATTAATTTTTGTGGTTTAATTTAATAACAATAATAACAATAACAATAATAATAATAATAACTTCTCTTTTGTAAAACTTATATATTGCAGAAATTCTAATTTTGTTCCCCTTATAGGCCAATGCTATAATTTATTTCATTTCATTACCTAATAAGGCCATAATTTGGATTTTACATTCATTTATAAAATTATTCAACTTGGTGAGCAATTCCTTTAGTTTACGCAGCTCTTGCGTGACGGACATTTTTCATTTCATATATTTCTATTTATTTAAGTTTACCCATATACTTAATTTTTTAACTATTTCATTTTTAAAATGAGCATTTTTGTTCTTTTCATCCTCATTTGCAAATGCAAATGCATTTTCTTGGAGCCTTATAAACTTTATTAAATTAAGAAATCAACGACATTAATTTAAGGTAACCTATGTTATGTTACCTGTTCAATTTTTCAGTTTAGTGGTAACTGCCAAAAGGAAAATGATTGGACAAAATTATAGAGTAAAAGATACGAACTAGGGAAGCAAAATATTGACAGAGAAAAACAAGAAAAGGAAAAGTACATAAATAAAAGACATGTGAAATAAATAGGCCACTGTAAAATACATAGAAAGAAAACAGCAACACCAGGAACAAAATAATAAAACAAATGAATAAAGTAGAAGAGAGATAAATAAGATTATATTGTAAAGTTAAAAAGAAAGAAAACCGGAAAAGAGAAGACGAATAGTAAAGAGATTAAAGAAATATTAGGAAAATATTAAATAAATGAGATATAAAATATAAAATTAAATGCATAAAATGAACATTAAAGGAAGAGAGGGAGAACAAATAAATATTGTTAACATAAAATGAATAAAACAACAAACAAAAACTGATAGAAGAATAATAAGGAAGAAAGAAAGAATTTGAAAAAGTAAAACAGAAGGAAATACTACAAATTAAAACCATATAATTTTTTTGGCGTTTTTCCCACAAAATTCCCCATCACCGTAATGTAATTATCACCACAACGCAACAGCACGATAGAGCTCATAACAAAAAGTCAACGCACGCTCGCTGGTTACACAATCTGCAGAACTAATTATGTAAAAAAAAACAAAAAACAAAAAAAACAATGAGGCTGAGTAGGGGTTGTGCATACTGGTGGGTATTAATCATAATAGCGCTTATTTGAAAAATAATATTATTTAATTTTATTTCTCATATTTACAAATGAGCGATATTGCTGGACAATGCAAACAGAAACGTGAAAATTACTTTCGTTTAGCTCACACGGCTATTGTTGAACCGCAAACATAGACACTGTAAATAGTGATGATTGTTGGTGCATTTAAATGTTTTTCAAATGCACTGTGCGCTTTTAAATTTCCCCCGTTGTGATACAGCACAGCACACAAGAGAAATTTTCTTTCTCACCAACAAACATGAAGTTAATCTTTCGTTCCTTCTCGGCTTTATCAATTAAGACAATTTTAAGCTTGTAGCACTTGCTTATTGTTTTCAATATTAGTAAATAAATTAGTAAATATTTTGGAAAGGAATGAAAGAAATCTAGATAATTATTTACTCTCGCTATTAGCGCCCTATACCTGAGAAATTGTTCCACTCTTAGGCTAAAGAAATGATCATTTGCAGATATGTTATAGCTTCTGTGGTATAAAGATTTTAGTTTTTAAAAACTGTTTTTTTTTTTTAATTTTATTCTATTCAAATTCAGATAAAGGAAGTATTTCTGGAAGTCTATGAAATTTCACATTTAACATTTAAGACATTCAAAAGTATTACAGAAGCTACTTCTGTTAATAGCAACGAAGAAAGTAAATGCCTACTCCATGTTCAGATATAACGAAGAAGAAGTTAAATCATTGAAATGTTTCGATGAGAGAAAGCTGTCTTATCTGAAGTCTAGAAGAGGGAATCTGCAATCTTGTAGAGTCTATGTATATGATTTATGAAGAAAATCTTGTGATTAAAAATATATTTTTAAACATGGCAAAATTAAAATGCAGTTATTTATACTACACATTGATTTATCAAACTTGCTATAACAAAACCATCTGTGATAATATATTTCAAAGTCACTAAAGTTGAACTCTTTAGAACACATCATAGATACCCAACAAGTTGGTTAAGATGGCAAATCAGCCATGTTGATAACTAGTTCGAGGAAATTGTTCTACTCGTAGCGTTCAAAATTGCATTTATTATACTTTTCAGTTTAATTTTTAAGGGGTCATTAATGCTTAAAAATGGATTTGATTGTACTACCAGAGTGAAGACATTTGCGATACTTCAGCCGTGCTCAAGACTGGCTATTTGTGTCCTCGCCCCCAATGAGCGCAACTCCGGGAGTTCCATGAGGGGTGAGATAGACATAGACAGAGTTGAATACCCTCCTAGAAAGCCAAGCCCCTCAGAAAGTCCATCATCACACTGCACATCAAGGTAGAAACGTATTCATAGCTCGAGCCCACAGCCACGTCGCACAGAGCATCAGCCCACCTCTCCTGGTACTTTTGGCATTACATTCAGAACTAACGGAATATGACGTGAAATGCAACGCGGAAAATTCCTAGAAAGGAAATATTCATTCCAGCATTCCTAAGCAACTAAAAAAAACTAGAAATAAAATGTCCGGAAGATCAAGAAATAACCTTAGGTCATAATGGCAGGTCCCAAGGATTTAAGCCCTGAAAATTCCGAATAAAAGTTTCAAACGGTACCGCCTGAGTCATCCCACTCGGCATAAATTAATATAGTTTATCAATTGAATAATTGGTTCAGTAGTTTTGTTTTTAGCTTTATAACATTTTCCACAGCACTTCAAGAACTGTACGTTCCATTTTATGTACGATACGAAAACACTTTATAATTACAAAAACTTGCCCTTACGGTTCAACATCACAAATTACAACGTATGCCTATGGTAAAGGTGTTTAACGGCTGTTTTAAATACTGAGGCACCACAGGCCGTGAACACTGGTGATACTATTAAATGATATATTGGTAAAGAATTTTTTAAGGAAGGAAACATTCCAGGCCTAATTTTAGGGTACCTCCCCGTCGTTTTCCAGTTATGAGAACCGAGGAAAACCTGGAAAATACCTCAGTCAGGGAGGACAGTTCTGGCGGGATTCGAACCTCAGACCTCCCGCTCACGAGTCTGCGCCATAACGACCTCGACCAAGCGTGGCGGTACATATGCCTATGCCTGTATATGAAAAACGTATTAGTTACTGCTAACTCCGAAAAAATAAAAACATAATCCTATGTGATCCCGCGAAGGTGTGAAACTTTGAATCGCCGTGAAAAGTTTAAATAGAATATTCCCGTTTTGCAACTCCAATGCCCTTAGAAATTGACTCATGTGTACATTTTATAACAATATATAACTATCTGATCCATTAAAAAGGGATATGTTATGAAAATATGTTATATTCTCACCGCATCTTTTTGTTGAATTATATTTAAATTTAAATATAAAAGCGCCTGTTCTCCTGCTCGGCATATCTCATTCATAAAACAAACATTTACACAAAAATAAAACATAGAGAAAGCAATAATTAAAATCAAACAGTTTGTTATCTAAGGCTAAATGTACTACAGCAGAATAAGACAAAATAAACAATTCAAAACATAAAACACGGCTATTTGTCGCTAAACAGGACAAAAGAACAAACACCATAGGTGATGTAGGGGAATTTATGATGTATATGTACGATTCCTGTTGCTATTCAACCTCTCTGTAATTAAAAAATGTCTGTTAAATATTATACAGTGATAAAACAAAATTTTCACGATGATTTTTTCTATTATTTTCATAAAATAAAACTTTTCCTCTTTACTGCCAAGTGCACTGATTTTAGTTTGAAAATATGTAGCTTTAATGTGAAATGCAGAACTCAAGACTTCAACAGATTTTCTATTTTTAGCACCAGTTTTAAATGCATGTAGTTTTAGAGTTGGAGAAATAAGAGCATTTTTACAACCTCCCAATTCATTAAGCGTATGTATATGTACGGTTATATACGTACACATACCGCCAATTTTACATAGACTTATTAAATATATAACAGATTAAAGTAGAACGAGTTTCTTCATATTTAATTTTTAATCCAGACCTCTTTGAAATAATGAGGCCTGTAGAATAGCTATTAAAATAACTGGTAAAGCCTAGATATATGTTACTTTGTTTCGTATAAATAGCAAAGGAATTAATGAATCAACAACTAAGCTTGCTTTTTTTTTTAATTTTTATTTATTTACGGACGCTCTTTAAACTCTCAGATCATCAGCATCCCATTCAATTCCGGGCGTGAAACGGCCGATAAATTTTGCTCAGAGGCCTCTTTATTCAGGCTTAAGGTTCTTTATCGAGCCGTAAATGTACAACACGGAACCCACGGCTTTACTTCCCTTCCGGGGGAATTCGTACTTAGGATTTTACGCCCAAAAAGCCATCAATCCTGCCCGGGTTTGAACCCACGATCTTGGGTTTAGAAGGCAAGTATGGTTACACTTACCCCACCACGACCGACTAAGCTTGTTGATGATATGCAACCAGTGCCACTTTCTTAACCATCGAAGTTTTTGTAGGTAAACTCCAATCTGAGCGTATGCAATTGCTCTTGTTTTTCTATTCTCCGTCTCTTCTTTTACGTTCTCTTCCATTCTTGTTGCATTCCAATCATTTTATTTTGTAGGCAAACATGTGGTCTGTACTTTTTTCCAGGGGGCGGTGCTCCGGTTGAGTCAGTACATGTGGAAGGCAAACACAGTTCAATATTTAAGGACCTAACGGTCAACACACAAAAGTGGAAAACAGTGCCTGTCAGTAAATAACAATCGGATGGAATATTCCCTGTGCTGTAGTGAAAGTAAACACGGTGGGGAAAGGGGAGCAACGTGCGATATTTTTATCGCGACCTGCGCTTTTCATGAGCCATTGTTACAATTGTATTTCAACATTAATAGGCAATACTTTTATGCAGAGACAGTGAATGCATTCATCATCATTTGATGTTTGCCATCCTGCCTGCGCTAGGTTTCAAATTTCAGGTTAAGTAGACACATGCACATGCCGCGGGGCCTGATATATTAAATGAAATTTGCAATAATATTGCCAAGCTAGTTAAATGAACAGAACGGTTAAAGTATAAAAATGTGGAGCCAGGTGTATACAAGTTGGGGAATTATATTCATAATTTTTACAAAAGTTAATAACAAAATAAATGATTTATAAACAAAGATTTAAAGCTGCGAGTTTAAAATGTTCTGGGAGAAGGAGGAATCATTTTTAGAACACACATGATTGCACCAGATATATGTAGAACAATTTACATGTAAGCAGATTGCTATATTATTAGAAGAAAGTGCTTCCACCGTTTTAATTGTCAACTAATAAAACGTACATGCCTTTTCTGATAAGTGATAGCTGTCAACTATACAATCTCAGAAGTGAAACAACACTAGCGAAAGGATATAGCAGAATCACTTTAAAAAGAGAGAGAGAGAGAGAGAGAGAGAGAGAGAGAGAAATAACCCGCGATTAAAATAAAGAGTAACTGAATATACCTTGTTTAATATGGTAGAATAAATTCCCTTTTCTTTCTCTTTATTCCTAGCACGTATAATTTTAACACCAAAATGTTTACTTCAAAATGGACAATAAGTTGTTCTAGCTGTCAGAGTTTGACTTGTATTAACTTAGAATTTTTAAATATACAATACATTTAGAAATTGATTTACAAATTGATTTAATCTTCATTTAAAATTGTAAAATCGTTAAATTAATCACAACAAAAAAATCCTGTGAATTTTTAGGCTGAGATAAGGCTGGAATTTTATTTAAAAATCTTCATAGTACTTTTTTTTACTGTCATCTATTCTCGTTATTCACTTTAACATAAAAATAATTTTTGTTTTCTCAATTTTTGTCTACATACCGTAAAAAAATAGGTTTATTGAACATCAATGAAATATAAACTTTAATTTTAGACATGAAAGTTAATTTAAAAAATACCTGCTCTCACACGATTAACAAAAATCTATCTTAACTTATCTAAGTGAATGTTAAATTTATGTAAATGCCGACATCATTAAAGCATATTTTTATCATGCTTTTGTTGTTTGCATTTTGTTATTTTTTTTAATTATACACGTATGTCCAATGCAACACAAACTATGAATTTACAAACATTTAATATGCTTCTGCGTGTGCTTGCTATAATAAAATCTCCTTTAAGTTGTGAAAATAACAGTTCGACAAAGTTCAAAATTACATACCTAAAATAGGAGATTGGAACCAACATGTATTTAAATTACATTAACTGTAAAAACTTACATACATAAAATGAATGTGAGAAATATTATAAATATATCTTAATTTAATTTAAATTTAATTTTATTTTTAATCTACTCAAAAGTAAAAACACATTTTGAGTATAAAATCTACTTTATTATAGCTTTCTTTCAACTTAAGAGCGACAAAGTTAAGGCAATCCACAAATTTAAATATTTATAGAAAGTTGTAGGATCTTATTTTAATGTGTTTTACTTTTCCTCTTACTTTGTATACACTCAAATGTAAGAAGAGCGGAACTAAGTCTTTTTAGTTTTGCTTAAATGATAAAATGATACTTCCGAATGTAGCCAATTTCTAGGTGTTCCCAATTACAAATTCTTAAAAAAAAAAAATTTGTAAGTACATCAAATCATCATTTAAACAAATACTTTACTCTTCACTTACCTTATTTTGACTCATCAGTAGCCTACTACTGGAATATCCATGAGACATGCATATGTGAAATATGTGCTTAAATTTTTATAATATACGATTAAAATGGACAGAAAAAGCATATAGCATGCATGAAAAAAATGTATCTTAAATTAAAAGCTAAAGATCGAGTAAACATGAAAGATTACAGTAAAAGTATGCCTAAACATATTAAGTACATATATTTCGGTATTATGCGGTACAACAATTTGCATTTTTAATTTTTAAAATAAAAATAATTGTCACTGTCGAGAACAGTTTTATAATGTGAGAAATATCTTTCTATATTGCACTAAATTATGGGTGCATATTTGAAACTGTATGATAAACAAAACTCTCGTTCGTTTTACTCTAGCTTTCTCTTTCCACGAAGAATCCTACTAATTAAAAAAAAAAAAACTACTATCCCCAGAATTCTTATTAGTAAAAGGTCTTCATTCTCATTATAACGCGCTTCATGGCTCCTCGTTTCACGATTTCCTGAACTACAGCAATATCTTCTTATTCACCAGTTTTGTAATCAAGGAGTCAAGGATTACTATTGCTCTGTAACATTAGCTATATTTTCGTGCTCCAAAGATACACACAGTTTTTATAGATTCAAAACAGACACTAAATCTCTTTGTATGAGCCTTCAGCTCTCTGCATACTATAGGGACAGCGAAGAGAATAAAACAAATATAACAACTGTGCGGTGCAAAATTGTGATGCACATTCCTACCTTGCAACTGAAGTACAGATGGTATGCTGGTTTATAATTGGCGTAACTCTCGCATTTATCTTTTAATTAGAAAACATCACTTTATCACAAATGTAACAAAAATGTTCCGCACTGTTTACACGTTTATACAGTATGGTTGAGGACAGAAAAAAATATGTTGCTCACAAAAAATAACATAGAATCAAGGAGCATGTAAAATAAAGCAAACAAGGGAACACAGTATAGAAAACACGTCTATAATCACAAAATCTTCAATAACAGCTTATTGCGGCTATTGTGAGAGGAGGTCATTTTATGAATGGTAGACAATTCGGAAGTCATGAAAGAAACCTGGTCTGTTAAAAATACTATATTTGGTCATAATGAGCTGTGTGAATAAAAAAAAATTAGTAAACTCAAGAGTCAAAATATATCGATGTCATATCCCCTCAAGTTTCGTGAGAATAAAACTGCATTGCGTGTTTGGTAATCGCAACTGGTATAAATAGGTTTGATTGTCTCGAGTATTTAAAACCGTAGGCCATGCAAAGTTTATTTGTCTTGGAACTGTTGCTCGGCCCCGTAAACTATCACGATTCACTGATAAACTCTTCCTACAAAGAGCACAGCTATGACAATTAGTGAAGTACAAGGATGTGCTCTAATTAAGCAAAGTATAGTTTTGGACATGCAATTGATCTACTATAACCGTCAGAACGCAAAAATGGGAGGGAAAAAAGGACTGAAGGATTGGCGGATAGAGAGGGTAATGTAGGAGATGAAGATGAAGTTGAAAATGAAAATGTCAGAGGAGAAATTGATCAATTGTTGTCTTAAAAATTATATTTAATGCTTTTAGTAGAAGCATTAAGTTATTATTTTTTTTTTCCTCTTGTTTGAAGGTTAGTATATTTTGGATAGCAAGAAAAAATGTTTAATGATGTATATACTACTAGGATTTGATTCAACTGAAAGAGGTGAAATAGTGTAAATTCTGTTATAAACGAATTCATGACTCTTTTTAACTAAAACTTATAAAATTATAATCAGATATTTTGAAACCAATTTTTGTAATTCAAATCAATATTTGGAATAAACTATATTCAGTTCGCTTTAAAATCGAATAAAATACTTTTGCTAAGCATGATAAAATAATTATTTAGACATTAAAAAGCGCTACATAATAAAGGTGTTTTTACTGTGTACCCGATGTATTAATGCAGAGTTATTTCGTTTCGTCTCTTTTGCCCCTTTTGTCTTGCAATTCCTGCGTCAATTTTCATTTCCAATCTTTTCTCGTCATCATCATTAAATTGCCCATACTCCAGTTCAAAACCTTTGTCTCCGAATCTTTTCGCTACGTTATTAAAACTGAAACAAAGTGAAATTACGGATGGTATTTTCTCAGTGGGTAGAGGAATTTTACTTTGCAGTGTGGGAAATTGTTTCATTTGTTCGAAACACGCTTATATTTACAGAAGCTCTCTCTCTCCTTTTTAATGCAGATATCTGTAAGCTATCTGTTCAAGTGTTTATAGGTTCCTGAAATGTGTAAATTTTAAGTCCAGATATTATCCCAAATGTCTATTTTATTTTTGTGTTCAGAAACTTAGCCAAACATAACACAAATCCGTTTTTAGGTTTTTAGAATGATATATTACAAGTTTTATAGTGCCTATAAATGCACATTTGTAAAGTTAACACCCATTTTTAAAATAAGTGCTTATAAATGTTTACTTTGCTTTTTAGTAAAGCCAGCGATTCATTATTTATTAATCTCTAAAACAAAATCATTACTACTGCTTATGTGCGGCTCGTCCACTTCCTCCAGTGACAATGATGCAAGTGGTATTCATTGCTAACTGACGAAATTGCGAATACGAAACAAGCAGGAAAGTGCAAAACGTCCGCAGTTACCAAAACGCAGATTTACTTCGCCAGTCAATGAATAGGTATTTTCTATATTTGTAACTGATGTGGAAATAGTGTTTGTCTTAGCCCCTTTGTTGAGCAAATTTTTGCATCACCTCACTTGGCCACTTGAATGCTGTTCATTGCCTCCATTGGGAAAGAAAAATGTCGAAAGATAAGTTTTACCTTAGCATTGGATATGTGATTATCCTAATTTTAAAATGGATGATAAGGCACTTTGTCAGTGCTGTTACAAGGAAGTAAGTTGTTCAAAATACAAACTTTCAGTTGTTATCTATTCAGAGTCATTAGAGAAGTAATAATATATTGTCTATGTATATGAATCGTATTTTTTACTTTTCTAATTAAGGTATTTGGCTAATGACATCGGAAAGTTTTGTTTTTGGTATACCTGATATTAAGCATATTTATAAGGTTATTTTATTATTTGATTCTTGTCTGAAGAATATAATTCTGTGTACACTTACATTTAGCCAATAAAATATTTCACTTTTTTGCATGAGAAATAAGAGTCTGAAAATTTAATTGAAGGCCCACAAACTTGCTCCAATATATAAATCATTACATTTAGATGACTTTTTAAATGTACGCTTTGTATTAGTACTATTTAAAAAATTAGTAGTTTTATTGCCCTTTTGCCTGTCATTTGTTAAGTTTTTAGTGCCTGAATATCCGTGCTCTAAAGTCCAAGTGCTGCTCCTTAACTTGTGCCACCAATTAACGGAGCAACAGCCTGTTGCCTGACTATCACTCTATAAATATCCTAGTTTCCCTAAATTCTAGTCATGTACAGATCCAAACCATGTAATGTGGGCACTGACGCTACATTACAAGTTGTCTGAACTGGGCATACCTTTTCTATTCATTCATGTGTGCACTTGGATTCTTAATTAATACATGTTTACAACCAATTACTCCAAAGCCGTAAGAAAATCTAAATTTATGTTGTCACTTCATCTGCGTATTTCGCAATTTAAAAACAAAATTCAAAATGTTATTAATTTATTGGAGTTTTTCTCAACTGCTGCCTGTACTTTGAAAAAAGTTTTCAACACAGTGCTATTGTTTGCACCGATATTTTCACCAATATCAACATGAAAACCTTACTCAAATATAGTAGGAATATTTTCATTGTTTGTCTATAAAAATATTAACATGAGTTTCAATAGTTTAAAGTAAAATACGGCCCTTAAATAGCATAAATAATAACACTTTTAAAACTTCAAATAAAATAAAAGTTTATCTTTAATTCGCTTCATCTCTTTTTCCCTAGTACTCTCCAAAGAACTGGTTTGTCAACCATTCAACATTTTCAATGTTAAAATATATTCATGATTTATAATCGTCTAAGAGACTTTCCCTAAGTACTTTATATAATGTTTTCTTTTCTTTCAAACCCTTCGGTATATACAGGGCCAATCCACTCGCAATTACTGGAGTTTCAGAAAAAGAATTAATAGTTATAGTAATTATTCCAAGTGATAGTATTATTCAATTTACAGTGTAATAAATTACATGATAATATCTGGTGAGCACTCTTAAATACATTTCAAAATATAATTAAAAATATTAATAGTACAGGTCTCCAGTGACAATAATAAGAGTACAGCGTTAAAATGGCTGCAGCTAGCTGTCGCCAGCAAAATATCCTAAAGAACTAAAAAAACAATGTTGGCTTAATTTTGTATCATCATTAAATCAAAAAACACCTCAATGTGAAATGTGGCGGAAAATAAAAAAAAACATGAAAGATATTAACTAATTTTCCCACCTTGCTGTGCTCAAACACCTACACAATGACAGTCGCTTGATAGATAACAAAGAAATGGTGAAAATGTTGACTGATTCATTTGCTGGATTAATTTATTTTAATGAATTATACAACTTTATATGGACAACACATACATTTTCAGATCATGGCATAATGCCATTGTCGTCCATATTTTGAGATCTGACCAAGATATTCACTCCCACAGCTATAGCATTGACATGCTATTTAAGTTCTAGAAAAATAATTAATGCTCAAATGAGGTGGACTGTAGAAAAAGTGTTTACAGATTTTCAAAATAAGTTTTGTAAGTTTAATTATACAACTGACACTCTCTTAGCACTAGAAACAAGCATTACAAATGCTTTCAATGAAGCTCGTCATCTGTTGACAGTAAGTCTATATTTAGTAAAGGCTTACAGTGCTGTATCTATAGAGCTCATTGCTAAAACGTTATTAGTAAACATTAATGAACATGATATATAATTGCAAAAACTATAAAAATAATATTAAACTATACACTTTCCAAGGGTGATTATAAGTTAGGGGAGTTCCTCAAGCTCAATTTTAAGTGTAACACTCTTTTTAGTGGGTATTTATAATATTGTCTTCGCCATTGAACCACCTGTTAAAATAACCCCTTTTTCTGATCATCATACAATATTTTGTCAAGGCAAGAATTATATGTGCAACCAAAAATTTATACAAATGACAATATCAAATATTGAAATTTGGTTACAGCAAAATGGAATGAAAAAATAAATGCATGATTTCTTCACGCAGCATTTTATAAACTGAAGTACATGATAATAGGCGAAACATTCAAGTAGTAAATTTAACCAAAATGGTAGGCGTTACATTTGATCAGAGACTAACATGGGTCCCTCATATTAAAAAAATTTGGGACAAGTGTAAAATACGTCTAAATATCCTTAATAATAGCATCTGATAATTGGGACCTGGTTACTCTGTTTTGAATATGGTGTATAAATCCTTAATGGTTCGATAATCTATAAGTCTGCAAGTCCTACAACTTTAAAAATGCTTGGTATTATTCAAACAACAACATTAAGAATTAGCTTAGGAGCTAACCGAACAAATCCTACTGAAAACTTATACAGTTAAGCAGATGAACCACCACCTGAAACAAGAAAGATGTAGCTATGTAAATCTTGCCTACATGTTTAAATCAATTGCTACGCATGGCTTGAATGGAGTAGCGGAAGTATTATATAAGACAACAGAAGTGAATCGAGATTACAAAAGAACATTCCCATTTCCATTAAACCAAAGAGCAAATTATTACCTTAAACATCTAAAAAATACCACAATAATGAGTAAATTAATAATAAATGAAATGCCACCAGGAAACTGAAAACTTGCCAAATTAATTTTGAATGACACAATATAGCAAAAACCAATTAGATACAACAGTGTACCGAATATTCTTTAAGGAGTTAAATGCTTGTCAATTTAGTGGTACCAAAATCCTCACCGATGTTTCTCGATCACCTCAAGGAAATGCATACGCTGTTGTGCTATCAGATTATACAATGGTGTATACATTCTATATAATTTTCTCCATTGAATATTTGCAATAAAATGGTCTTTAGAGCATATGCAATTCAGTGAAAATAAAAATTGTACAATTTAATTTGAGTCAATTAGTGCTCCACTTTCCCTCCAGAATACATCAATCCACTATTGAATAATGTCCAGAACATTGAAAACAGAAATACTCAATAAAATAGAGATATTACCTTTATGTGGATACCATCTCATCAAGGCATAACAAGCAACCAACAAGCAGATGAAACTGCACGACAACCTTCTATATACCTCCCATCCCAATTCCACATTCAAGTGTTATTTCATTTAAAGAGAACGAATTTCACAGTATTGGAAAATCAACTGGATAGAAGATAACCATAACAGCAAATGAGAAGAAGTGAAGACTACCAAACCATATATACAATTGTTTAAAATATTCAGCAGACTTCAACCGGTAAAATATCCAGACTGCGGATTAGTGGCACGAAATTAACTCAAGATCGTCTTTTTTCTAAACATGAAGGGAGAACTTAATATATTCATCACGGTAAAATCCGTTATAACGGAGTTCTGGTGTTTTTCAAACCAAAGAAATGTTCATCAAGCGCCATCAAGTATTCAATCAGCATTAGGTGATACTGACAGATTCATGTTGGTTTTACATTTCATTAAGGAATGTCAAATAAACCCATTATATAAAAAGTGTTTTTGTTACTGGTTTTGCATTGTAGGCGCATTGCTATAAGACGATAGAAGTTGGTGATATTAATAAATATCACGATAGTAATGAAAACCAAATAACGGCCTGAGGTTTATAACTAATATTGATTAAACGTTAGGATTCATTCACTCGCCCCAAGCCGCCCCTACTTTGAAATGTCAAATCACATCCCACTTTTGATAATTAAATTTTAAAGAGGATTCAATTATTATAAAACCTTCTGTTTATATTGTTGCCTAGCAAACTGGATTGTTGTTATTGCACGTTCAGTTTGGACAGAATAAAAAATAAGTTGTAGCACGAAAAAACAAGGTGTTTGGGTAAGTTTCAAAATTTAATATTTCAGTAATATAACTTATTTCCAAACTCTCACTAATCCTCCATATTTTCTATTCTTCCTTATAGGTATATAACATATTGAAACAATTTATTACAAAAACACAAATATTGCATAAAATGCTTAGCAGTTTCATAGTATTGTCCAGTCAAATTTCAAACAGCAATTACAACAGTCGAAGTTAGCAGTCAATGTTTAATAAATAAAATGTGATAATATTTGTATCCTTTTTTTTTAAATATTAAGCCTCAAAGTTTAAAAGTATAATTTGAAATTTCAAATTATACTGAGGGGGTGAGGAAGAGAAAACTAAAATTGAAACAACATTGATTTTAAACTCATCCCTTAATTAATAAGTTGGCATGTTTTTTGTTTAAATTAAAATTATATCACTGGGAATTTTTAAAATGAAGTTAATTTTCTGTTAATTGAGGAATTTGCAAAAGAACATCATACTAAATTTCGTAAAACGCAAATGTGAAATATAGAAATAATAAATTAACCTAGTAGGCAGTAGAAATCAGCGAACTTCGTTTTATGCCTTTAAATGCATATAACGGGACATCCATAAGTTCCTCCGCACTAGGGTGATGTGCACCGCACGCGAACAATTTGGCACTCCAGCATTTCTGACATTCTTTCCTTCGGAATCTGTTTTATCAGGTAATCCGTCCACCGTTGCACTGTGGGGTGTGTGCTGGGCTTGGTAGTTAAATAACTATAAGCTTGGCGCACGGTCAGTGCTGCATACACGAATTCGCTTCCCTAGCAAAATCTCGGCTACACGACAACTAACTTATCAGTAACACTTATATCAGCTTTAATATATATCAACTATATATCAACTTTTAATATATATGGCGTGTAAACAAATAAACTGCTCTAGATTGTTGACTTTAGAAAAAAAATAAAGGAAAAGGATTGTTGCCTTTTGTAGGTATGCATACACAAGTGATAATTTATTTGAAGAATAACCGAGAAATCAGTTGAATCTGACTAGTGCGTGAAGCAGACTGAAGATTGCTGATGAAGACGTGGTTGAACTGTTTATATAAAAATAATAGGATCCGTATATTCATCCCGCCTTCAGAGATTCAAATAAACTACTACCGCTGAAGGAAATGTCTTTAGGAGTATTACACCTCGTCACGCAATGCGGTTGGCATACCTGTCATAATTTCGGCTTAGAACCACTACCCCTTAAAACGTGCAATAAAAACAAGGACAGAGAAGACGTTCACAAGAAGATTCATGTCAAGACCAATTCAGTCCACTAGCGCCTCATCAACTAGAAATGGGGATCGTGGGAACATTTTTTTATATTCCACACCCCGTGCAGTTTCTTTTCGTTCCCTTTTCCTCATGTTCTACTCGAAAACATTCATTTTTATCCTGGGAACAGAGGTGATGCGCCCATCACGATTCATAATAAGAAAACAACAAGAACAAGGGGAGAAAGGTTTTTAAAAAGGTTATATTTATCCGTCACTTCTATTACTTTTAAACATGGCATTCTTTTGCTGTAATTGGTCGAGAAGAGCAGAAGAACTCTATTATGATACAAGTTATATTTCGACGAGCAGGATAAAAGAAAAATAATAATTCTTTTTATCTCTCTATTGCACGCAAACAATAACTTTATGTATTTGCTCTCACAAGTTATCCCTCGTGGGTGGAAGAGAGAGGCACCGTTAAATACTCTTTCCTCTCTCATTGAGTGCTACATTTAAATTTCTGCAGTAAGCACATGATTTGCTGGTATATAATTATTCATTTTATTATACTATTCAACAGCATTTGCGTTATTTTATAATTATTACAACCAATTTCTAAAAGATTTTGAATTTAATATAGCTAACTTTCAGGTTAGCATTTTAATCATTGATACAAAAATGTTGTAGTTATTTACATCATTATGAAAATTGAATTTTAATAAAGAAAGAAAATTTATACAGAATGCAAAAATAATTATTATACATAATAATTATATTCAAATATACAGAGAGTGTCAAAAATGTATGCACACTTCAAGCAAAGAAAAAACTGTGTTAATATAACAAAACTGAATTCACACAAACAGAAAATGTTAAGCACAAATCATCTTAGACTTTTACAGTTACTGCAGTTGCTCAAAATACCCACCATCGGCGTCGGTACACTTCTGAGTACGTTGAACTACTGATTGAGCAACGTTTACGAAAGTGTCCTCAGCGATTGCAGCACATGCCGTTTCATTTTGTTGCTGTGCTAGGTCTCCCAGATCTGCCCTCGTGAACATCGCATATGCTACCATGAGTCTCAAATTTGTCTCGAATGCGTGCAATTGTTAATCGCTTTGGCGGTTTTGTTCTGTACACACGTCTCCATTGCCTTTGAACTTCAACAACATTCTCGGTTTTCCAACACCACTTCAAACTTGCTTTCTGCTATTCAAACGACAATCGTGGATCCATTTTGTTGTAGCAACGCTAGTATAACGTAATGTCAGTCACATCTCTTTACAGAACACCACATGATAATCTTGGCTTCATCTGTTCATTGTTGATTTACCTGTCACGTAGCAACGCTATCATAATGTATGTGAGTCACCTCTGTTTACAGAACATCATACCACACATTACTGTTGTTTTTCGCTCCAACTTTGAAATATAGTAAATAGATATCTACTGTGAAAGTGTGTATACATTTTCGGCACCCTTGGTACATATTACATCATATTTCTGCCTATTATGTACTCATGTTCCCTCACAATCTATGTCGTGCACTTCACAAAACATTAATTGATACTGCCAATTCAGGTTACCATATCAAAACATTAATCTGAAAACATTCATGGATAAATCCATCTTAATGATAGTTGACTTTTGCTTAAGAAAGAAAAGTATGTAAAGAGTCGTTAAAAATAATTGTTATATTCAAAGTGTTATCTACTTACCTATTAGGTACCCATATTTTCTGAAAGTGACTGTCGTGTACTTCACTAAAAGTCACTTGCTACTGACAAATATCATTCCTTTATTCCCTTATTTTAACACTGTGCAAGAACTCTTATCAATGAGTTTCGTAAACTCAAGCCTTTGAATGATTTATACTCCTATTTTAGCCACATATATAGTTTGAAGAACAATATTTTAAGTTATAAGGCTCAAATTGGAAAGTATGACATATAACAAAAAATTAACACAACACACACTCAGCTAGAGAATTTCTATAAAATTAGAATTTATTTCTATATCACTAAGCGGGTGAGCTCAGACATAACACTTGGTACTCGTAGAAGTCTCGGGCACGGCCAGCTAACCCGACTGTGATATTCCGTAGTTTTCTTAGTTCAATTTTAGAAAGGGTGAATGTCGGCTATTATTTTACTCCCAAAGCTTCACCTTCATCTTCATATCGTATGTCTGCGTATTTCTGTTTTTTTAATGTGTTCCAGGCAGCTCGATATTGAACTGATCATCAGTTCAGCATGTTCTATATTTGTGTTCAGAGATAGTAATAATTAGCTCTCCGAGCATTGACTTATAAATTCCAATGGGTGTAAGACTTAATACAGGAGGAAAGTAAAGAAGGGAAGAAGGGAAGGGAAGAAGAACAAGAAGACTTTCTGTAACATTTTGAAGTACGGAACAAGTATTAAAAAATCTGGAAGTGCCTGAAGTGAAATATTTAATCTTTATATTTAATTCATTTCTCCACCTTCTTAACCGTGCTGGTGACAATCACTGTCTTTAGACTTTTTTTATTAGGTTTAACGCCCTTTTTTACTACTGAGGCACCATAGACGATGAACACTGTTGATACATGAGATGAAATGAGAAATTGGGAAAGAATTGTTTTTTTAAGGAATGTTCAAGGCCTAAGTACATTTGCCAGTTATGAGGACTGAGGGAAACCTGGAAAAAAAGGGAAGAAGGTCCTGGTAGGAATCGAACCCCAGACCCCCGCTCCCTAGTCCGCACCTTAACGACTTTGCCCACCCGTGGCTGTCTCTGATAAGACTTGAATTTCATTCTTCGTTGACATAATTTGGGTGGCTTAAAGCTTTTTCGAATAATTTTCCGTCACCTTTAAAACCAAGAGCTAAATGACTGAAAAGGGCTGAAAATCCTCTCCATGTACAATACAATAAAAAGTAACAAAACAAAAATGAGTATATTTATATTTTAAAATGTTATGCAGAAGTTTTAGTTTTGCATAATGATTTTACAGTTTTTAATCGTGCAAATAGAGAGTATGCAGTGCACAGTCCTTGAAAATGCATAAAGCAGAGTGCCACTAACGTGATGAATTTTCATGTGTTTTAAGCTTAAAGTTTTGAACGAAGATTATTTCCGAAAATTTTTAAATAAAGTTAATAATTCGTTCTCATTTGTAACAAAAACCGTACATTTAAAATTTAAATATTCATAATGATATATTTATTTTTTAATTTCGGTTAAGTGCATTAATAATTTAAAACTTCAATAATTTAAGAGTAAAATTGTATATATATATTGAACAAAACTATATTATAAATGACTTATTAATTAATTTGTAGTTTACAATGTAATCTTGGTCTTTGTTATGTTTTATATATTGGATTATTGATTTATTTTACTTATGTTGCATTTTTCTAGCACAAATCATCTTTATTCTTCTGCCTTACGCATTATAATTGTTGTGAAAGAGCTGCAACTTGTTATATCACACAATCCGCTTATAGACAAAGGTTTTCAGTATTAATCAGAAAAATTCAATAGCAGGGAAACGATGACCATTACGGGGTGGTTTTTCCCAAACGCGACACAGCGCAATAAAATACGAAATTGAGTATACTAAACTAGCAATAAATGCGAAATCGACATTTCTTAAATAAAACTTTTTCTTTGAGTTGTTTTTCTGTAAACTTCAAGTGAGCAGTTCGTACATCTTTGGAATGTTTATGACGTACTTGACCACCATCGTTCTGGAATGCGGAAAGTGACCCCTCCTGCGAAGTGAAATCCTTGTAAACCTGCTCGACGGTCACATATTTTACAGAGTTTTGTATCTTTCATTTCCTTCGATAAGTCCATTCAACAAGTACTAATATGCGAGGTCGAAAATATCGTGAAAACAGCGGGCAGAAAATTATAAACAGGAAAGTTGTTTTTTTTTAATCAGTGATGGTAAAAGTTTAATGTGTTAATTGTGTAATCAGCGCCTGAATTAGAAAATGAAGAACGTTTTTCCTTGGGAAGGGAAGTAAAGCTGCGAGTCCCGTGTCGTACATTTACGGCACGAAAAAGAACCTCAAGCTTGAAAAAAGAGGCCTCTGAGGAAAATTTGTCGGTCGTTTCACGCTCTGAATTGAATGGGACGCTGATGACCTGTGATGTTAAAGAGCGTCCGTAAATAAACCAAATCAACAAAAGAACGTTTTAGACAAGCGACTCGAAAGTCGAGGACATACAGCTGCAAAAGATAGTTTCAAATAAAACAGAAGAGGAACAACGTGAAGTAAAGCGGCAAGCCACCAACCAGATGAAGCACGATAAAGCGAAAATGGCAAAATCTGGAAAAAGTGTTTTGTGATACAGTGAAGATGTTTTTGGAGACTAACATATCTCTTCACAAATTCGGCTATTCAGCCTTTGGGAGTACTTGTCAAAATAGGTGCCTTACTTTAAGGTTTTATACTACATATTTAATTTTATCCGATTCCTAAAAACGAAGAAAAGTAATTCATTTAAGGACATTTCCGCGTCTACGTCTTAGCAAATACATTTAACAATTAGCATAAATAAAATGAGAACTGAAAAATGTAATTAAATTTAAGGGTTTAAAATAACACAAAACCATATTAAGTGCTCAATATTAAACTTATTAAATATTAGCAACTTTATTTGGCATTAATGTTGTTTTAAGACGTACTTATTTATCAGAATTAAATCAAATTATGTTGTTCTTCAAAATGCTATAAAATCCTAAATTCCAAATGTATAAATACTACAAAATGCTAAATATACAAAATCAAAATGCTAAATTTCTGATTTTGAAATACTAAAAAAACAACACCCTAATTTATACTTTCAACTTAAGATGATTCATACTTTCAACTTAAGATGAACTCCCTAATCTGCTAATACATAAAACAATATTCCTAGCACAAACATAACGTTCAAACGATATAATCAACATGCATCCTTTTCTAAATTATAAGAAATCTAGAGTACATCTATACATATACAAGATAGAGAGAAACTCCAAATACTAAAGAAGTACGTATTATTAAATTTAAAATCTGGAATTAAATGAGGAGGGATTTGACCTTGGAACAGAGAAGTAAAATATTACTACAAATTTATTGCCAATATATGTTGGTTATGTGATACTCCCCTTTTTTTTTACCTTCCATTCATTTTCTGGAACACTCTCTATAGAACTATGCCCTGATGTTCATTGCTGAAGCACGTGGTTGTCAGTATTGATCGTAAACTTCATTCTTTCTTACGTCGATATACTATCGCGCTTAGAAAGCGACAATGGGCTGGACGTTGGATACGGAAGAGATAGACTTGTAAATTTTATTACAGCAGGGACCAACTGCACTTTCATCCATCCAATGCCCCAAGTATTTATGTAATATTTTAAACTGTGTAATTGAAGATCCTTTGTTAAATTTTGTAAAATATGGAATTTCTTTAGTTAAATTATTTTAAATTAGGTAAGTGTTAATTTGTCTTTGCAGTATTTTGTATTAAATTGTTGAAATGTTCCAACATTAAATGTATTTATATGGGAAAGTGTTTTTTCACAGTAATCGTGTATAGGACATGAGTTGGAAATATAGAACCATACCTGAAAAATTCGGCTCATTACCGGGATTCAAGTCAGAAATCTCCAATCTTCTGGGTTGATGCAATAACCACTCGGCTACAGTGTCCTCCTCTAAGCACAGAACCACAAACCTCTCTCATCTGATTCTGTATCCCCGGAGTCCTCCCAAAGGTTTCTCTATTATGAGATTCCTTAAGAGCTGACTTGTGAAGCTACGAGTATTTATGACTAGCCTTCTAGTTTAACCACCAACTATAAAGGGGTTAAATATTTATGGAAAATTTTCTTAAGCACAAATAGTGTGTAGGACATAAGTTGGAAATAAAGAAACAGACTTGGAAAATTTGGGCCACGGCCGGGATTCGAACCACGGATCTTTAACCTTCCATCACATATAGCTCAAGTAATGGAAAAACCTTAGGGAGGTCTCCGGTGTAAATATAATCAGACAAAAAAGGTTCATGGTTCCGTGCTTGGAGGACACGGTAGCTCAGTTTGGTTAGAGCCTCGGTACGGTTGGTTTGTTCCTGGTTCAAATTCTGGCCATGATCCGAATTTTTTTAAATTTGATTCTTCATTTCCAGTTAAATTTGTTGCTCTATATTTTACTTGAATTGTATGAAAGGGAGCTAAGTAACAAATCCTTCTTTTCATTATGATTGAATGCATAGAAAATTCCTTCAATTTATTCCAATGCTTTCATGGAAGTAGGGAAATAATATTTCCTTTAGTGATTTTGGGTGTAGAGCCTGGGCGTTGATCATATGTTATATCGTCACATTTACTTATATTGTGTATTTACTTTGCTTATGTATTTTGCATGAATGTTGCCTAATGCTAGGTACTTTCTTTTATTTTATTTTGGGGAAACATGTTTCCCTTTTAATGTGGAAAGAGTATAATTGGTGAAGCCCGAATTTCAGTGCTCTTTAGTAATTATCATATTAATGAGCCTTTTTTCAATTACATTTTTTAATTTTATTACGCTTCAATCTTGCTAAATAAAATCAATAGTATTGTCTTAGAAATTCTTCTGCCTTTAAAAATTAAAACAGTTAATATCTTCCGAGCTGTTTTACCGTGGTCCATGGTTTAATATGCTACCATAGCTTTCACCAACAACTACGGTTGGCAGCATCAGTAGATGATGAACTGGTTTCCATGTGCTACTTAGGAGAAGGCCGCCGTCTCTGTTAAAAGTTGTTTGGATGTTGTATTTCCAATGCCTCCCTCCTAGCTAGATTGAAAAAGGTTGTGTTTAGCAACCACTTCTGTTTTATTAAAAGGTATGCCATGGTATTCATTTATCCTCTGCTACCGCAGATCGTTCAGGTTAAATAAGGCGAAGGTGTCGCTGATATTCCTCCAATCGTTTTTTAATCAATCTACCGGTCATGGCTGTGGAAACTTTGCTACACTTGCATGGCATTTTATAGATTCCCTTTGTGTCAAGAGGGAGCCTAGGGTCTTTTGCATTTTCATGTTTTCACCCTAATTTAACAGTTGGTACGAGGATAGAATGTATGCCTTTGTTTTAATATATGTGCGATACAGTAACATCTTCAAATGTTACAAAAGTCTTGAGTTTTTTGTTTGAGTAGCTGTTAGATGTCGTTTGCTTAGCACGGATGGCTCTGTCAATAACTTTGTTACTATGTCCATTGGCCTTGAAAACATTACAAGATGGTTTAGCTCATGTTGAAGATGTTCTGGTTCTGTGATGGTTTTAGTTCTGTGTCTTAAAGTCTTGATTGCAGTTTTCTAATTCGATCTGGCGATGAGATATCTTTCCATATGCGTGCGTGTGTTTTCTATCAATTTGATTACCAAGGACTGCCAATCATTTCCTCCAAACTAAGACGTCTAGAAAAGGAATTTATTTCTCTTTCCATAGTGGATTTAATATTTTCATGGAGACTATTTAAGTGTTTCTAAAGAGAAATGTAGTTTGCGACGTTCTATAACAAAAGCAAAGTCCACATAAAACTCAACCAGAGTGAAGATTTATATTCAGCAGTGTCTGGAGGCTTCTCATCGAAGTGCTGCATAAAGGGCTTAATGGACTTCCCATTGCTGCTACTCCTTTCTGTCATAAAATTTGGTTCTTCATTGAAAATAGTTGGACGTTAAGACGTGTCTGAATAATGCAATTGTTTCTGCTTCTAAGCGAAGTTGTAGGATATGTAAGGTGTCCTTGAAAACAGCTTCAAAGATTTTGACCGTTTTAATTTTAACAGTGAAAGCCTAAGTGCATCCTCTGTCGTTATTTCAGTATATTAATCTTTCAACGACCACATTTTGACAACTTTTTTATTTCAGCATGCTTCTAAAATATTTTTCACCTATCTTGTATAGCGTTAGTGGGAAAACACCGGTGAAATAATAATTATTAAGGGAAGGAAATGGCGTCAACAAACTGTTCAAATGGAATTGTTTATAATATATTTTGTAAATATAGTTTAATTTAATGACATTCATTTTTATTTTATGAATTATGAAGTGTGTAAATGCATTAATATATTTTCATAAGAAAACAATGGGGTTTTACATGCTTTAGATATAAGTAATTGTTGATTAATTGCTCAAATCTCTATATATCATAAAATTATTCACTCTTAATAGACTAAGAATATAAACTTTTCAGAAACCACCATAATCAGGAACACCGGTTTTATATTATATTCGTATATAGACAGCCAACGTATCTAGTGATAGCATTTGAGACAACTAATCCGCAGGTCGACTAGGTAAGATTTTTTTCGGAATTTTTCCTCATCTTGGAAAGTGAATGCAGATAGATTTAAGGCGCCAAGGACTCCGAGATCTTTTGAACCATAGTTAATTCATTTATTTCATTCAGACCTACACCCATAGTGTTCAATACAGAACCTACAGACGTCGCAAGAAAACCAAGGACGCCAAAGCGACAATAAATAAAAGAGTGTTATAGTAACGTTGCACCAATAACTCCGGTGTGGTTTTAAGACCGCGTACCTCTTTTCTATAACTAACTTTTAAGAGTAGCACTTGACCCACAGGAGAAGAGCTGGCAGAACTTTTGAACACATGGTCGGTTTCAGTCTGCAGGGAGCTGCATGTCGAAGGATCGGAGATATGTCACTTGTTATCCTCAATCTTGCCTAACCGTATAGAATTCAATGTCCTTCCCCATCCCATCTCTTATTCCGGAAACTCTTCTTAAAGCCCGCAGGAAGGAGGACTCCTTAACTCCTCCTCTGCCGGCCGGTTTCAATTCTCAGTTCTGACAGAATCCCATATCAAACTCCTCTCTAACTCCCGCCACTCCCCTGGACCCTTGCTTCATTTCCCTTTCCTCTTATATATCGAAACCCTACCACCCCATGGCGAACCAACGCCCCCACCGCTGCCAAAAACTTTTGCTCCTTGCCAGATGGAATTGAATATGGATAAAATTTTTCTCCACGGGTGGTTTGTCAGCCAGACAGGCAAGACGGAAACGAGGGTAACAGGAAAGACAGAGAACGTGTGAGCGTGTGTGTGAGAGAGAGGAGGGGGAGAGAAATCTGAAATCGTCTTCGCATGATTACTAGGCCGATGCTACCCTTAGTGTTGATCGTCTTCATCGTTTGCTTTAAATATTCGTAGTTTCTCGCATGAGATAACGTAGAAATAAATGTAAGGCACGTAAAAGTGCAAACTGCATTTGATTTCACATCTCTAACTTTATCAGTACAAAATTCAAAGTTGCATAAACAGAATAAATTGTATTTTATTATATATAAAGTATATTTAAATTCATTTAAATTATCTTTTATTTATATAACGACCTGATATGTACTAAACATTTTGAAGAGAGAGAAAATGTCCATCTTAAACGGCATATTCTTACGCTGAACATTATTTGTGTTTCGATGGACATGTTTAATGTAGGAAAGTTTTACTATTAATTCAAAACTGTATTTGAACTATTAAAACGCGCATATACTCTTGTATTCTACCTTACTATAAGAAAAAGTATAATGAAAGTGGTAGTTTGAAGATATTATTAGATTTCACAGATAACATTTACACATATAAAACTATATTTAATTTTTTTTTAATATTCCTTCCAAATAAACACTACGTTGCTCATATAAGAATGCTTAGCGTAACTATTACTACCAACTACGTTGTTTATTTGAGTTCAATTATCTACTTATTTTCAATTATCAGTTCTTTGCGAAACTTTCTTTTTGTATTTTAAATAGTCGTGATCGCACACAGAGAAGCTAATGTTTGGCCATTTTTGGATAATATGTTTAATCAAATAAAATTAAAGCATATAAAAACTTTGTAATAACGCACAGAAAGACAAAATGTAAAACTATTTAAGATCGTTAACAAAACCTCAAAAGTGGATTTCTTCATAAAGCAATGATAGGTGTAAAAGTTCAATCTTTTGGATTGTTAACTAAGAAAAGCATAAATATTATATGGTTTCCACGAATTATTTTAGACATTTCTTTTCACACTCAGTAAATTAACTTAGATCAAAGTTATTTAACATCAAATGATGGAGCTATTGCAAAAAAAAAAAAAAAAAAAAAAAAAAAAAAAAAAAACCACTTCTATAGGCAAAGTTTCAAGTGTTAATTTTATTTGGATTATTTTAGGACGTTCTTTAACCTCTTTGATAATTAGGCATTCCATTAAATTCAGGGCGTAAAACGGCCAATAAATTTTGCTCAGAGGCCAACGGCTTTACATCTCATTCGAAAGTTTGTACTCAGGTCTATGAGCCAATTAGGGTTATCACTAGAACAGGACGGACTTCTAAAATTCACTTACTCTGTGTGCTTATGCTTTATTCATTATTTTTAACAATTCTGGAAAAGACTATTTGTTGAACATGCATATTAGTTTTGCAAAGTCATTCCAGTATGTTATATTATAAATTACTTCCAACGTACACGTAACATTGAAAGCTCGAAACTTGTATAAACTTGCATGTAATACCCATTTGGAATCTCACGCATAAAACCAAACCAATTGTAAGAATAAAAGAAGTACTATGTCTGATAGTTTAAGACAAATAAGTAGCACGTAATTCATTTTTTGTCTCTTTCAGCATTATTTCAAATGGCAGTAAACAAAATGAGAAGTAAGATTTCATAGTGTCCGTTAACAAACTAATGGTGGCAATTTTTATTTTTATCAACGAAACTCTACATATAACCATCAGTTAACCTGCAAAATTGGAACATTGGGGATAGGTGCTGATATAAACGAAAATGTTTTTAAAAAAAATTAAAAATCGTTCTATCGGCCACAATTTTTTCTCACAATAAAACTCAGTAGATTTCTTTAAAATAAGCTGATAGTTGTAGTTTCCAAAAATGAGGGCAATTGGAAGTGCAGGTACACCTGAAAAACGACTGGGGATCAAAGCAAAATTTAACAATTGCACTTGCGCACGCAATTTTATATTTTTAAAGGAAAATCAGTAAACGTCATGGAAACAGAAAAAGAAAAATTGTTTCTAAAATTTTCGAAATTTGACTTGTCGGAGGGAGGATTTACCTGAAACCCAAAATTTAAAAATACTCTAGCGACACCAATATTTATTTTTTCGGAACGAAACTCTGTATATACTACTTTCGGCATATACCATTTAAATCAAATATAAAAATGGTTTCTGAAAATCAGTGAAATCATATAATTAAGAGTGTGGTTCACCTGAATACCAAAATTTAAAAAATGCTCTATCGACACCAATATTTGCTTTTTGACAACAAAACTCCATATACACCATTTAAATAAAAAAAAGAAAAAATAGTTCCTAAAATTCATGGAAATCCTGCCATTAGGAATGGCGTTTTACTTGAACCAATATTTAAAAATGGAATAAACAAATCGAATATATTTGTTCACAAAAATATACAAATTAAATCAAATAAGAAAATAGTTTCTAAAAATTAATTAAATTGGACTATTAGGAGTAGGGTATACTTGTAAATGGAAATTTAAAATCGGCCCTTGCATTTAATTTTCTCTATATTTTTTTTAAATAAAAGGACAAATTAATTCAGCATATAAGTTGTTTATAATTATGCATCCGTATTATATTTAACAAAAGCATGGTTGATAAGACAGCAAATGTAAAGTATTAATCTAATATGTGTGCGCGAATTATATTTGTATATAAGAGACTTCTTTAATTACCTTCAGAAAATGTTTCCTTGTATGTTTTAAAACAATAATATTTAAATTAAATGAAAATCGATGAAACATTTGATTGTTTACTGTGTATATTTGCTAAGTATATTGTAATTGTTTTTAAATAGTAACACGTTTTTGTTTTATTGAAATATATGAACATCATCTTAAATTCACAATGTAACCACCGCCACTGGTGGCAGAGGTCGTTAAGGAGCGCTTTCGTGAGCGGGAGGTCTGGGGTTCGAATCCTGCAAGGAACGTCCTCCCTGAGGTTTTTTCCAGGTTTTACTTAGTCCTCATAAATGGCAAATGCCGGGGAGGTACCCTAAATTTAGGCCTGGAACGTTTCCTTCCTTAAAATATCCTTTCCCAAATTATCATTTCATTTCATGTATCACCAGTGTTCACCGCCTGTGGTGCCTCAGTGATAAAAACGGGCGTTAAACACCATTCAAAAAAAAAAAAAAACAATTTAACTCGTAATTTTGTTATTTTTCTCTATTTTAGTGAATATAAAGATTATATCAAGGGTTCGGTTCATAAACAGGTTACATTTAAAAATGTTTAAAAATACTCGCACAGTGTAGCTTTGTCTATCATATATTTCATTTAATTAATAGTATACCATTAATTTTGTGATTTAATCCCAATAATAATAATAATAATAATAATAATATCGTTTCTCTTTTGTGATACTTATAAAATTGCAATACTTTTAATTTTGTTACCCTAATAACACACAATAATGCCATAAATAGTTTCATTTCATTAAATAATAAGGCCATAAATGCATTTTATATATTTTTTTTAAATTTATTCTGCTATGTGAAGAATTCACTTAGTTTACGCAGCTCCTGGGTGACTTACTTTTCTGTTATTATTACCATGTCAATTTAATATAATAAAAATAACGTGCAAGTATACACATAGTGAAATGTCATAATACAAAATGAATTGAATTGGTCGTTGTAAAAAGGTCACGAGTCATTTTTTTTTCCGAAAATGAGATATATATTGGAACTGTATTGGTCTATGCAAGAAGGTCTGGAGTAAACTACCATTATTGGCGTCCAATTGAACTTCAAAATCTTTACTTCATGCAGAAAGGGCATGGAGTCATTGCAGTGACTATGCGTTCAGTTAAACGCATAAGATTGGCGGGTTTCTGCGATTTAGTTGGAGGTCTTTCAACTAAAGTTTTATTTGCTTTATAGTTTAAAGTATCAAAATATTATTGCATTTGGAGGCCACGCATCAACGTGCAAACAAATCTAATTCTAATTCTGACTCTCTTCTACTCCGGATTCAGAAAACCTTCCTAAATGCAATAAAAATACACAAATGCCGATAAATACAAAAGAAATGCTGATAAATACTACTTTTACTTCCGTGATTCGCAAGTAAAAGCAGTGGAATATGTGAATTCCAGGAAAATATCAACCTAAGATTCAGGCGGCCATGTAAAGAACTTTCAGCCAAAATACGCAGTCCGCATCTTGCCGAGTCTGTTAAGCGAAATGCGGAAGCATAATTAATGGTTCATCGCAGAAGATATTACAACAAAATCAATGAAATTTTGGAACGTAATGAGGAGAATAATGTCTGTGAACTGACCTTTGCTCGTACATACAAAATGTAAGGCTACCAAATATTCCTGTTCAGAATATCTCCTATTTGAGACAGTTATGGGCCAACGTTTTTGGCATTCATACTTTGAAAACTAAGTAATATCACTTTTAGGTATGCCGTAAAAGCGTAGCCAAGAAATGTAGCAATGAGTTTTGCTCATTTCTATGCCGTTTTATCCAGAAACTCATCCCAGCAGATGCGAATGAGCTTCACTTGTTCTCTGACAAGTGCGTCATCAAAATAAGAAACCATATTACGATTCGCTTTTGTTTAACACTTGTATAAACTGGGATATTTATGAAACATTTATGAAACATAAAACACTATTTCTCCTTACGTGAGCACCGTTTCCTCCCAAATGATACAGATTTTGGGATTATATAGGAACTCATGAGAAGTCATGATAGAGCTATGTCCCTGAAGAGTGTGCCTTTATTATTACAAAAAATCAACCAAATTCTCAGTGGAAACCACTGATCATGTTCCAATATTATATTTCAAGCACCGGTGGCCTGCCTATTTTAAGGAGTTTTGTCTCTCTCAATCAAGTATGCGAAAAATACCTAAGGGACATAAAACTTCTTTTTCCCCCTTCTATGACTTTCGAGTATGACGAACATTACCTTGGGAAGGTGAGAACACAGCTGTTCATCGACGGTTTAGTCACCGAAACATCCTATCTGCTTCACAGCTTCAACAAGAAACCTGTGCTTCAGCTAACTTATCCTGATGAACAAGTGTCCATCAATGACAAGACATTAGAAGACATAGTGAAAGTGATACAGTAATTCCACCTGAGTATCTGGAATTTTGCGAGTAACTACAAGAATGAGGGAGAAAAAGATGAAGGTTATGATCACGAAGATAGTGTGGTTTATTGTGCTGTTTTCAATATGATCCGTAAGAAACACATACGTCAAAATGTGCATAAAATATGGAATACACATAAACATTGGATAAGTAATAAAACAAAAACAATAGAATGAAGAAAGTATAATTTAACGCATTCATGAAAGAACTTTTAACTATGTAAATAATAATAATAATAATAATAATAATAATATGTGTGATTAATAAAAATAAAAATATTATAACACAATCTAATAATCGTTCCATGAACTAAAATTTGTACATTGTTCTATATAACCCTTCAGTAGTAAATATATTATATAAATGCTTATAAGAAAACACTCCAAATGTCCATTAAATATATAATAAGAAAACAAAATAATGTTTGTACATTATATGACTATTATCCATAAAGTTTCTAGTATGTAATAGTTTGTGAGTGATTCATAGAAATTCTGTTGCAAAAACTGAAATAAGAAAACTGTTGGAGATGTGCTACTACCTTTTGTTTTACATATTATAGTATGTAAGCACTGCCCTGCACAAGATATTCTAATAGAGCCTTTTTGAAGCTGCAACTTTATTGGCTACAAATGTAACTTTGCAGTGGTTTGTCATTTTAGTTCTTTAAATATATTTTCTCTTCTGTTCGGTGCATTTGGAATCCAAAGACCAGTCCTTTTTGAAAGCAAAGAAATAAATTTTAATCGCTTCCAAGATTTTTGGCACAACATACCGCTGGATGTCATTGACAACCTCGTGGCTTCTCCGGGTAACCGTCGTTCGTTTTGGAAGTACACCAGATGCATTAACATGCATGGGCCTACCTCATGGCAAATAGCTCATAATTCTTGAGCTGCTAGTTTGAATCCAGCCCTGCAAGAGCATATCTAGAGCATAGGTTGTCACACGCGTGCTATTTGGTGCTTTATTATACTGGAAACAGCACTAGTGCTAGAAGTGCTGACATCTGATTCTAATACTACACAAGCCCCATAATTGTGCCCCTTATCTTGCACTGAATTATTAGTTTTCTCTCCTTCTTATCCACCACACAATAAAACCGTCTCCAAATTTTGCTTTTAGTTTCTGTGTTTTATAATAGAAAATACTTATTTCCCATTTGTTTTGTAACACCATTGCCTGCCTATCACACACACTGCAATTCTGAAATGAAGTAACCATAAAACATAGAATACAGTCAAATCAGTGATGACCGCGACTACTGCTTACGTCACATATTGTGCCTTGACTGTTGAGGTTCAAGCCGGGCTCTATATTTAAAAAAGTAACATAGCATCACTTGAAGGGAGAAGTATTAAAATTTGAGACTATTTCCGAGAAAAGATGAACAATTAGGGCAGCTCCAGTAATAGAATTGCATACAACACGATATTTGCTAAAACATGTCAGGGCGGGAACCAAGAACTTGAAGATACTAAATGAATTGTTCCGAATGCGCATAAACTAAACAAATATTGCATTAAGATTCTATAAACTATTGGTTGAGAAACGCAATCATTATATTAATACGCTTCGGCTGTGCTTAATGTGCTTTGTCGATGCACAAAAACAGAAGTTAATATAAATAACCACACATTCAAGTGCAACCTCACTGAAATATTGTACCTAGAAACACCGTAATCTTATTATAAACAAACTCACATAAAAGCATCACCATATATACTTACGTTTACAGGGTGCCAAATTCATAATTGTACTTTTAATTATGCCTAGTGGGCAGATAAGTGTGTAGTATTTAATTGCATCTTTACTAAAGGCGTGCAACTTTTATTATAAGTTAGCACAACAAAAACAAATATAAATTTCAGTATAGTTGGTGAAATAAATTTAAAAATTTCATTATTCTGCTGTTTTTTTTTTTTTATTCATTTCTAGCTGTAATGATCAAAACATTACAGAATCAAAAATAAATGAAACTTTCTTAAACGGCATAGAAGTCCGTTCCCAGTACGAGAGATATATGCAAGTATATGCAATATAGTGTTAACATATTATTTTATAATACTCTAGATATTACTTATATTTGCATCTTTATTTAATGCACATAAAAAGTAAAATAAAAAACAGTATATTATAATATACAGTTCTGCTCCAAGAATACCTTAAATGTCTAAATTGCCTATAACAATGATAATTCCACTGATAGACAAACAAGATCAGGCCAATACAATGATTATGTGATGCGTTTCTCTTTGAGTGAAACACTTATAATATAGGATGTAAGTAATAAAAATTATAACATTTCAGTAATCTATAAGCTAATTGCTAGATAGAGAAAAAACATTAAATTGAAAGAAGTTCAAGTGTGTGTGTGCGTGCGTGCGTGCGTGCGTGCGTGCGCGCGCGTGTGTATGAAAACTTTAAAAATTCTCTCTATTGATTCTGACACATTATTGTTTACCAATAGTATTTTAGAAATAGGAATCGCAGAGCAAAGCTAATTCCTAATGGTAATAATAGCTTACATATGATTTTTCTTACGCTGGTTACCACTGTAACGGAATCAAATCTATGTTACAGAGGAAACATTACATCTACCTTTGGTCTTCACTATATCCAAAACAAAAGCTAAGAGGCAAAGAGAATAACTGAAAAGGAATGCAGAGCTGACAGATATCGTGTGCAAGAGAGGCAGAGTGAGAAGAAATATCATACGGGAGTCTATGAATCAAAGGCAACTGAAACACCTGAGGCAACAATACTGTATTGCGCAGCATAAAGGAGGAGGCAGATGAATGCCCCATAGAAAGAATCCATCAGCCTAAACGTTACCACTATCGGCAGTCATTGTCTTGCTATAGATCCCCATAGAGTTTGGGGAAAGCACTGCAACGAAGTTTAAATTATCTTGAAAATATTTACAAGAATCAACATACTCTTACAAATTAATACTTTTGCATTAAACTTACTAATATTTTTTTGAAAAAATAAAAAAATTTATTGTTTAACGAAACATAAGCTGTAAGTAAAGCTGACTACATAAATATAATTCACTATTATAAATTTGTGTTGACAGTATAATATTTGCATTATTTGCAAATTTACACTATATTATACACTATCAAATGTTTGACGAGCATTGGTGAATATGTTATCATTGGTTTTCAATTTAAGCATTACAGAGATATCCTTCTTCACAGTATACTGACTTTGCAGGTTGACATAATGCTCATTCCGTCACAATGTGCGAGAATGGAAACATTTTAACGTTTTATTATATTTATTTTGCAGCATGCATATAGAAATATTAGCTTTTTCTTGTAGGAAGTTTCATGCAGCAGATATGATGCTACCAGACTTGTTTTATTGAGCGTATGATAGTTCATTCCACCATAAATGGAATTACCCATATACATGAAATGTTTAATTATATTGAAGAATTATTTTTCATTATTATTATTATTATTATTATTATTATTATTATTATTGTGGGTGCTTTTGTTTGAGGAACATTAATTTAGTTTAAAAAAAATAAAAGTATCTCTTTGGTGTGGCATCCCCGTTATCACTCCATTGCTCTGCTATTTTCAAAACATGCATAATAAATTCAAGCTTTCCTTCTCTCATATGCCACGGGACTTGCTTCTTAAATATAAAATCCCTCCCTAAACTCTCTTTTCGCCCCCTTCTGCCGCAGCGCCGAGAGCAAATTTCCCTTCTGAAAATATGTATCTTCTGGGAAAAAGAAAAAGTCTTCCACAGAGCATGCACATTTAACGGCACTAAAAAAATGCACCTTAATCTCGCGTTTTATATCCAGCGCCTGCATCTAATGTCATTTCCTCACGGCTGTTGCATATATCACACTTGGGACTGTATCAGAGCCACTGCTACCATCATCATCACCGGTGTTAGAACAGGGGAAACGAGCGAGCGACAACGGAAATCTGACCCTCGGGGGTCGTTCGTCGCCGAGCCGTCTGGTCAAGCTCACTCAGCCCGACAAGAAAAGTCCGGTTCAGATTTATTCCTCTGCACCAGCTAGAGTTAAGGTCTCATGGCTAGAGACAGAGTTTCATCCACTCCACTCCTCCCCTACTTTTTGTTCTTCAGATGTTTTACTAGGTTATAATGCTCGTAGCAAGTAGGATTTCATTTCATTACATTCTTGTGCTCTGATTTTGACCCTATCTTTGCTAGGAATTCCTGCAATACACACAATTATTTCCAAAAACAAAAGCCAGTATACACTTTGTAGTTTGGCGAACAATAATGTGCAATTTCCAAAAAGGAAAATTCACATAACTTAAATGCCTTTGCTCTCTCTCTTACTAGATGCAATATAGTGAAAAATAAAATTTAGAATCACGTACAAAGAATGAACATTTATGCTATCCAAATTGTTTTTCACTTTTGAAAGAATATGGAAATAAACTGAGTATTTTCTTTCCTCTTGGGCATATATTTTGTATGTAATAAACGACCTCAAGAGCACAGTGGATCTCAGGTCTGTTCTTCTTGCTTTTATTGTAAAAATTATCGCATTATGTGACATGTGGTGGAAAGTGTATTCTCCACAAATGCTGCAAACAAAGAATAATGACTGAATTTTGATGGATCACCATGGTACTCAGCTATTGATTTAATCTTCTGCATTGTGGCGAAACAATTACTTTGGGAAGTATTTCAAGAAATGTACAAAATGCCCCAGAAACTACCAGCACTATATTCTTCTTCGTGAAAACGCCCGCCCACACACATGGTAAAGAACACCCCAGAAGTAGAGTGAACTGGGTTATTAAACGTTACCCATCACCCGATCTTCCATCAACTTACTTACACTTATTCAAACATTTGAACAGATTCCTTAAGATTAGAGTCTTCAATAACCAAGAAGCTAAGGCGACTTTGGAAATGTCTTCGTCTCTAGTATCCACGAATTGTATCTGTATGGCATAAATAAACCTGGGAAAATGTATAGATAAATGGCTGTTATTTTAATGAATGTAGTTCTTTTTAATATATTAGTGGTTTATTTAAGTACAAATCGTAAATTTGTCATTCATTTCCGAATATGTTTTGTGAAAATGTTGTGACAGGCACAAAATGTTTGCTAACGAAAAACTTTGTGGCTATTTATTGTACATGGGAGAATCAATTCAGAAAGCTATTCAGGGATATTTGACATTATGTATGAAATAAACCAGAATTCTCTAGCGCATTACAACGCTTATCGTTAGAACAAAATATTTGTTGATTCAGCAGCCGTACAGGTTACGTGTAGCGAGATGTTGCAATAGTGTGCCATGGTTTTGTTTTAATGTTTGCTTCTGACGTTACAGCGAGAAATACAAGCATTTCTGTTTTTGAATGCTTATTTTTTTAACAGTGGATAAAGTTACAGGGAAATGAAATAAACTGAGGGTAATAAGAGTAAATTAGTTATTATTGCATTTAATTATTTTCTCTAATCCCACTTGTAAGTATGTTGCTTTAAGGAAAGTACAGAGTTTTACTTTAATAGTGTTGGTTGATGTTCACAACAGAAAATAAGTTAACAAAATGGTTTAACAACTAACGATTGAAACTCGTCGATGACTTTAATCTTATCTACTTTCCATTGAATAAGCCAAAATGGATTTTTCATAAACACTGGCACTCTTTCTATTATACTGAATTCACATCCTTTTTCGATTTCTTGGGTAATAACAATTCCTATGCAGGTACGTACATAAGTTTCTGGCCTCGCCTACAAGGATTATCGCCTTCACAAAATCCTTACCTCGTGACACCCTTATCTGTTAAGTGAATAATTGTAGCTTTAACTTCCGCTCCGCTGTGTTCAGCTGTTCAGATATAGTTGCATAAAGAAGGCAATGTGTAGAACACTGTGACATGTTCAAAATACAATTTCGAGCTGTTATTAAGTTCTTCACAAAAGAAGGACTTTCTCCAAATGGAATTAAACAGCGATTGGACGGTGTATATGGGGAAGCATCCCCCTCATATTCTACCGTAAAAGAAGGGGCCAAACTTTTTCGAATGGGTGAAGGAAACATTGAAGACGAAGAGCTTGCAGCTCGGCCTTGGAGGTGCTCCTCCTGAAAACATCGCTCTTGTGGAAGGAGAAATTATGGAAGACCGGTGACTCAAAGTTACAGAAATAGCAGCAAGGTTCGGCCTTTCTAAAACCACAGTCCTTCGAATTATTCATGAACATTTAAACATGAATAAGGTTAGTGCAAGATGGGAACCCAGACCTCTTTCCTCGGTCCAAAAGCAGCAACGAGTCATCTGTTGTAAGGCATTTCTGGAGCTCTGCCGTGCCAACGAGACAAGTTCTGCAAATCATTGTTACAGGAAATGGAACTATGGTCCTCTACTATGATCCCTTGTCCGAAAGAGAAGCAATGGAGTGGCGTAAATCAAGCGAAGCACCGCCTCTAAAGGCCAAGGTTACTCCAGTCAACCAAGAAGATCATGGCCACAATCTTCTGTGATTGTGAAGGATACTCTTCATTGACTTAAAGGAGAGGAACACCACAATAAATGAGGAGTGCTGTGCTAGTCTATTGCACATATTGCGCTTCTATCTAAGAGAAAAGGCGAGGAAAGCTTAGTGGTGATGTGCGCCTTTCCCACGACAACGCGCCTTTGTACACAACTTTGTTGTAAAGCAAGCTGTGAAGAAATGTGGCTTAAAGGAGATCGGCCATTCACTCTACAGCCCGGATCTATCTCCCAGCGACTATTTCCTCTTCTCAAAACTCAAGGAGGATATTCGAGGAAGGAAATTTAAGTGTGACGAAAAAGTGACGGATGCTGTTTATGCCCATTTTGCAGACAAGACTCCTGACTATTTGGGGGGGGTGGGTGAAATGTTAATTCAAAGATGTGAGAAGTGCATTGCAATACCATGTTGGAAAGTGAAATATAGTTTTTGTCTTAATCATCCTAGAAAATAGTTAGACCGGAAACTCATGGACCTACCCTTGTACATATCTTAATGCATTTAGGTTCATAATTATACAGGATGCTAGGAACAATCAAGTGGTAATAGACATTAATCAAGGGAACAGAGAGTCTAAATATTTTTCTACAAGTTTTCAAGAAAAGAAATATTTTATCTCGAAATATACGGCAATACTACTTAATGTTTTACAATGCCTAGCTTATAAATTTCGAATGCATCAATTTCATTTTCTCAGAATGAGTTTATTCACATAATCTTATTACGAAAACAAGTTCATACCCATCGATGCTCAATTTTTTAATCTTTGTTAACATCAATGCTATAAATATTGAATTCAGTGATGATAAATCTAATTTTGTGAACCCAAATGAAGAATATGAAACTTTTTAGTAAATTTACATAAAATTTCTTCGAGCTATAAAAAAAAAATATTTATTGATTTCCTTTAGTCTATCTATTATTATAATAGTTGTATGAATTCCAATGCATTTTACTTAAGACAAATAAGCCTCTTTCGGTCAAACAATATTCAATGGCAAAAATGACTTTAGAAAATGTTATTTCATTTATAGCATGGAGTTAAATCTCTTCCATTCTGTATAATATGTGAATTCTGTCAGGTGTCGTTCTCTGTATGTGCTCAAGTAATTTATTTCAGAAGTGTGTATGTACTCCATGTTATATATTTTAATGAAGTTTTGTGTCTTCAGTACGTTTCCTGATTAATAATGTAAACCCGCTACTCCATATAGGCACTTCATATCCGCAGTTTTTATTTTCCACCTGTCTCATCTGTTAATTCTTCAGTGTTCTCCACAAAATGTGAGTTTGAGTACCATCATTACTCTGTAAATTTTCATTGTATGATTTATAAAGTGTAATTTTTATATAAATTTAATTTATTCCGGATACTTGTTTATAATTGCTGCAGCATAATATATTGCATTATATAACAAAACCTTTAATGTAATAAAAGCAGAATATGTGAATAAAATTATATTTATTGCATAAATAAATTAACTTGGTGCAACTTACAGTCGTTTTTATTCAACTTCATAAGTACTGCGCGATCCACTTAATTTATTATGTCTTTTCCTGATGAAACGACTACGTAATTATTATATTAATTATTTAATATACCGCTTACTAATAAATAATTTTCCAGTTCAATTATCGGCACTCTTGAATAAATCTTCCGAAAGGGGTACATTCTTTGTTGATTTGTTTTATTTGCGGACGCTCTTTAACATCTCAGATCATCAGCGTCCCATTCAATTCAGGGCGTGAAACAGCCGATTAATTTTACTTAAAGGCCTCTTAATTCAGGCTTGAGGTTATTTTTCATGCAGTAAATCTACGACATGGGACCCACGGCTTTACTTCCCATTCGAAAGAAACCATACGTAGGATTTTTATGCCAGGAAAAAATCCACCGATTCTGTCCGGGAATGAACCCACGGTCTTGATTTAAGAGGCAAGTATAGTTACCGCTACACCACCATGGCCGACTTTGTACATTCTTCAAGGAGATAAATTTAGCCACGTGAAGACAATTGAGATTGATCCACAAAGCGACAGAACCGGTCTGGAAAGTCAAAGTTAAGATTGTTTAATATTTGCTGCTTTGACTTTCCGACGTATCTTTGGAAAACTTGACTCTTTAGGAGATGCTGTGTCCGTGATTATTGTATAATAATAACATTGCTATTTTCCAAACTATCTTCTACATCCTGCAAAACTTGAGTGTCACTTGTTTATTTATGGACGCTCTTTAACATCTAAGGTCATCAGCGTCCCATTCAATTCAGGGCATGAAACGGCCTACAAATTTTGCTCAGAGGCCTATCTTTCAGGCTTCAGGTTCTTTATCGTGCCGTAAATGTACAACACGGGACCCACGGCTTCCGAAGGAAGCCATACTTAGGATTTTTACGCCCGGAAAAAATATATATCTGTGTGCGCGCGTGCGTGCGTGCGTGCGTGTATTTTTGAACGTGTTTAAAATAATTTATAATACTTCGCTATCATTTCTTCATTTTAAATTTCAAAGAATAGCAAAATACGCCAAGTTTGAGAAGAAACAAACTATTACATTATTTAATGTTTAAACTTAGCAATAATTACTCATATTACAGAACGTGTCTTTCAGGGGGGGAGTCTTTGTGACCACCACTGAAAACTGTATGTCTTGAGAATTTATTTAAAAGAAATTAAAATTAAATTTTATACAACGCCGTGATTACAAAGATGATATTTAACTTTGTTTTCATTAATCACATTACATATTAACATTAATATAATTAGACTGTGTTCTAATGCGACTTACATGCATGTAAGTAGACAATTTACGCAAATAGATGTTTGATTCTTAAAATAATAATAAGAACGGTTTCAGGATAATAAACAAATTGAATCGTTGGTGATACAATCATTGAATATGTCAGGTCACTCATCACTATCCTCTCCACATTTTGAACAAATCGTTGTTTTCTTTTTGCACCTACCATAAGTGTATCTGTGACAATAACCACAAATTATTGTTGTTTCACTAACTTGTTGCATTTTTCTTTCTTAGACCGGCACTCACTCGTGCACAAATAACAACGTCCGTTACCACCACTCACCTCCTTCGCATCAAATCTGTCTAATCTTCTTCTCAAGAATAGCGGGTTTTATCAGCTGCTATCCTAGTTCTCCTTGTCGTCTCTGATTTGGCTTCTTATTTCAGTCAGTAAAATTCAAGAGAAATATTGTATAACCATATACAGGGGCTATATCCATGAGGATGAAGAAAACGGATAGCGGCCATCTTCCGATAGCTATTTTGCAGAAAATGTCTTTACCGTTTGAGCGCTGGTGTCCACCCGGCTTTTGTTTTATTATAAATACAGTTTGATAACATTTTTTTCTCTGGATCAAACTCCGAACCTATTGCATCGTCATTATAGTGAATAGATAGAATAATAATATTTCTTTCTGGTTTTTCAGACATATATATAAAACAATTGTGATTGGGGTCTCTGTTGTGTAAGGCTGACTGAAAGCAAATATGCTTGAACCCAGTTCTCTTCCAGAAATATCTTTGAGCTCTTGAGCAATGTGCCTCCTGTTGTACTGTTCTATGTAAGCTTGTGATTCTTGCACAACTCTTCAGCCAAACTAACAGAAATGTAGTATCTATTTGTTGTTACATTGTGTTCAGAATTATTTATAGACTGCACTAAGCGTTTTACAACATAATGTAGCTGAATTTCCTTGTTGAATTCCAGCATATATTTCCAAGAATGTTATCTTGTTTTTGAATCAGTGAGCATGCTTATAAGTATCTCATATATCTCTGGTTTGTCCTTCATGAATAAATAAAATAAATAAAGATAAATTCTGCCAAGTACTGGATACCAGTACATACCGCTGGTAACCAGTGGTTAGTAGTAGTATAGTTGTATAGTAATGGAATAAAATCATAGGATAGAATACCAGCTATAATTTTTTACTGCCTCCCCGTAATATTGTTAATTTAGTAGATTTTGTCAATTTTGGAAGATTAAATTGGGAAGTAGTGTAGTAAATTTATATTTTGGTTTAATCTAATTATTTTCAGTCTTTTTATCTGTTTTATTATGTTATTTTAATCTAGTTATTAGAAAAATCTGTAAAATAATGAAGTAAGAGATTATTTTATTGTATAGTTTATAATAATAAATGGAAAATTTTATATACACGTCCTGGGTTAGGAAAACAGGTACCAGGGTGGCGTATGAAGATTTTATTTATTTATTTGTTCATTTTTGTCCTTTATGAACACTTTGAATGGCCAACTTCCATGGAATAATGTTAGCATTTCATCAACTACTGTATGAATCCCAGCGGGAAAAAAAAAAAACATCTTTTTCAAATACCTTTCTTGTTCTCTGCGTTCATTTCGAATCTTTTGCCATCAAATCTAATGATTTTACTTAGAGGCAGAAACCTAGTCCTACTACATGAATCTACCAGAAATATTACACAACAGATCAGAAATACAGGTGCGACTGTCACTCTCCACTTCTATATAATGAAACCCTAATAAGTCATAAACGCATAGATATTTGTTTCTGGTGCATATATTCTTACTGCTTCTTCATTGGCATGTTTTATGATGTTGCTTATAACTTCTGGAGTAAAGAATTTTTCGGAGTATTCTCTAATAGTTTTCACTTTACCTTAGTACTTCCGGTTCTTTGTGCTACACATCTTGTAGACCGAGGAGGCTTAAATGTGAAAATCCTTCCATTAGTTATAATAAACCTTGCACTGTCGTCTATTACGCTATTATTATGATACTAAATCAGAAGGTAATAAATTGAATCATCAACTTGCTGACGCACAATATTTCGATCTTCTATTTCATTCACTGACTCATCACTATCACAAAATTCAAAATCAGAACCTATTGCATTATTAAATACATCCACCATTTCGTTGTCAGTCAGGCAATGAATTCGGTTTCGGATACCAATAGTGACAATAACCTTTTTTATTAGATAATTAGATCGACCTCCAGAGAATATTCGACCCACACAGTTAATTTGGAGAAAAAATATTTTTGGTGAATATCACCATCTTACAACACTTTGAGGAACTTTCCGGTAAGTTTTTTTTTAATATCTTATAATGAAAATAAAAACGTTTGAGTATCTTCTAGATGTGATGAAACCTCAAATGCAAAAAAGCAAAGAAAATTATGATGGCAATTCTATAGTCCAAGAAAGAGGGCTTGTGGTTACTTTGAGGTAGGTAACATTATATTTTTACTTGCAGTATATCCATAAAGAAGTATATTGTTTAGTTCTATACCTTAACTTTTTCTCTTTGTTTACAAGGTATATGGAACTGGAGCTTCATTTAAGCACATTGGTTTAGAATTTCTTATTCTATTTATATAGAATTTATATTTATATTCCACTGTTGGTTTAATAGTAAGAGAAACTGTGGAGTTGTTGAGGGAAACACTGCAACAAATTCATATACCAGTGCCTACCACAGAAATGTTCAAGAAAATAGCAGTAGAATTTTATGAAATTTGGAATTTTCCTCAATGCCTCGGAAGCGATAGACGGAAAGCATCTTTGAATCATATCACCAGCACACTCAGGTACAATGCATTATAATTACAACCATTTTCATTCAGTTATCCTTCAAGCTGTCACAAGTGCCAACTACAAGCTCACAATAATAGACTTCGGCTTGACCACACTCCAGACTGCATTGTCATTCAGTGACGCATGCGCAGTCTGAGACTTGCCGATAGCTTGTTGCTAGAAAAAATGTAGGCTGTCATTCCGTTATCTTTGTATGAACTTCATGCTAAGTAGCAAGCAACAGGACATGTGCGTCTTGTTCGTCTCCATTATAAAAGCTTTGCACATTCTAGCCATGCTTCGTTTTGTTTGTACCCTTAACTATGCTGGTATTTTACTTAAATAAGGTTCAGCAAATCTAGTGGTTATCTTTTTCCCCACTCTAAAGGCGTGCAAGCCGGACAACTTTGGAAAACAATGGACCCCGCACTAAATATGATTCGTTTCATCTGTTGACCTGAAGGACTATATAATAATATAACGTTAAAAGGAAATGAAATATGACTAACAATTACTGTATCTTCTGTTTCTCCTATTTACTTTTATAGCTTTTTTTCATCATTTGGACTATTGCTTTAACCCTTACAGTTTCCAATCATGCTTTTCAAGTCGGATTTTTGTGCTGTTTAGCCAACAATATGTCACATTACTTATTTTCTGTATATTGCTCCTTGTAAATTCTATATTTTGTCCCTTCTTGCCCTATGTATTGTTAAACATTATTTCATGATTTTTCCACAAATCATTTTAGTTATATTTTCCACTCATGCTGTTAGAGCCTATTTCCGCGTCAAAGAAGTCCTCCAACACTATGGTTTCTCACATTTATATATTAAGGACATCATTCAAACACTAAAACAAAATTTAAATATCAATAAGCTTAAAAAGAATGGATTTTATTATTGCACTTATATTCAGTTATATTTTCCACACATATTGCTTGAACTTAATTTCTGTATCAAAGAAATGCTGTAATTTCTAACACACTGTTTCTCATATTTATATTAACGGCATCACTTAAAACTCAAATAAATTTAATTAGCAATAAGCTTGAAACAAAGAATTAATTGAATTATTTAATTACATGCTTTTAATACTGATTCAAAAACCGAAGATATAAATGCTGGAATTTCGACATAAACAGGGGATTCATCTGGCTACACGCGGTTTATATATATATATTTTTTGATTGATTTTATTTATGGACGCTTTTCAACATCTCAGGTCATCAGCGTTCCATTCAACTCAGGGCGTGAAACGGCCGACAAATTTTGCTCAGAGGCCTCTCTTTCAGGCTTGAGGTTCTTTTTCCTGCCGTAAATGTACGACACGGGACCCATGGCTTTACTTCCATACTTAGGATTTTTACGCCCGAAAAAATCCATCGGTCCTGGACAGGTTCGAACCCGCGTCCTTGGGTGTAGGAGGCAAGTAGAGTAACCACTACACCACCAGGACCGACACGGTTTATATTGACTGTGCTAAGTTAGGCGTTCATTTTACTTCATATGATATTAGGTTTATTGCTTTTTGTATGTCAAACCAAGGTTGTATGTTTCTATTAAAAATCATTATTGGTCATTGATTGGAACCCATCCGCTGGAATGCTTTACCGGACGGCATGCGTCGAAAATATTGATACACTCACTTGTTGCGCTAATTTCGGAAGTGATTTCCTCGGAGACCACTCCAGATTTTCACCAATTTTGTATAATTTACGTTCTGTCAATACTGTTTGCCTGCTTGTGCGCTTTTCCCTATAAACCGGATTCTGACTCCAAGATATTTTAGAAAAAACTCACTTTGAACAAAGGAATTATATTTGTAATGCGCGTTGCTAAGAAAGATTGCGGCACGTTCGGTTGCGCCACTGTATGTTGCCCTGTATTCAGCAGTCTCCGACCGATTAATCGGGACGCGAAATGCACACATGTACTATTCAAACCTCTAGTATAAATGATGGGTTATATTTTAAAATTATGGAGAAGATAACGTAATGGGAAAAGATGCAATTTCTAAAATATAGATCTGTTGAATAAGTATCAAACTTTAATTATTTGGGCTAAAAATTATAGAAAAGAAAGATATATGATATTAGTTAAATACTAAATATGTTTAAAATTATACGCATTCTATTCAAATGAGTTTTAAAACTTAAAAAATCTATGTTCGGCGTATGGAAGTGAAACTTTGGATACCAATAGAAAGGATGCAAAACAAAAATATGAGTCCAAAGACGTGTAAAATATGAATATATTTAAGAGTAGAGATAATTAAAAATAACACGACTGCTCATAAATCACAAAGAACGGATTCAACTAGAACGAACATCCTTATTTTAATAAATATATAATGACTAACTGCGTTATTAGGCAATTATAGGCTGCAGATGGATATAAGAAATAGACCATTTAAAGCTGTCTTGCAAAATACAAACTAACATATAACATTATATTTGCAAAACACATCTTCAATAACAAAGAGAAAAAATATCATTATTGTAGTGTATAGGCGGTTGGTGTTCCATGTGACAGTTGAAGGTTTGAACGTGGGAAAATTTAACTCTGCGCATGGGCAGAATGAGAATGCATAGTGTTCTAACGGTTTCTCATGAGACGAGCTTAGAAGGCTGAAGAGAGAGGACGCTGCACCATCTGCTCCGGGCTGGGCCATCTTTACGACGGATAACTCGAGGTTAGATAAATTAAGTATGTTAATAAAAGGTTACAGAATTGTTTTTAATTTCATAGATTACCTCGGCCCATTATTTCCTTTCCCCCCACTTCATTTTGATAGATATTTTTGTTATATAAATGGATTTAGCTAGTCGCTTGTCCGATCTAATGATGAATAAATGAGTAAAATATTTATAAGAGTACCTCTAAAGTAGGCCGTATTAATATCCACTACACTTATGTCGAGATAAATAAAGCAAAACTAGATTGCATTAACGTATAAGAAAACTACAAGAAGCAATCCAAACATTCTTCAGTAAATGAAGTAAAATGCTTTAGGAAAGATGGTAGAAGAATTCATATTGAATGCAAGAAGCATTCGGGATAAACAGATTTAAGTTAATGCCTGTCACTAATGAGATATTGTTTACCTGTCTGGTATAGGCCAGCACATGTTCGCATTGACCTAGTACTTCGAGTGTATCTATCTAAGTGTTAAGTACTTCAGAAAGGCATATCTTTCATGTTAGTTTTCCAATGGGAGACGAGTATTAAAGAGCATTAAACCAGAAGCTTTATGGTCTCTTATGACGTGAATTGGTTCTGAGGCATCACAGGCGGTGGACACAGATGATACATGAAAAGATAAAAGTAGGAAAGGATTTTTAAAGGAAGGAAGAGTCCCAGGCCTCAGTTCAGGGTACTTCCCTAGCATTTGCCATTTATGAACAGTCCTGGTGGGAACTGAACCCCAGAATTCCCGTTCACGAGTCCGCTTCTTAAGGACCTCGGCCACTCGTGGTGGTCCCATTCGAGAGTGACCGACTAGACCAGAACTAAGTAGTGAGTACGAAGAGTGAGTGATGGATTCAAAATATTTATATTGCGTGGTAAAGTATTATTAATTACTATAATTGCATAAATGTATCTCTGAAAACAATATGGAACTTAACAAAATAGGAAATTTTGAACAAATTATTGTTATCTATTAGCTTAAATATAAAAATCAACAAAATATCGCCATGGTAAGTAAACTGAACTATCATTACATTTTCAGTAGAAACTTTTGTAGCGATTAGCACTAAAATATTATTAACCATTTTATATGTTCTCTTATAGTGGTAAGTTATGATGCATTTTCTTAAATGTCACCATTTTCAATTTCAATTTAGAATACCCCTAGAATCTACCGAGAGTGTAGCTGACTTCTGAGGTTGTGTTGTCCTGAAGGCTCGGCTACTTTAACACAGAAATACTTGCCAGGGAGATGATAGATGATGCTTCGACCGAATGAGCTGGGGGACACCATGGCCTAAGTTCCCCAAGCATGCACATTAAGACCTTGAAAAGCCATAGTCGGAGAACTAACGAACCCGTGACCGCCGCATAGAAAGCAATGCTAAGATTGCTATCGTTAGACTATGACGATAATGCAAATGTTAAGCGTGTCACTTTTGCATTTTAAAATTCCTTTTGACACGTGTCTCATACATTACATTTTTTATTTTTTGAACTGTTTTATTTACCGGCGCTCTTTAACCTCTCAAGTCATCAGTATCCCATTGAATTCAGGGCGTGAAATGGCCTATAAATTTCACTCAGATGCCTCTTATTTCAGGCTTGAGGTTCTTTTACATGCCGTAAATCTACGACACGGAACCCATGGTTTTACTTCCCTTACAAAGGAAGCCCATACTTAAGATTTTTACGCCCAAAAAAAAAATCGATCGACCCTTGCCGGGATTGAACCCGCGATTTTGGATCTACGAAGCAAGTATGGTTAGCACTAGACCACCAGGACTCCATGCACCACATTAAATGGTCGTTAATATTTCAAAATAAATTTGTTCCAGTCATTCCAAAAGGTTCCTTGTTTCAACGAAATATTTCACTTGAATGAGTGAATCTTAAATCTTTGGATAATATTACTAATCATGAAGCAGCAGTAATTAGTAAATATGAAACATTTTGGCGGGGTAAAATTACAAATGAAATGTTTAAAATTATTATTACATTTCTGTATAAATTGGTGTTTAAAACAATTTTTCTGTAAAAGAAAAGTACATATAGTATGCAATGGAGGTATCAGGCTATTATTGATCTTCTTCCAGCCTAACATGGTTCCAGTTTGCCAACATTTTTATTTATGCAATAAAATCTTAAAAAACAAATTTATGCAATATCAGTAATTAAATTGAGATCTGAACACCCTGAGAAACGTGAGTATTGAAAAATATATGTAATAATTGTAAAAAAACCTGTAGTTTGTATCCACTTACATAGACTATAATAATCATCACACCCCGTACTAAGCCACAGTTGGCAACACTTGAGTATTATAAAAGGTTATAGTTATGTCACAACTGCAGTTTTTAGTTTAAATGTCTAGTATTTAAAGGGATTTTATTCAGAATAAGCAGTCTAAATTTTTTTTTATTTTATTTGGTTTGTACTTTTCTCTTAACAGTATTACTATCAACTTGATTAAATGGAAACCTCAGATTGGCACTGAGATATTAAAGATAAGAGTCATAAAGAGGCTTTAAAATAACACCATACTTAAATGAAGCTCGCATTGTTTTATAGTTTATTCTTTTAGGAAATGCAATTTAAAATGTTGTTAGACGTTAAGGAAACTTTACTTGCCTACGTGGTTTTCAAGTAAAGGAGTAGAGGATATTCCGCCAAGAGTAAGGTCGAGTCGAGGTGTGCTCTGTAGAAGGGGGTCCAGCGTTGCTCCGTCCTACCACATGCTAATGAAATATTGTATTCATAGGGAGGGGGCCCCCAAAGTCGAGACGCAGAAGAAGGAGGGGCTCTCGCCTTGTCCCATGGGAGCGACCGGACTGAAAAGGGGACTTCAGGACCTTCCTTCAATTACTATCCTGGCCTTCGTCACAGCTCCTTCTTGCAAGGGAAGGCTTTCTCTCGAAAATCGATTCTCTTACGCTAAATATTTCATCAGAGTGCTATATTCGTTTAGGCGATTTAAAAATAATTTTACGCAAGAAAAACAGAGAAACCGAAGGGGAAAACAGCCGTCATTAGTCACGTATTCAGGATTTCGTCGTCTATGGGGGCAACCTGCCCTAGAGGACGCTTGTGCTGCTAACAATAACAACGCCATGGTTGGTGCAAAATTCACTTGCTCTTAATATAACTATTAAGAGAAGAGTTATGTTGGCATAACTTCAGATAACCCTGCTCATGATTATTTCCTTTTAAATGCTTATTTAATAGAAAATGTGTAATTACAATATTGTTAACTAATATTATTATTATTATTTAGTGCTCATTACGCTACAAATGAGTATATTTTAATGTAAGTTGGAACACACACTGAATACAGTAGCAATCGCCAATTCTTTTATATGCTGACACACATTACATTGTTTTCATAAATGGGAAACGAAAATCAGATTTTAGTATTAACTAAATTAAACCGTTTTATAATAAGCTGTGAATGTTAACTCATTTCAATATTGAAATAGTATTATGTAACATCAACACCTTCAACTTTTAGGACATGTATTTGAATTATAAGAATTTAATTGGAAAAAAAGTTTACAGAGAAGAATAAAGTTCTAATATAACGCTCTTAAATACTTTAACAAACCTCAATAAATTATCAGTTTAATAAATACTTATCCAAGAATTAATTTTTAAATTCAAGAATATTAACCATAAAAGGAGCAGTGAAAGTATAGTTAAAATAAGTAATAGTATTGGAATACTACCCTTCATATTTTTAAAATTAGCAAATTAAACCAAAATCATAATAGATTATAACAAGTTTGCGCAAGAAGAAAACGAAATATGATGTCAAAGTTACAGTTACACAAAAACATTTACCCTCAGCAATTCATTCAACATAATAACTAAAAAATATACTTGGAGGACAGTCCGGTTTTGACCAAGAACTCATCACTTACTTCCTAAAGCATAATACCAAAATTGTAAAAAACCCCCCAGAGGAATTTTCTAGGATGTCACTCCCTTCCACAAAGATCCATTTTTTATTTTACTTTCTTCAAAACAATCCTAAAGTAGTACAAAACAATTTCCTAAGGAAAATAATTCACCATTTAACTTCGTAAGAAAATCTGAATTAAAAACAATTTAACAAAGGAATTCCTTTAACAAAAAACAGTTGCGTAACTGGTGGTAAATGCAGGAATTGGCCGCTGCCCCCCCCCCTAAAAAAAGAAATTTAGAGACATATGTACCAAAGAAACGCCATCCACTTACCATCCACTTGCAGAACAATGAAAGCCAATCAAAGGCGTAAAATGAAGCCACAACGAAGGAGAAAGGTGTTCCCCGCCAGCCATTCCGCTATCAAATCCAGCTTGGAAGGCAATCAGGAAAAAGGATGACGCCACGTGTTGCAACCAATTAATAACGAATGCCGCTACATTTTCCAATGAATTGCATTAATCCCTGCTTTGGACAAAAAGCAAAAAAAAAAAAAAAAAAAACTTCGTTGACTGTGTTGAGAATTTAAGATGAATTTCATATGTTTCAATAAAGCCAAAACATGATACTATTTAAGAACAATTACGATGTACTAAGTTAATAATTTGTCTATCAGTAGTCATAGATTTCATTTAATTAATATTATACCATAAATTCTTGTAGTTTAATCTAAATAATAATAATAATAATAATAATAACAATAATTCTAAAATGTTATTTCTCTTTTGAGATACTTATAGATTGAAGAATTATATTTTTTTTCCCGTTATTCCCATAATATTTGTTCCACAGTAATACCATAAATTATTTCATTTCATTAATTAATAAGATGATAATTTGGATTTTATATTATTTTGAAAGTTACTCTACTAGGTGAGGAATTCGCTTAGTTTACGCATCTCCTGCGTGACAGACTGTTTTCTTGAAACATATACATTCAAGAAAAATTGCTGTTAACAATACTCTAATGCCCCTAGGATAGCGTTTGAGAACCGCTGACCCCATGCCCTTAATGGTTCACTGAAAATAAACATTTAAATGTATATGCTTTTTTGTGATAGCTCTCCATAGAATTATAGCAGTGCTAGAATGTTTATAAAAAGATCTAAATTAAATAATTCTTAGCACAATGACATAATTAATAACTTTACTGACCAACGTCTCATTAATTTTTCTTTGCCGCCATAGACTTTTCTTATTCGTGTATATTAGGCCCGTATAGCGTGGTAACCGAAGAGAACAGATTTACGCGCCCATCTCAATGCTGTTGTAATTATCACCATAAAGCTCACTTTACGAGCAACTCCGAGAGCTACCGTCGTAAACGAACACCCTGATGCATCCCACGACCAAGTATAGGTAACGCCGTGCTAAGGAGGTGATATAAAATCACTACTGTAATTTCTATAAGGTGAGTAGATTAACTAAAAAAAAAAAAAAGTCTCTGTTCTGGGTGAGAGTTAATTTTGTTTAATGATGAACAGAAGAATATGAACGACCGAAAGCATATAATAACGCGTTTATGTTCCCAGTACGCAGCTTGTTCATACATTTATATGAACTTTCCTGGAAGGAATGCCCCAGAAACTTTTAATTATGTCATTACCCGTACACAGTCTCCGAAGACACACAATGCCAGTCTTAAGATACGAAGTTAATCTATAAAATACTTTCAGCTTCGTTAAACTGATAACCGATTTATTTCAAATATATTGTTGGCGATATTAATTTGGAATATGCTTCATAACTACCTGTGCAGTTCTTCTAGCGACTTAGAATTTGTCTTTGTGACAATCAGTTTTCTGTTAATATCTGTTCTTAAAGTTTATATCCTATCGTTCACCATACTGTTAAGTTAATTCAAACTTTAAAACGTTTCTCTATTATCATCAATATTGTTCCTCTTTCAGGTAGACAACGTTCAAATACATTTGAGCTCCAAAAATAGTAAGATATTTATAGTAGATAATGACTGCAGATAACGAGAGAAAACTTCTGTATGTCCAGCTGGTAATCTACTAGAAATACACTATTTATTGGCTCTTCATTCTGTAATTCTTCATTTGAAGATATAACTACTATACGTGTCAATAATAGTGTCAATAATAATAATAATAATAATAATAATAATAATAATAATAATAATATCTTCAGTTTACAAAGTCTACAAGAGATTCAACATGCCTTGCTCCGTAATAAAGAATCTGACGGTGAATAATGTTAATGCTTTTAGCTACACTTTGAAGCGCCCAAGACCATTCATTCCCATTCTAAAAACATTGGGCTGTTAAGTATTTTCACTTATATTCTATGTACATGTTTCTTCTGCATCCTGTATACATGCGATTTATGGTGGTTCAAACGAATATTCTGTAATTATTAATAATGAAAAATTATCTTCACATCTAAAAACTCGTAGGAAGGAATGCACCTCCAATTCTTGTAAAATCATAGCTGTTCTTGCACTGGAATAAATTATTTTTAAAATGTATTTTATAATTGCATTATAAGTGTGCTTCTTAGAATTTAAATTATTTAAAGATTAAAAAGCTTTACATAAACCTTTTCATAGTTAAAGATAAACATGACATAGAAAGTTAGACATATGTGATCACAAAAAAAGTCGTTTAGGGATAATTTAAAGAATTGTTTTTTCCCAATGATATTTGGAAATTCTAACAAAAGACTGTACACTCTTAAGAACACATGATACGCCAGTGTAGATTTAGTTGCATTTTTAATAATAATTTGCTTTTTGCCATTGATCAACCTGTGGATTCTCATTTAATGGCCCAACACAAAAAGTACCATTATCTTTCGCACACAGAGCTTTTGGTTATTAAAGTGTATTAAATTACTTAAAAGAGAATCAGAAGATGATGAAGTGCCTTTAGAAGAGCTGGTGATAAGAAAAAACGGTAGGGTGATTTTTAATGTATTCTAATGAATTGTAATTGATGCCACGAAATTATTCCACGAGGAGGAGAAGTAAAATAAAGAAAGAGTGGAGTCGATTTTGCGAGGGAAGTAAAAATACATCTTACCAGATGGTTAATTTTGATTAGTTGAATAATGTGGTGATTTGATTGCTTAATAAATAGGTAGATCGCTTCTGCCATTATAATGGAAAGGGGAAGAAATAACATACAAGTGGAAGAGGGGAATATTTTTGTGTTAAGTCAGTGAAGTGTATAAGGAAATTTGAAAGAAGAAAGTTAGAAAGCGCACTCACGTGTTCTGAAGGGCTTTGTAAATAAGTTCATGTTACTTATACAGAAAAGTTGTGCTCGTTGAACATTTAAATAGCTGGGAAATATTTAGAATATAACTTTTAAGTATTTTGCACATGTCTACATAGAAGCACAATTTTGTTGATTCATAGATCCATAGATTCACAAATGGGTTCATCTGAGATCTTTAGTTGGCATTTTCATTCCTTTTTTGTTTTATTATTTTTTTCAATGGAAAATGCAAAATAACATATAGGTTCAGCTTACTCATTTCCGGAATTGCAAAATAAATAATTTATTCTTAATTATATATAATTATTCATAATATACTGAATATCAACATAAACTTTTATTGGTAAATGCTGTTGAACATTCATTCTGGTTAGGAAAAAGGACATAAAAAGATAGACAGAACTCTTCAGGGAACATGCAGATCCAAATTGGTCAAGAGTTGCAAGAGGAAGAGAAAATTGTCATTGAATAAACAGTGCAGTGAGAAAGAGCGTAGCCAAAGAACAAATCAGAGTATCTTAAACAGCGTACGAACAACTAGCGTGGAATACATAGCTCACCACGCTAGGAAAAAACTAGTTCTACCTATGCTTTAGGAGGCTTTGCCCTTTCAGGGACAGACTAGGCAACCATTGTCTTTATATTTTTGATACGCTAGCGTGTTCTAAACTAATTCGCTTAATGCACGAGAAATTGGTTTAGCTAATATGTTTATAAGATAGTCCCTTGTTTAGTTCTGCTGTTATTACGATAGACTTATCGAATAAAACGCTTCCTTATACTTGTAATATCAGAATTTTTAACTGTTTAAAATCATATTCATACGTATAAGTCATGGATATCAGCCATAAAATTGGATATTCTTTAACCTTTTATGTCTGATTTGTTTAGTGATTTTTTCCTGCTTCTACTTTTTGTCCTTCTTGTTCTTGCTCTTCTATGTCGCTTTCCTTATTTACTTTATAGCTTCCACACTATTGTATATAGCTTCCACAATAATGTATTTTCCTTACTACTCTGCTATCATTTAATTTTTTAATTTTGTTCTTTGTTTCTTCTGCCAGTATAATACACAAGTGTGAATACTTTTATCATTTTTGATATCATTCCTGAGCCATAGAGAACAAAATGTGTCTCTACTTCTCTATCCTTGCTTTCTTTCCTTTTCTCCTTTCTCTCCCAGTAATGACAGTATTAACATATTCTTCTTTTTCTTTGACACTGCGTATTTTGAGAATGGAAACGGTTCTCAGGCGTTTCAGTATGTATCTATAGCTATTCGTATATATTAAAGTACGTTCAAATGTGAGTGTGTTCTAATCCAGTAAAATTCTATACAATGTGATTGGCTGTACCTCAATCTAGCAATACACACTGCTGCTCAGTATACAGGTCTTGGCGAAAGTTGTAAGACGTTTTGATAATTAAAGTAGGTAATTTTTTTTAGCCACCACTGAACTTGAACTACAATCAATTAATTAATTAAGTCATATGATCCACTAAAGGGATCCACTGAAGTAATGTGTTGGTCCTGGTAATCCAGTTGTAGCCATACTTGCCTCGTAAACCCAAGATCGCAGGTTCAAACCCGGCCAGGTCGATTGATTTTTTCGGGCGTAACAATCCTAAGTGTGGCTTCCTTCGGAAGGGAAGTAAAGCCGTGGATCCCAAGTTTTAGATTTACGGCACGAAAAAGAACCTGAAGCCTGAAAGGAGAGGTCTCTGAGCAAAATTTACCGGTCATTTCACGCTCTGAATTGAATGGAACGCTGATGACCTGAGATGTTAAAGAGAGTCTGTAAATAAATTAAATCAACTGAAGTAATGCTTTAATAATTTTTTTTGTTTAAGATTTTCAGTTCTCTTTATCATACATTTACACATTTGTCCTTTGGAATTAATGATTGTAGCAGCACAACGAGGCGTCCGAGATCATTTCTTCCTATTCTTTGGGTACCTATTTTTCCATCCCATTTTATATCTGTAAATATTTTGTACATATTTTTAGCACCATGTGTGTATATTTTTATTGATATCAGTATATCTTGTGATTATACATATTTCCTTCTCTAAACATTTTAAATCCTGTAACGAAAGATTTTCATATGTGCATTAAGATAAAGAGGTTGCAAATATTAGGCATTTTTTCTAAAATATTGAAAGGAAATGCCATGATTATCCCTGTATGTTGAACCGTTCAATAATAGTCCTACTTCTTTTGATCCTTTCATCACTTCTGAAACTTTTTGCAGATAGTTTAGTACATATAAGTCATAATGTAGTAGAATTTTATTTCATGAAATACCCTTTTACCCCAAATAAACCCGCATCTACACTTCCCCCACAGCCACCCATCGACCCACAAACTTATCTCCCCATACATACAATATCCGACTAGGTCTATAATCCTCTGTAAGGATAGTTCTATATTTTGTACAGAATTACGCTTTTAATATACGAGTAATCCCAATGTTGACGGTTTCTCAGATGGATGTTTCCCCCTCCACAAGCCTCTCTCGCTAGTCATTTCTTTCCCCATTTTGCGGGGAGAATTAACGCTTTGTTTGACAGAGAATTGCATTACCAAGACTAGCTTGATAATTGCAATAACGAGGAAGGAGTCCATAAAGAAAATGGAAAAAATAAGAGTAAAGGAAAATTAAGCCGGTCTAAATAAAGCCTTCAGAAAAGTTCTTTCCATAGGGTTTATTGAATTAGGTTCTTTACCATTTATATTGATAGGAAAATACAATGTGACTTTAATAGTGCTTCGTGAAATCGGAGAGATATTGAGTTCACAATCACCGCACTCCCAGCCCTGTGCGACTGAGTGCTTTTAAAGAGGACATCTCGAGAACTCATGTTTTAAATCCAATTTATATGCAGCAGCAGCATCCGATCATGTTTTTAAGCAGTTATGGTCACATTCATTCAATCCCAGCAAAACAAAATAATTCGTTCACGTTCAGTGGAGCTATATCTACAGATTTACCCGTGCGTTTCTGAGTGTATGGACATACGTGCGAGAGAAATGCACAACCAGTAAATTAACGACATTATTGAAAAATAAATACTATAGTACTTAAAAGAAATTGATTTTATTTTCTTGTATATAATTTTTAAAATTAATATTAAGTTTATAGTTAAAGAGTGTTCTGGTTAACACAAGCCTATGTCCACATAAAACGGCAAATAATTCCATTTCTGGCTTCTAATTTGTATAAATGCGAAGAATGGTGCACGTATATGCAAATATGTCTTGAAATTTACATCATAAAATTAAAATAAAAATATAAACCTAACTTTTTTGTGTTAATGTAAAATGTAATACTTATTGAGCCTTTTCTTGTAATCATATTAACAAAGTGCTTAATTTAGTTGAATGTTCAAGTAAATACAAAAACATGTGATTAAATGGTTAATATATAGCTCAGATGCCAAAGTATGTGATTACGGTAATTTTGCACTTAGTGTCTGTATTTCTCGCCCTAATTAATCAGGAATGTTATAAATATCTAGGTATGAAATTACATTTTATCCCTGTGTATTTCCATTTAATTAGTCTTTGTTTATACTTCATAGTTTGGAAATTTAGCATATGTATTTTAGTGCATATGAGAGAGTGGGAGAAAGAGAAAGTTGCAGAAAGAGTTGAACTTAAATATTACAATCCTATCCATGGTTACATTTTAAGTTTTTTTTTTTTTATTATTTATTTACAGACGCTCTTTAACATCTCAGGTCATCAGCGTCTCAATCAAATCAAGACGTGAAACGGTAGATAAATTTTGCTCAGAGGTCTCTTCTTTCAGGTTCTTTTTCGTGCCGTAAATGTACGATACGGGACTCACGGCTTTACTTCCCTTACGAAGGAAGCCATGCTTAGGATTTTACGCCCGAAAAAATCCATCGATCCTGGCCGGGTTTGAACCCGCGATCTTGGGTTTAGAAGGCAAGTATGGTTACCACTACACCATCAGAACCAATCTTTTCTACATCTGATTTCCACTTTAGTCTATAATTATTCGTTTCTGAATCTGTATTTAATTTTAAAAATAAATTGAATTATTTAAAATTCTTATTTTCTTAAACGTAATAACAGCCTGAAAATTACATTTTGGTTGCTTCTAATCTTCTTTATTCTCTTTGTTTTACTACGCATACATTCAGGTTCATTTAACATATTTTTTTCATACTCGATTTAGCACAGTTTAATATACTTCAATGTTTTCTGTTCCATTTGAATACATTTGAGTTTTAAACTATATGTTAAAACAGATAAAGAGAGTCTATTGCATTGTTCTATTATTGCAGTATTTTTAAGTATTTTGAATACACTTTCCTTTGGTTTTATATATTCTGTTTTGTATGCATAATACTTTCTAATGTCCAAATTTTATTTATATTTTAATTATTTAATTTTAATAATGTGTATCTTTTTAAGTTGAATTGTTAGAACAACAGGTAGTTTTTTTCTAGGTATATGTTTTCATTAATGCAGGTAATTGGATATCAATATTTCTTTTACTGTGGACCTCCATGATTAAACTCAAAAGCTAAATATCCTACTTTTGCATCTTATCTGCAAATAAATACAGTTTTAATATTTTTTCATTATTGATTCATTAATAATTGTTTAAAGATGGTAAACAAATAAATGGACATTGTTTCAAATGTTTTTGTTGTAGTGTTGTAGTTGCACAATAGTAACAACTATAGCGTTAATATTATGTTTAAAAGTATATAAACACATAACATTAACATTAATAACAGCTAACAATATATGCTAGTAAAAATTACAATTTAATTTAATTTTCGAATAAGAGAAATAACTCTGTATTTCACTCAATTCATGATATATCGGGCTTAATAGCATCAATTTTATTCTGAGTTCTGATGCTATTCTTACAAAATTACTTCTATACTTGTTTAATTTGAGATAAATGAGTGCACAGAATGATGTTTCATACAATTTGCTACGAAATACTTTTATACTTCCATAGCCTTCTTTGACTGTCGGGAAAATCTGAGGCTCGCCTGCCTCTCTGCCTATGCATTTCGCTGCTGCTGCCAGGAAACTATGACGTTGCATGATAGCATCAAAATAGCTGTTGAAATATTCCCTCTGTTGTGGTTTAATCATAAGTTGTAAATGATTCTCCGTGTGATAATGGTGAATTGAAGCTTTGAATTTTCTGTAGAATACTCAATGATGTCTCAATTACGATTTCAGAACGGCTGCACTGATGTTGGAATAGAGGGTGTTTGTTGTAAGGAAATGTTACAAAAATTCTAAAAACAATACTTATTTAGTGAAATATTTTGTCCCAAATAGAACTATCAGAAATGGTGAGATTACAGCGTAAAATTGAACTCAAATTGTGATGTCAAAATTGAAGCATTCTTTGGTGATTCCAAAACAGGTAGATGAAACGTTTTGAAGAAAGATATGATTACTTTATGAAGGAAGGGACATTTAGGACACCCAGCTTCAGATGTAATCTCAAAGAATGTGGAAAGAGTCAAAACGCTATTAAACGAGGGACTTATGTCATAAACAGAGAAATTGTCACGGGTGGCTGAAGTCGTTAAGGCGCGGCTCGTGAGCCGGAGATTCCCGCCAGAACCATCCTCCCTGACTAAGGTTTCTTTCATTCCTCATAAGTAGCAAATGCCTGGGAGGTACTCTAAACAAGGACTGGAGTGTTTCCTGTCTTTAAAAGAAAACCAATTGTCATTTCATCTCATGTATCATGAGTGTCCGTCGCCTGTGATGCCTCAGCAGAAAAAAACGGGCGTTAAACACAAAAATAAACAGAGCGTGCAGCGCAGCAGCACGAAAGCCATCCGTATGAATCATTTCGGAACAGAATGTGGAGCGACGGTTTGCTTTTGCAAACGAAATTTTTGCGGTTTTACGAAATGAAAAATTCGTTCAGACTCACATCAGGTTTAGAGAAGAGATACATTTCTATCTCCAACGTTACGTCAACGGACAGAACTGGTGTCATTTGGGTACTCAGAATCCACATGTTCAAGTTCCTGCACGACTACATACAGCCACAGAAAGACATATTTGGTATGCAATCAGTGTACAATGCGTTATTGGGCGGATAGTGAAGAATGCATTTGTACCGTCTGAATGACATAATGAATTCTCCAAAACTTCTGGTTCATGCAGGAAAGAGCACGCCCACACTTCACTGCAGAAGTTTCTGCTTCCTTTCAAGTGATATGCAGAAATCGGATATTGTTCTGGATCCGGTAGCATTCACAGGACATGGTGTGAAATAGTACCCAGCCCTCGTGACAACTTCTAATGTTATCTGAAGGACAGAGTCTTCAAAGATGCACCTGCAACACTCCCGATTGGTCGTAGTGCATTTTCCTGAAATATTTGTGCAGTCGAAAATGCACGAATCAACAGAGGGTTACCATGGAATCCCGTTCAAGGCTCTGTACGCTCACTGCAGTGGATGAAAGGCACTTGGAAAACCTCATGTGCTGACTTTTAGGAAGTATAAGAAATAAATATAACATGCATCCATAGGCGCATTAAATTGCACTAGAGAAAAGCGTTTTCAGCCTACCTAATTAAAAGCTCTCTCCGGAGTAAATAATCCCCTTCAATATGATTCTAATTTACTTTAACTCAATAAGTACTCATCGTAAACTCGTATACTTTCTTATCTTAATTCATCATTTGTAATCTACACATTAAAAATAAAATGCTGTTAAAATAAAAGACATTAATTTATAAATCTCCTTCGTATAATCTAGTTTATTTTAACATTACATTTTAATTGTAAAAATAAAATCCATTTTTATAAATTGTTCATTCAAATATAAATTATCTCAATAGCAATTCTGGTTCTTCGAGAACCTCTCTGGGAGCACCTCGCGGAATTTCGAGCACAGTTTGATAACAGGTGATCTAGGTGACCAATAATGCTGACATGATAATCTTTTATTTGCAGTCATACATGTGTGTTATATATATTTTGAGTTTGGATCCTCATTAATTTATTTTCTCTTTGAAACCTGAATTGATTGCCTAAATTGATTTGATGTAGGTTCTTTCAGATGAAGAAAAAATTCGAATAAATATCATTAATTAAATATGTAGTTTGACCTACAATTTTACACGCATATTTGTTAAAGAATGACAATCTATTGAACCACAGGGGTTGGAATGTAAAGTAAAAGTGTTTACTAAACGTTGTGCATACAGTATTTCCTAAATGTTTACACGTGTATTTGGTAAAGACTGGTAACTAACTATTGAGTCACAAAGGTTGCAATGCTAAGTAAAAGCTCACTAAACGTTGTGTATACAGTACTTCCTATAAAAAGACAGTGAGTCGATGTCTCTGACAATTTCGCAACAAAACACAGAAACTGCAGTAATTGATTCAGCACCTGAAATAGATTTAACGTGTTATAACTAGTTTTGTTAATTTACTTCGCTGTCTATCTCTCTTAACTAATAGAAGAGCTGTGTGCATGCCTCCAAAATACCAGATTCCCTGCGACAATGGAAATCATCTCCAGGCCATCACGACCGCTAGGGTCGTAATTAAGACAAAAGAAACGAAAGTTTAAATCGCGAGGGCTGAAAAGGAGGCAGAGTAGAAAGGGCGAGTCCTAACGATGGAAAGGATAATCCAATTACTAGGAAAATAATTCAAACTACTTAGACAAGAACATAATAGTAATAACAATATTAAATACAATATAGCAAGGAATGCTTCGGATAGCAAAGTGGATGGGAGAAGAGAAAATGCGTCGCTGAAAGGCTGCATAAAGAACCGCAAGGAAATCAAAAGACTGAGGGGCCTCACGTTCCGTAGACTCCATCCCACTGTTACGTTTTTGTTTTGTATCTGCAACATTTAAGTGGCAAGTTTGATGGCTACATTCAAACCTTACTGAAACAATTGAGTGTAGATTCATTTTTAAGAGTATTCCTTTTCTCTGCAATATGTACGCAGCGTTTAAGAAGAAAAATTTATCTGTAGGTTTATCACTCAGCATATTAGATGAAGTTCATGTAGGAAATTATCATCATTATTATTATTATTATTATTATTATTATTATTTGTGTTTTTGTTTTCTGATAAAATACTGTGTCTGTAATTAATTTACCTGTAGGTATATTCAATCCCGAAGTCATAAAATGCGGCATTCCTCTAGCAGAGACAGCATATCAACGTATGTCTTATTGTGTTTGTTTACCAGCATGAGGTTAAGCAATGTAAAATGTGTTTTCAAACTTATCAATCGTTTTTAACATGATTATTAACCCTCGAGTAGAAAATATTGAGACTAAAGCAAACATAAATCTAAGCAGAAACTTTTTAACATTACATTACAAGGTAAAGTTTAAAGCAATAAAACACAGCGATACTAATTGCTCAAAATAGATTTAAACGAAAAAATAACTACATACGGTAAAAAAGCATTATGAAAAGATAGTAAAAAAGCTAAAGATTTAAAAAGTATATGACACATAAAAATAAATTTAATGCCATAACTTTGTGCCAAAGTTTTATATTTTGTGCGTGTAAACCAGAATTCTACAATCCTTCAAGATCTGTGTTATTAATATACTTGTGAACAGTATTTTATGCTGTAAAAAGTCCTTGTTCCACTGAATATATGAAGGGGGAAATTAAAAATTTTATGTAGAAAAAAAGTTGTTTGTGAAAACCATTAAGAAGTAATTAGTTTGTAATTCTTCAACAAAACTGAACAAGTGTATTTTCAATCCCACTTATCTAATCACGCTATCTGAGTTTACACATAACGCAATATTCTTAATTTCATTTGTCGTAGAGATGAACATATCCCTAATGGTTTCCAGAAATTGGGCATATGCAAGTCTGCCTTTGGTGTTAAAACAAAAAGTTTTAACTTGATTTTTCCTTACTATTTTACCAAAAAAGCTTTGTATATATTAGTTTAACACATCGAAAATGGGACAGCAAACGTAACCAAGTGCTTGTGTCAATGAACTGATCTTTGCTCAGCCCCTGGAAGAGGAGTTAGTTAATGTTTTAGGTATGCTAAAACCAGTAATATACCCCCATGCTAATTGTATACATTAAAAACTCAATATCTTAAAAGTACATTCATAAAATCAATGGAGTAAAGTTAGTACATTCTATTCATAAGCAAACATCTTACTGTCTGATAAAATCAGCTTTAGAATTTCTCTGGCCTTTGGCTGCAAAAAGCCTACCGTAAATGTATTCATAAATATTGGAGTAAATATTCATTATCATGAATCATATTAGCTTAATTTGCAACCGTATTTTAAGACTAGGAGATAAACTACAGTCTTTCTTAGTTCTGCATTAGCAATGCCCAAGTTATATTTCTATTGTGCTTAAAAGTTTATTATAAGTCAGAAGTAAAACAACCAGATTTATTTTACTCGTCCATTTAAGTTTTTGTAGCCCAGAGAAGGGAACTTTGTATTTAGGTTTAGAAAGTAGTTAAATTTTAGTGTCAAAATTTGAAAAACGATGAGAAATATTTAAACAAAAAATGCGATATATTTCACTTTATTATAAATGCATCGAATTTTAATTTCATTATTGTTGCATGCTACAGTGCACATCATATATTTTGGTATAACTTGCTCTAGTGATAAATTCAACATGTTAAATCCATAAGGGTTTCAAAGCTTTTATAAGTTTACTATAAGTATAAGATGATTTTTGTAGATAAAATGAATATTCAATTGGCGTCACATGATTGCACAGTTGAAACATAAATATTGTTTATACAAAGTGTTCGTGCTTATATTTATATATATATATATATATATATATACATTTTATTTGTGTTTATCATTTAGATTTTACAGGCAAAAAGAATTCTTGTAATCATTTTATCGTATATAATTTAAATAACCTGCATTATCATGCGAATATATATAAACTAAAATAATAAGAACGAAAGGAGGAGAATAGGTAAAACATTTAAATATTCACACAATTTTCGCAAAAACTTCCATGTCAACACGTTCAGCCAAGTGCATACAATTTGTTGGGGACTGTTTTGAACAATATCACATCAACTTGAACCATGCTTAACGTATTTCATAAATAAATTTTCTTTAGCTATTCATAAAATTGGTTTAATTCTCAAGGCATAATCGTTCATGCTGAACCAGCAGGTAATATTCTTCTGGATGAAGAACTGACCATGACGTAGAACGGCGAAGTTTGTTACAAGATCACGGCAGTAAAAGAGGGGGGGGGGGGCGCTAAGAGAAGTTTGTCGACTTGCCAGGTCCTTTAAAACAGAGATGTAAAATAATGACAATTTTATAGTCTCTTTCAAAAGTAATGTTGAAGTAAACGCCCAAATGTGCTTCAGGGAGTAATACAATATTATACACTGCCAGAATAGAAGCAGAACTTTATTTGCTGCAGAAGATTGCACCACACATGAAGAATTAAAAATCCTGATACCCTGTCATTCAATGCTTATTTTTAACACAATATCTAGAATTGACAGCATTTTTCTTTTGGTTTCAACATTGCTGTTTTACCTATATATTAAATTTTGTAATGAGGATTTGGATTTTAGCTGGTTAATATTTACCATTTTATGGACGTTTCAAGATTTTAAATGTTAAAGTATGTTTAACGATACAAAATTCAAAATATGTATCTTATTTGACGCGGTGAAATTAATGTGTGTTTAACCTCTTTTTGTTTTACGTTCTTAAAAAATTTGGCCACCTTTTTACTTTTATAATGTTGAAGTAGGTTGTATTTGTTTGTGAAGTTGGTGCTAATTATGCAACTAGTTTTAAACAGGAACATTGAAGGAACTGAAAAAGTAAGAAAGAAAGAAAGAACAGAAAAGGATCTTCACGCACTGTAGAGAAATGATAATGAGGATGAGGTCTGGGAAAATCCGTTGCTAGAAACAGTTCGAGAACACACTCACAGTTACTCAGGCTTATTTCTCGTCAGCAGCAGGAGCAAGCCATAATGTGGACTCTCCACGGTACCATAATTAGTCCAGCTGCAGGGGATAAGCCAGCCAGGTTAGCTGGACCAACTGGAGTAGTGGCAAACTCTTGTTGCTCTCTCTTCCTCACTCTAGACTGAATGCAACAACGACACACCTCCATTCTTACTCTTGGTATCATAATGTAACGAGTCCTGGCTTTTTCTGCACCTCTCGCACCATTTTTATTATGCTCATTTGGGCATTTACTTCAATATTACTTTTGAAACAGGCTATAAAATTGTGCTTAATATAAATTAGTTTACACCTGTTTTAAATGACCTGGCAAATCACAAACTTGTGAAAACATTCTACCGCCCACCCCATTTTACTGCCACAATTCTCATCTTATAACAAAGTTCGCCGACCTACATCATGGTCACCTTGATCATCACTTTGATGGGCGGGCAAAATGCCTATGCAACATCACAAGAATCCTTGCCTAATTAAATTTAGACGAAAAGACTTCAAACACACAGAAAAATTAAACCCCACGAAGACCTAAAGACCACACAGGTAAAGACGCAGGTGCGGCTAGGCCTTCAACACCCGTCCTTAAGACTTCTTGAGACTGTTCTGGCCTTCTTGCGTTTGACATCATGGTCAATTTCTTACTCCAAAGAATATTAGCTGTCGAGTATGAACAATTCTGCATTTAGAAATTAACCATAATTAGGAATAGCTAAAGAAAGCAATGTCAGTAAATGTACAGAACATGTTTTAGTTGATATCTGATGAAAATAATGTGGAACTAACACTTTCTGTATGTGTTAATTCGGCTTGTTACCTACTGTGTCTTCATTATGGAGTTTAATATGCTTCTAAAATAATGTTAATGGAGTTGTATAGTGATACACGATCATGAAAGAGGACAAGTTAAAAAGAGCGAGAGTGAATTTTTATTTTATGAAATACGCTGAGCATAGTCTAGGTTGGTATGATGTTTTTCAAAATAGTCCCAATCGATTTGTATGCACTTGGCTCAATGTATTTGCCAATCTTGAAAGACGTATTGGAACCGATATTTTGACATCAGAACAGTCTTCGCAGCTTCGATTTTGAGCCTGAGAACAAAATAAATAAATAACACCGAGCAATGCTAGGTCTGTATGGAGGGCGCGGCACGTGTTCGATACTTTTGCGGGTCAAATATTGGGCAAAAACATTGGAAACATGAGGTCGCGCATTATCGAGGTGCAAACGCCAACCAGATGGATGCAGCTATCACGTGCATTATCACAGGAAATATTTAACATAACCATATTTAGGCTATTTGGCCATCTTACCGATCAATGATTGCAGATGTGTTAATCATATCTCGTTCAGTGCGCCTTACTTTGTTACTGAAACACGATCCTCCTCTTACCGTCTGAATTGATTGTCGCAGAACGTCTTCTACATGTGTCTGGTGCAATATATCCAGTGCATCCATGTGGATTTCTGAAGAGGAACCCAAACTTTAAGCTAATTACTGTTGAATGAGAAATGGTTCCGTTTATATATGTGATTGTTGGCCATTCATGTTTGTTTATTTTTATTTATATTTGTTTCATTTATTTATTTATATGTATTTTAACAATACTCTCAAGAAGCACGTACGTATTCACGCTCCAGTTTATTTTCGCAGATCCCACGAAGGTTCCCACGAAATTTTGTTTCACTATCGCATGTCCTCTGAGTGAAACAAAATTAATTCCTTCGCACTCGTTTTTGACCAGGCCTTGTAAATATGAGTCCACAAGAAAATTGTAAATAATTATTTTTTGCAAATTTTACAAGAAGAAGCGTTATGCGAACAAAATATTGACAAACTATGTTTCTGAAATATCCTAACATTGCATCTTCGTGAATGATAAAAAAAAAAACTCTTCATCACTACTTCTGCGCTCAGTAAACGAGGGAAATCCCTTATATTTCAGCTAAGAGAAGTAGAAATAACTTGAATTTTTTAAAACTTGTTGTCCTCCAGCAAATTTTAAAGCTAGAAGTCAGGTTAAAAATTGATAATTTAACAGGAATATTGAAAATTGGCATTAAAAGTATGCACTTTTATATTTGCAATTGGGAATAACATTGCTACATTAATTAAAACTGCGAAAATAACTTCATACTGTGTTGTTGCATTAAACTTATTTCTTGAGCGTCTTCAGCATACTAAAGGGAAAGGATAACGTTGTATGTTTGTAAATGATACTTATCGAACTAGATAACATTTTAAATTCTACTGCTTAGCCAGATGATATTGGTGCAAAAAAAGCTCAGACTTACAGAAATGTATCTGTTCTTTTTTCGAAGTGATATTATAATAACATGTTTCCGTCAAGAAAAGCGGGTAACATGTGAGTCCAGAAAGTAATACTGTGGATATAAGTGCCGCTTTATTGTTCCTGCAGTTATCCTGGTTATAGATCTTATTTTGCTTCGTCAGAAACAAAGGTTAAAGCATTAATAGTTATAAAAATGCATGGAAGAATGTTAGAACAAGGCTAGAGGATATCAGCAGGCAAGAAGTCGCGGCAGAATGTAACACTAAAGTCTCCTTGAGTCTATTAAATGAAATGAAATTAACACGGGGTAAAGACGTCTATATGCTCATTCGAGAGAGAAAGGAAATACCATGAATGGTCTATTTAGACTGCGAGATTGGAAGTCTAAAAAATCACGAATAGTTATGGTAGGAGAATTTACTCACTTTGTGTAAAGGATGAGGAATGGGTACATATTCCGGCCGAATGTACCCGCAGGAAGCACGTGAAAAATCGCTGTTTCCAGAACATTTTCTTAAGGCAATTAGAGGTCAACTTATTGATGGAACTCGTTTGCGGATCAAACAAATTCGCTAAATATGGGCATTTTCCTAGCCAAAGTATGCGAAGCTAAAAGCAATTTATTTTCTGGTTAGAACGCAATAACTGTGTAAATTTAAGTAATATGTAAAATGTTTCCAATCATATTCGTATATGTATAATAACGTTCTATCTGTTGTTATTATTATTAGTGTTTTCTATTTCTATTGTTTTTCCGCTCTCTAACCGTGCATCATAATAATGCATGTACGGTCGACGGCTCATGAATCAAATAAATTTCTAATATGCATAAAGACACCACCACTAAGAAAGCTGTCTTTCGACCTCACTGCACTTTTTATTTTCAATTTGAATTTTTTTTTTGGGGGGGGGGATTCTGCATTCTGAGATTTTTGCTCAAAGTGTTATTCGTTACACTTAATGTTTTATTTATATATATTTAATTAGTTTCCTTAAACGTAATTTAATGGGGGCTTTAATCTTATATCTCGTACTGCGTCTCGAAACTTTTTTTCCATTTAATTCCTCTCTCCTATTATTCGATATTAGCTTCCATGTAAAGCTTTGATGTATCGTTTACCTTCTTGCTGTAAGATCTAGTACTGTAAAGTTTTGAATTTATAGCAGATTATCGACGAATAATATCTTGTATTACGATATTTATACTTGGCAGGTAAGACGAACAACCATCCACAACAACCAAGGGAATTGTCGGGAAACTGCACTACACGTACAGTGTACAACAACAACAACAATAATAATAATAATAATAATAATAAAAAGCTGAAATACTTTATCTCGTTACTTTGTTTCCTATACCGGGATGTATATTGCAAACTCTTACACTTTATTTGTAAATTACCAAATTACATTCTTATATTACTATTTTCCAGCTGGTACTTATACTTAAGTTACAATTAGACATTTACTCAAATAAAAAAAAAACAAATTTGATAAATAATAAAACTACATTCCCCTCAACTACTTCCTAATTGCTGGAAACCAGCTACTACTTCTACTACTTCCCCTTAATCTTTAACTCTAAATTAATAAACTACTATTCACTGGTATCCGGTACACACTATACTGGTGACCAGTACATTTCTTATATACTTTTACTTTACTATTTATATGTATCTATTCCTGTCTACATATGCATAAAACTATATATTATATATCTATTGTTCTAATATATGTTTCTTTATTTCCCGTATCATATAATCTTTCTATATTATATAACATTTATAAATATATCCGTGTAAATTTTACATTTACATGTTATATTACTCTATTTTTCAACAATAATTATATTCTTTGTTTGCGAGTCTAATTGACATTTATCAATGCAACATTTACTGTACCAATGCATTTCTTTGACATAATATCACTAGTAGTATTAATTATAATTATAATAGCTATTATAAGTTTTATTATACTTTATTTTTCTGTATTTTACTTTACTTCTTCTTTATCTCCCTCTTCTTTTTCTTTTTCTTCTTCTTCACTGTTTCGCCATACTCTTTTTCCACAATCACTTTACTCTCCTCTCCTTGTATATACACAATATTTTTTATGTCCTATTAAAAGTTCCCTTTCGCTACCCTATTACTCTTTATATTTCTTTATTGCATTTATTTATTTAACCTTTATACTCGAATTATTACAAGTTTAAAACTATTCTTACAATTTTCACTACTAACATTACTTCCCTCCACTTCACCCATATCTACTACCCCATTACACTCCAATACCCCTCTCAATCTTTATTACACTTCTCCTCCATCATTCTTCCTAAACAAGCTCCTGTAAGTCTTCACTAAGACCCCCAACAACTCACGTACTACATGCGCAGTGAACAAGTAATTGTTAGAAAATTTTACAGTAAGTAACTGAAAGTTTCAAAAATATTGCTCACCTTCAATAGCTAAACTGTTAAGCTAAGCTCAACATGACTCCATCCGACAATTGTTTTCCGGAGAACGCCAGTCACTTCATGTACCATCCCCACCCCTACTACCTCTAAACTTGTTACTGCGCAACCAAGTCTCAATTGCCCACTAGTACCAACTTATAGGAATATAGTTTTAAGAAGTTTGCATTCACCATACTTAACTTCATATACTGCTGGTTCAACTTTAGGTTTACAAAAGTGCAAACGTTAATTTCAGAAGTTTCAAATGGTTAAGCAAAACCTGTTAAAAAAACTTAGCAGATATAAAGGGAAAATTTAATATGACTGAGTAGTAATGTCGACTGGTATAATATTTAAATGGATTTAACACAATAAAATCATTTTTTTAAAAAAACTGAAATTCCTGTAATATTACTATTAATTAAAGTTACAGAATAACAAAATTTTGCAGTTAATTATCAATGAACAGTTCCTTCAATTATTTCACTAAGTTTTGGGACTCCGTAGAAATGGTACTCCAGATGGTCTTGAAGCAGTTAACAATGCTTTATAGAAAAAACATATCTATGATATTTTAAATTGAGTTAATAATGCTTGTTTTCCCTAAATGTATTTCTATAACAGCTTTATGATTTTGTTCTTTTTATGAATACAGTAGAAACAGTATAATGATAGGTAAGATTCTTAATTTTAAACGCTTTCATCTGTGTGTCACAATGCTGTAAGTTTGTTAAAACTAAGAGCCCTTGGTTTTCGTGGCAGATAAAAAAAATTCCAATAGATCAAAAATCGTAGATCAATACAAATGTTAATATTTTTTTTAAGAAGCTAGAAACATTTAACTACATTTAGAATAAAGAAAATTCAATGGAACTAAAAATGATGTTAATGAATTCCTAACAGTATGGTTTATTTTCCACTGCACAAATAAAAAATTAAAATAAATTTTACGCTGAAGTTTTCAGTTTAATCTTGTAAAGTTATAAGCAATAGGACAGTTGCAAATTAAATATGACATTTTTGTAGCCAGACGAACATTTTCAACCTGTACAGTTTATGTCTACAAATGTGAAGTTTGCTTACGTGGCTATTACACACTGCAAGCACCTGTTATAGTGAAGTCTTATCCTCTCCAACTCTCGTCATTCACAAGAACTAGGGATGAGGAAATAACTGGCGAGGTTTCACGTCATATTTTTACACCGGGCCAGGAGCTACTTCTTGACAACCAAATAGAGTTAAATGAAAATATTGGAAGATACGTGAACTCACATCCAGTGGAGGAATCATGAAGTAACTTCATAAGTTTGTCCTTCTTGATCATTAGAATGAACTTTGGATATATTTGGCTATTGGAATAACGAGAAGTCAATTCTTAGTTACAGAAATGAGGGGGAAAAAATCAGACACATCCAAGATATTTCGTAAAATACTTTTCTGAATGCTTAGCATTTCTAAAAAAAAATGCTAATTCAGTTAAATAATAAAACGGTGGACACATTTAAAGCCATCACATTTATTTTACATTTAAATTTAATTATTTTATGAATGAGATTACTTCATTCGTTTTTGCAAATTTTAATTTCAATGAACAGTATAT